>JAPMUY010005095.1:165000-315000 GCA_026901105.3 Galaxias olidus | reverse complement strand
TGTTGGACATTGGCCAATAATTTCCCCTTCTACGTTGTCTAACCATATAAAATTGACGTTTTAAATTAGTTTAACCAAACTGTTAAACCTGTAAAGCTTAGTTGTTAATAATGTTGCAACGCACTGTCTTCGTTACTCTGAGCCCAGCAGTGTGTGGTGGCGCACGACCACATTGTTAGTTGCGTTCAGTTAACAAGGGAACACGCATATCTCTGTCATTTATATACATATAGGTGATTCTGTCCTTGTGTCATTATATGACCTGACCGGAACATCATTATGTTATCTTTCGTAAGTTGCCAGCTGGGCACCGGTCAATCCTCTTACAACGTGACAAGGTCAGAGCCCGCTGAAGACTGGCTAAGCTTGCTGATGAGAGTTTAGCTCATGGAAATCTAACGAGTACTTGTGTTTACTGTGTATGCATTGCCGTGATTGTGGTTCTTATCCACTGTAAATTTCATATTAGCCATGCCTGACACATGGAGTATGTTTGCAAAGGGATTCATTTATGTATTTATTATATTGTTCTCTTCCCAGAATGGCACAGTGGGGTGCCATATTCTCAATAATCGTAGCGATTGGAGGTGCCGGTCTCTTCTCCTCTGTACATAAGATTGACGAAGGACACACAGGAGTTTACTACAGGTCAGTGACACTGAGATGTGTAGTACCATTTGTCCCCTCACGTCTATCAACTAAACTTTCACTGATCCTAGTATGACTGTTCATGTCTTTTTGTCAACTGTTGAGTATGAAACGTTGTGTCTGTCTTCATCTCATAGGGGAGGCGCTCTCCTGTCTGCAACCAGTTCTCCTGGTTTTCACCTTATGCTGCCGTTCATCACAAGTTTCAAGTCTGTTCAGGTGAGACACTAAGCTTAGACAGACACAATAGAAGTTGTCTGACTGCAGCTATACATTCGTTTACGTTTAGGAAATGATTATGTCAAATTAACCTGTGCCACATTCACTCTTTTCTGACAGACCACTATACAGACGGATGAGGTGAAAAATGTACCCTGCGGTACAGGGTAGGTGTTATAGTTGTTTGTGTTCATTGCGAGCGTTTTGCAACTAGCTGCCTTTATAGTAGCTTGTGAAATTTTTCTTCGAACCTTTGATGAGCCTCTAACTGAATACCCTTTCCTCTCTTCAGTGGGGGAGTGATGATATACTTTGATCGTATTGAAGTGGTGAACTTCCTTGTACCTTCTGCAGGTAAATGTAGTGCATAGTGGTCCATTGTGTCGATGTGTATGCTTTGGGTAGAGACACATGCTTTTTGTTGTTATGGCCGTGGATGGATTTAGTTGGGGGGTTTTTTCTTGTGTAAATAGAATTGAATGTTCATTTGGAGAGCAAATTAAAATGTAGTAAAATTGTATGATTGGACAACTTTTGTTTGGTAATCAAGTTTGAACTTGTTTGATAGACTGGGCTATCAGGTGGTTATATGATGTGTATTTATGACAAGTGCACCTAGCTGACATTCACAATCTCGCTAAGCAGTCATGTTTTCATCCACAGTGTATGACATAGTGAAGAACTTCACCGCAGATTACGACAAAGCGCTAATATTCAACAAAGTTCATCATGAGCTCAACCAGTTCTGTAGTGTGCATTCTCTACAGGAAGTCTACATTGGCCTGTTTGGTAAGAGGACCCTTAAGCTTCACGTTGATGACCTTATTTATACCCATCTCCCTGTTTGTAACCCACTTGTACATGGCTTTTGCCCATTACAAGTGTCCAAATACGTTGCCTTGGGAAAGTATTTGTCAGTGTGTCCTGCTTCTTAACTCCCTTTCTCTCCAATTTGTGCCTTGGCTTTTGTCAGACCAGATAGATGAGTTTCTGAAGCTAACGCTGCAGGAGGATCTGACTGTCATGGCCCCTGGTCTCATCATACAGGTATGGTGGTTGGAGACAACAGAGCACCAGTGTTAGTCTCAAACTCTAGCATGACTTTTACTGTTGGTCTCATTTGGTTTAGATTAACACCACAAGGTAGGTGTGAAGTCGACTTTAGAATAAAGAGGTTTGTTTAGAGCATAAAGTGTTCGGTGGTTGTGGTTGACTTTACGAGGAGGAGGAGTGCCGACCTAGACCTACTTCTTTTTATGGGTTGTACCGATGTATCGGCCCTATTTGGCACCATATTGAAATCTTTAATGGTTCCATATAGCCCCATATTAAAACCACAGATGGTTCTATTAGGCTCCATACTTCTATCCTAATGGTTCCATATAGCACAAAATCTCAGCCCTGTACGGTTCTAAATAGAACCACGTCCATGCTCCAAACGGTTCTATTAGGCGGCTTTGCTGGTTAGCCTGGCGCTTCAACATGTAGGCATTATTTTACCTGTAACATTTTTGGAATTGCAAGACCATTGGCAGGCCTTCGACTGATCGTACAGTTCATATGGGGGTTTTATAGGGGACAGTCCTTACTTATTCCAGAAACAAAGTTCTTTTTTTTATGACTTCCTAGTGGTAAAAATAGTTTTTTTTAAACCCATGTTTAAAGTTGAGTTCTCCAGTATATGAGTTTGGCAGCCGTTCTATAAAGCTTTTGGCTAACCGTCTCTCTTTTTTTCACTGTTCAACAGGCAGTCAGAGTTACCAAACCCAACATCCCTGAGTCCATTCGCAGGAACTACGAAATGATGTAAGTCTTTCAGACTAGGTGAATGCTGCCAAGCCCTTTATCTGTGGTATGTGTCCAGGTTTCACTTCAGCCCTATAGGGAATCCACCCTCTGCCACATCATGTAGGACGCTTCTGCTTTTGAATGACTGTCTGGGAGCATCTGGAGGGCTTTAGTGATGGGGTGCTGGTATTTATTTATTAGATCGCACACAGTGTTACAAGGCAACTACTTTGATGTGCTTGCTAATGACTTGTGGGACACATGCTGTGTGTAACTAACGAAAAACTGTGTGTTTCTTTTTGTGTGTGTGTGTGTGTGTGTGTGTGTGTGTGTGTGTGTGTGTGTGTGTGTGTGTGTAGGGAGAGTGAGAAAACAAAGCTGTTAATTTCCGCCCAAACTCAGAAAGTGGTGGAGAAGGAAGCAGAGACGGAACGGAAGAGAGCTGTGATTGGTGGGTGAGACGTCATTGACAAATCAAACGTATTGGAATCAAAATAAATGGGGTACAGGAGAAGGTCTATAACCAACGTTGATTGACTCTTCTACAGAGGCTGAGAAGGTGGCCCAGGTAGCCGAAATCAAGTTTTCACAGAAAGTCATGGAGAAGGAAACCGAGAAAAGGATTTCCGAAATAGAGGGTGTGTATTCTAGACAAGGGAGCTCAACCGTCGGGTTACTGTATTAAGCTCAATTGAAGGTTTTTTCATTTGTATTTTATTTTTCTGTTCAGGGTAGTCATTTAAAATGCCATTCTTTGACGGGGGAGTGTGTTGCAACGGTGGCATGAGTTCCCCTTGGGTCCAGTTGTGCAGTAATTCATACTGTTGACTATTTCTGGTTTCCAGACTCTGCTTTCTTAGCCAAGATGAAGGCTAAAGCTGACGCAGATTTCTACACTGCGAATCGGCTAGCCGAAGCAAATAAGGTAGGAAAGAGCCCGTCTCCCACAGGCTGAACCTGCACACACCGTCTGTACCGAGGAGACGGCCTCCGTTGACCTTTCCCCTTTCACCCCATCCAGCTGAAGCTGACCCCAGAGTACCTGCAGCTGATGAGGCACAAAGCCATCGCAGCCAACAGCAAGATCTACTTTGGCAGTGACATCCCCCAGATGTTTGTAGACTCTGGGACCGGGGACTCCTCCCTCAAGTCCTCCGCGGCTGTGGACATCCTGGCCGATCACATCCTGGACCTGGACTAGAGGTGAGGAGGGCAGACCAAACCCCGGACTAGAGGAGGCGGGCACTGGGCTGGGAAGGAGCAGCCCTGAAGCCATCCTGGCCGAGGACAGTAACACTAACCTACGGACAGCGGCCAAGCAAAGTCTCCTACGCCCTGGATGCTCCTCTTGCCTAATGTGCCGCTGGAGAAAAGCTGTGTAGGATGTAAACGAGAATACGAATGTAAAGACGTGGTGTTGGTAGACTGATTTATAAATTACTATCACTCTTGTTTTGTGTTTTCTTGCACAAGTGTGGTTAGATATGATAATATTAGATGGTTTTATGCAAGTGTGTGAAAACCTACAATATTAGGTTGTGGTATGTCCAGTACTTTGTTTCTCCTCTTTATATGCCAGCAATCGTATGTATTAAGTTACAGATTTTGTGTTTTTATTTACAACCAGTCTCTGTAAAATAGATCCCCTATTCAAAGTCATCGGTTTATGCCGAAAGAGTTATCTTTTTACTCAATAAGAGCATTAGAGGTAAGGTAGTGAACCTGCCTGTACAAACTACCTTTGTACCTAAGCAAAAACACACAAATATTAATAGAAATGTTGCAGTTGAAAAGCTGAACATACCAGTGGGAACATTGTTGATACATAATCTAAAATTGTCTGTCTCACCTTATGAAACACTAACAGATGTGTTTTATTGTGACAACTCTGCCCTGTGTTTGAACAAGCCATCAGTTCAGTTTGTGTATGGTTCAGATAATGAGTTTTAACCCTTTCAAGCTTTACTTGCTTTCCAGTTCTTATTGTGGTAACTGATGTATAAAACAGACTGCCTATTGGCTGGAGAAAAGACAACTATGGAAGTGGTTAAAACACTTGATTATGAAAGAATTTGCAAACCTATCAAAATCTAGTACACTGTATGTAGACAAACTGGATCAGGTCTTTGACCATCACATTATCAAGTCACAACACAAATGCAGAATGTTTTTCAGTATTAAAATAAATAAAAAAAGCTCTCTAATTTACTAAACCCACTTAAAGACCGTGCTCTAAGTGAAGACGTAGACTTGTAAATAACGGGATATGTCATGTCCTTCATCAGAATGCTGGTGGTCTGTTTTTGATTTATTCCAGTGTGTCTCCTTTTTTTTTATTGTTTTCACTTCATCTAATTGCATGTTGAGGTGGACCAAGTGTGTATTTTTAACAACATTTCTCAAATGTTCTTTTCGCCTGCTTGGTTTTTGCATGTTAATTCCACATAAGCAAACAAGGACTTGTTTTTTTTGATAATGGGTTTCATGATTCAACTAGGGATGAATGGTTTACTTTGTTGCTTATAATGTATTGTTAAATCGTTTTCATGATACTGTCTTTGTGTCGGGACAGTTCTGCACTTTTGTTAAGCCAACAATGGATGTAATGTATTTGTAGAACTGACTGATAGCTCAACGTGACTCCAGTCGAATCTTTCCTAGTTTGTATCACTGATAAATGGGGGCTACCAATGTTTAGCCTGTTGAAATATTACACTCCTTGGGACTGCTCAGGTTGATTCAACTGGCAAAAACTTGAAAGGGAAAGATTAATTTGCACTCTCAATATTGTTGTGAATGTAAAATTATGTAATTGTCATTTTATAATAAAGTGAATTATTCTTTGATCGTGTCTCTTCATAAGTAGGGCAATATATTTTCACAATAAAGGTTAACTGACTTGATTTTCATACCCTATAAATTCCTAATGGCTCTGTACTTGTTGAACAATTTATTATTTGATAATGCAAAACATGTCCTAGCATATACACAGACTATTTGGAGACTTGTAAAATGTTTTATTAGTCAAAATCAATGTCTTTAAACACAAATGACTTCGTTTTTGCACCAGTTAAACTGAATTTACTTTTGATGATGATTCTTTGGAGAAACCCCCCACATTCCCAGAAAGAGTACTGTGTGGGAGGGAAAAGTGTACTTAGTTTCGTTCTGATTGAAATATGTTATCTTGGGCTTTGAGTATTTGCATAGTGTGTTAGCACTTAGCAGGCTACAAAATAAATCAGCTGTCAATTTGAGGTAGTAGTGGAATAAGAAGCCAATGATGATATCTTGATGGTGAACTCTCCTCCCACTGAGGAGTATTGTTTGAGAAAAAATAGTACAAACCATAGTTCTCTGACTGCATATATGGACTGTTCAATTGGTGTAATTCCAGTATTTGAATTGACCTCTTCAGAATTGTGGCATTAACTGATGATGAATGCGTCAACACTTTATGTACTTGGTTTTGCAGATGCATCTCTCCAGAGATGTTGGGACTTTTTGCAAGAAAGAGAGGAGTATTTTTTTTCACCTTACCTTCCTGCCCTCTTTGCTTTCCTAGCGCATGTACTATTATGCACACCTTTTCTTGTGCTTGATGCGCTAGGCTCTATCAGCCTTCGGATACATTCCTACAAATGCTTTGATGATCGGTTAATGCGACTGTGGATGGACTGCTTCTGGAGAATATTATTCAAATACCTCAGCACTGTGTTACCTGCAACTGCGATTCTTCAGACCCTGCGGAGCATAAGATTGCCCGACCTTGCTCCATCTTGCATCCAGCTCTTTATAGAAGTTGTTGCATGCTTACTTTTGTTCGACTTGCTGTTTTTTGTGTGGCACTATTCCATGCACAGGTAAGACCTAAACATTTCGATTATACAACAGATTTCAAAAGTTTTCCTCAGTGAAATTATTAAGATTCTAATTAGAATATAATATAAAATAACATGACCTGATTGCTGGTATACAGTTAGCACTGGAGAGCTGTAAAGTTCAAGTATTTGCTTTTTTATGAGCACCCTCAGGGTTCCCTGGCTGTATGGACAGGTCCACCGGGCCCACCACCGAAACCAAACGCCTATTGCGCTGGCAGCCCAGGATGCCAGCTCAGTTGAGATGCTGTCCCTCCTGTTGTTGGCCCTGATCAGCGCCTGGGTGGTTGGGTGCCACCCTCTGAGCGAGCTAGTGTTCCACCTCCTCAACAGCTGGCTGGCCGTGGAGGACCACTGTGGGTACGACTTGCCCTGGTCCCTGCACAGAGTGTTGCCTTGCCTGGGAGGTGCTCCTTTCCACCAGGCCCACCACCTCCTGTACAAAGGCAACTACGCTCCCTACTTTACACACTGGGACAGACTGTGTGGAACCTACATCAGAGAGTACCGTGTAGTGGAAACGTCAGCAGGGGGCGAGGACACATCTGTGGTGCTGAAATAGCAGTGTTAGTGTTTGACTCATGTAAAACCCTTCTCTATTTTCATGTTCTATAAAAAACCAGTTGGTTGTTGTGTTCTCTTTCAATATCTTTTTTCAAAGCTTACAGTGAGAACAAAAGACAATTTCAGAGATGGGTATTGGGTACTCATGGGTAATATAAATCTACATTTTACACATGTTGTTTGTTTTGTCACTCCAATTATCAATACATGTATCAGAGAATCAATGACTCAAACATAGCACTTCAAATGTAAGTAGTATTAGTAAGATTTTCTTTACTGGCCTGCTGGCCCATGATTTGTTTACCCTTCCGGTAGTGCTCTACCAGTCTATATTACTTAGAGTAAAGATAACACAAAACAGATGTTTTTTTTAAACAGACTTTAACCATATATCATTATCAGCACAAAGGCTTGGGGTTGATATCATGTTACTCAAATAAAAAACTAAATGGGGGGGGGGGGGGGGGGTGGCTGTTCAAACTGAAAACATTTAATCACAACACAACATTATGTCTATTTAGAATAGCAGTTTTCGGCATCCTCACAATGTTTTATTTTGACATAAATCTATATGGTGTAATGTTGCGATGTACTAATGGCTGTGATGTTGTTTTTTCAACTAAGGAAAAGGAGTTGGGTTTGATAAGTTGTTTCAGCAACTACCCTCCCAACTACGTATAAACCACCTTAATCACTTTGTAACATTGTTTGGAAAAGGGCAAAAAAGAATAAAGGTATAATTTCAGACTGTTTGCCACTAACAGTTATCTGAACATGCCCAAGTAAGATTCAAGATAGACTTGTTTACAATTGTAATTGAAAGTATATATGTCACTGTCATATGTTGTGGCCAAATTTGGGAATTCACCCATCTCTGACTGATGGTATTGACATATGGGATAACTGATATGTTTTCTGGGACTAGTATGCCACGCCGAGTTGATGATGTCAAGATCGTCTATGATTAGTGATTGGGGTCTTGCATTTTTTCTCAATAAAGGGTTTTTGCTGCCACTTCGGTCTGTGGATGCTAGTTTTTTTCTTTTTTGTTTTTCTTTTGGTTACTTTAAAATTAATAAAATGGTTTGAATGTTTACTTTGAAATTAATAATAATAATAATAATAATAATTCACTTTATTTATATAGCGCTTTTCTGACACCCAAAGTCGCTTCACAATATCAACATAAATAACATGACAAAAATAAACAATTAGACAGAAATAGTGTAACAGACAGACAGCAACAACAAGTCTAACTACAAGCAAATGGATAGTATTAGTAAAAGAAAGGGACCAGGTTCTAAACAGAGTTAACTAGGGTATGCTAGGGTGAAAAGATAAGTTTTAAGGTGGGTTTGAAAGATTGATAGCGAGTTGGAATTCCGAATTAGAGGAGGGAGAGAGTTCCATAATTCAGGTGCTGCCCTAGAAAATGTAAGCTCCCCAAAATGCTTCAGTTTTGCTTGTGGAGTGACCAGTTGCCTATCTGCAGAGGAACGTAGTGTCCGGGTAGGATGGTAAGGTTGGAGCAGTTCAGTGAAGTAGGGAGGGGCCAAATTGTGTAAAGCTTTGTAGGTGAGGAGAAGGATTTTGTAGATGATGCGCTGGCTGACCAGAAGCCAGTGAAGATTAAAGAGTACGGGGGTTAAGTGCTCAGAAGATTATGTAGAGGTGAGAAGACGAGCAGCAGAGTTTTTAGAATGTTTTTGCTTGATTCTCATGTTAATGATTAGTTTGGAGAAGTGAGTTTCATGTTTGATTCTCAATCTTGATTACTGATGTGCATTGATTCCATATTTGGATTTTAATATGTGTTTCTGTATTCCGGTCAAGGTGGGGCCTTCGCCAAGATCTTCCCCTCGCAGACCCCCCGAAATTGAACCACTTCCCCTCATGTGGCTACAAGACCTTGTGCCACAACTCCTGTTGTCCATGCAAATTTGTCTTGTATTGTTGAAGTGTGAGATTTTTTGTATTCTCAAAGGGAGGAATGTTGTGGCCAAATTTGAGCATCGTGGTTCAGGTCCGAGGGGAGGGTCAGAGTGAAGGCCAGGTCACCAAAGAGACAGTATGTGCTTTTTGGAGACACTGAAAGCTAGAAGTGTGTGTCTTAGACATAACATAAAGTTATGTCTATGTTTCCTGTGTACATGTCCTACCTTTGCTGATTATGAACATGTGGTCCACCTTGTCCAATGGAATGATTGTTTATCTTAGACCTATATACTCGTTAGAACCTTGTCAACTAATCAGAACTTGCTATTTCGTTAGAGTGAACTCACTGTAGTAATTTCCCTGTGTACAAACTATGACTCGGACTCTGTCGTCATTAATAAAATTGTACTTGATCTTTTCATGGTTTCTCCCTCTCATTAATTGGTTATTTTCTGTCATAGATTGAAATTATCCATTACACATACCCTATTCGTCAAGACAAATTTGGCACTTAACTTGTAAAAGTAAATTCGATGAAAGTGCATGATGTTACTAATGAATAATGACATTGTATGCTGTTTAAAAAACATTACCCCAATTAAATCTTTATGGTGACTGTTGGTTATGTGGGATTGCTCAGGTCAAGGTCATGTTCAGTTCCCAGAGTGTTTTAACATAATAAGCTTCTTATACCCCATGTCTACCAGACAAAGTATTGCATCTTGGCAAATGTGTAAACAGATGTATTTCATTATTTAGACACAGTCAATGACTCTCCCGGTGGGACGCCAAACTCACAGTGAACGAAAATTGCATACGGTTCAGATTGAGCAATATTTCCTGCTCTGAAAGTGAATTCCCAGCGGTAGGTCAGCGGCCAGAGGGAGGAGAACGAGCGCGCGTGCTGGGTGGAGGTGTTACGATGAGACGGACTGATAAACGTGTGACCCAAAGCGGAAACAATCAGGCTCTATTAGATCCCCACGTCAGAGTCAGGGTAGGGCAGGACGACAGCAGAAAAAGCACGCACACACAATGCCACCAGCTTTCACTAATCCATGGGTGCCTCATTTTGGGGGGTTATCCAAGCACTATGACAATTCAACATGAGTAGAGAAATTTTGCACAAAAAAAAGAAGCAATTTAAGGAGACTGTTTTTCTCAGTCCAAAGCTTAAAGGGATATTTAAACTTTTTGGGGAAATAAGATATATTCCTCCCTAGTCAGACGAGAGGATCAATATCAATGTTATGATTATACCTCCAATAATGAGTTATTCAGGTAAGTAGGTAGGCAAATGTAGTCTAGTTTAGCAACGATGGCTGTAAGCCAGTAGTATCGGCTAGCATGGCTCCGTCAAAAGCGAAAAGATACGTGGTTACACCGATTGTTCTTTATCAATATATACATTTAGGATTCAGCACCCATTATTTAAGCTTTAATCGGCACAGAGTCACAGTGTGCCTTATTCTTTTTAAGACATGACAGAAAAGGGATGAGAATGGACAGACCTTTTCCGCAATTAGCTGTTATCATTAGTTCAAATTCTAAAAACGTACTATTTCATTGTATTTAGTTTTACCACTCTGTGACAGTGGCCAGAACACTATTTCTTCAGGAATTCTGTAAATGTTCAATTAACAAGCTTACATGTTGAGCCGCTGAAATCCAGTTCTGGTCTGGGGTCATTGACCTCTGGTCTGCTACTATTTTTACATGACATGTACTCTCATCTAGCGTAGGGGGTCAGTCAATGGCTGCTGTGTTTACCTTTCACAACATAAATATGTGTAAACCGGTACCCTGGTATAGGGTAATTTCTTGTTATAATCGTTGTCATGTATAGTTCTCATAATAACGTTTAAATAATAGCATTTTTGGGTCATCCGCCACTCAATGTAATGCTTTTTAGAGTAGCTGAAGCATTCACCTTTGTTCCACCTCTGTCTATCCTTCTTCAGTGTTCGGCATGGATGATTGAGACTCAGTCAACGTAAAAGTAAATGTTAATATAAAACCTGGAATTGGCTAAACTCAGGGCATTTGATTTACATAAAGAAACAGGAAATGGTAACTGAGTAATGTGCGCTTTACCAATTAACCGCTGCCTTTTGACATAGACCATGCGTCAATATAATAGGAACGATTGTGAGACTACAGAAACACAGAAATTACAAAGTAAATTTTTCTATTTAATTACATTATTAATTTCACAATGTGCGTTGATACATGGATAGAAAATACAAGGTAGGCTTTGAAGAATGCAGTTTCTTATTTCTCTATTATCTGTCCATTTTCAAGCACACTTTTGCTTGAATCGTTGTTTTGTAAGAGCAGATCACTGCATCTGCAAATTGTCAGTGTAAGCAGTGTATTTAGTTCATTAGCAAGACCTCCAGTCAGTTTCCCATGGCTTTGGCTGTCACATGTGAACTATGACCTTTGTTTTTGTAACAAAACTATACACCCAATTGATATGAATGTCAGTTAAGGTCAGTTACTATTGTCACTAACAGTTACCAATAACCTCCCCAAATAATTTTATTTTTAATTTTAGCCACTAGCGATTACCAATTACCTCCCCAAACTATTTAATTTTAAATTTTTGTTATGCTGTTGCATAAGCACTCGGACTTTGCAACATGGATAGAAGTTTGGCACCTTGTTAGCATTCAATGTTTCACATGCAAATGCATTACAGACTTCTGCGTTTTATACATCATATAAAAATTACTCTCCATGACTGACCTCAAACAATGTTTTCTCTCTTTTTAGTCAAAAGCAATGCCATTAAGCCTACTTAAATATGTTCAGTACATAAAAAGAAAGTTATACATACTAAGTAAAAAATGTTCGGTAAAAATCAATAAATTAATGAATAAATAGTTGATGAAATAACTCAAGCAGCAAGGGTCTAAAAGCAAATGTGTACACAGTTCAACATTTCTTTCAACCAGAGGATGATTCAAAGTGAGTCCAGAGTGCTTGTGTGTGTGTGTGTGTGTGTGTGTGTGTGTGTGTGTGTGTGTATGTGAGAGATAGAGTGTGTGTGTGTGTGTGTGTGTGTGTGTGTGTGTGTGTGTGTGTGTGTGTGTGTGTACGTACGGGGAAGGGGATGCTAGAAAAGTACGTAGTTTTGGGGCACATGGTATTAGGTCAGTAAGTTGAGCCAGTATAGATTCCCCCGTGCTCAGGAATTTGGAAACACACTCCTCTCCCTCTCCTGTCGACCTTCCTCGCCCTGGCACCTCACAAACTGCTTGGAATGGCGTCCGGCGGTGGTAC
Source organism: Galaxias olidus (assembly GCA_026901105.3). Classification (NCBI taxonomy): domain Eukaryota; kingdom Metazoa; phylum Chordata; class Actinopteri; order Galaxiiformes; family Galaxiidae; genus Galaxias; species Galaxias olidus. The sequence goes on along the minus strand of JAPMUY010005095.1, from coordinate 302,680 downwards.
ATGTTTCTCAGCCCCAACACCCTCTTATCAGTCCTGGCCCGGGGCAGTGGGAAAGAGCCATTTGTGCAGCATGTGACCGAGGGGCTGCAGTGTGGAAGGTGGTCTACAGGAGATAACTCTGGCACCGTGACCCTTACCTGTCACCTGAGTATCAGCGGTAGGTAGGGCCGGAGCGAGGTAGGGAGGGGGTACGAAAGGCCCGGAGCAAAGGGGGGTCCAGTCAGGTTCGTATTGCCTTGGTGAGGCCCGTTAAGGAGCCAGGCCAAAGGAAGTGCTGCTGATTAGGGTTTTGTGATGCCGCGGGGAGGCCGCAGATAAGCGGGGAGGAAGACGGATGTCAGCGGATCAGTGTCAGAGCCGACCAGACAATGTCCCACGAGTTCCCACCAGGACTCAGGGCCCACTGTTGAGATTGGGCGGGTTCCCTGGGAAAGTGGAAAGTCCTTAGATAACGCATCCTGACTGGTCAAAACACACAACAGGCCAAAGCGGCGATGACAACAACGGGACTCGCTGCACTCGTTTTATTGATTCATCTTAAATTATAGAATGCCAAAAAAAACTGATATCATAGACATGGACTGTACAAAATAAAATATCTATCCTTCCTCAAACAAAATATACATTTACAATAGGCAACTGTCAATAGACGATTTCTCTCAGTTGTGTTCTACGTCTCCTGCACACAGTTTATCTGCCTGTGATGATGTCAGCTTCATACCCGCATTCCCTGTCTTTCTTTTATCTTTCAATGTGAGTCTTGGCTCTTTAAGTCCTTTTTAATTGGTCAGACACCGCATACTTAGCGTTCCACTCTCCAGCAGGAAAGGCTGTCCACCCAAAGAGGAATCGGTTCGGGTCGGGCACACACATTCAACGCAGTATTCTGAATCCGCCTTGGGTGTCTTTAACCTGTGGAAAAAAAAGTCGGCTGAATTTGAAGGAGCCACGTGTGCGACTCCACCCCACTCGCCCTGACACTTCAGGACTATCTGCAGCCACACTCTGCCACCACCATGCCCTCAAACTTGTACTTGTACGTGACCACGCCGGTGTCGTCCAGGTACAGCAGGGAGATGGGGTCCAGCTTGGTGGGCACGCAGCACGCGTGCGCCACCCGCTGGGGGTTCTTCATGCTGACCAGCGTCTGCACGATGGCGTGCTTGGTGGGCGTGACGTTCTTGGTGAGCGGGTAGGTGCAGATTCCGCTGCACTCGTAGGCCTCGTAGCCCGTGGGCGCCAGGATCCAGCTGTCCCAGCCGATGTCCTTGAACTCCACGAACAGCGACTGCCGCTTGCAGTGGTTCCCCTTGGCGTTGCGTCGGGTGCGGGAGGCCGTGTCGTAGATCAGGTTGGAGCGCATCTGGAGGAGGGCCTCTTCGTTCGGCTCGCCGTCTTCCCCCTCCCCCTCCTCCTCCGGCGCCAGCCCCTCCCAGAGGCCGTTGAGGCCCAACGCCAGGTCGTCCTGGAGCACGGCGTCGGAGGCCTCGTGGCCGATCATCTCGCTCAGCTCCCGCTTGTCCTCCTTGTGGTCGCCGCTCTGGTCGTCAGAGAAGACGATCACGAGGGGTTTGTGTTTGTCCTCTGGGCTGGTGTCGATCTCCATATCTCCCGGGGCTGTTGTCCCCCCCTGTACTAGTCCGTCTCCCCGCTCCTCCGCGGTGCCCTGGCCCGTGTCATCCGACGGCAGGCTTGCGATGTGAACCTCCAGCCTGTGGGTGGTGCCGAACTCAGACTTGTGCCAGCGCTGGATGGCTGCGCTGAGGTCGAATGCCTCCCACCCGTTGTCGGTGCTGTAGACCTGCCGCGAGGCCAGCTCCACCAGCTCCAGCCGCGCTCCTCCCCCGGCTCCGCCGTCTCCCCCGGGCTCCTGCTGCGTCCTGTTGTCCTCCCCGTCCCGCTGCTGCAGCTCGTAGACAGTGACCTTTCGGTCGACCCCGGCGTAGAGGTGGCGGTCCGTCTGGACCAGGGTGTAGAGGCGGAGCTCGGCCGCTGTGATGCGCTCGTGGTGGGGGAGGGACACGTTGAAGAGGAGAGGGTGGCGCCTCATACCCCCGTCACTCACGAGGCTAGGAGACAGGTCTGGTGGAGAGCAGGAAATTACACAGTCAGTCACTTGTTATGGATGGTCAAATATTTGTGTACACAGTGCTTGTGTAATGTCATGATATATATATATTTTTTTTCTATTTCAATTTACATATCATTATTGAATATTTCTGTCATATTTAAATACTTGCATCTGAATTCCATACTTTTAATTTATGTTTGAAAGTATTCTATATTCAGTATGTATTTGCAATTCAATTGCAAAGTGAAAGTTTTGAGTTGCTTTCCATTCTGCACCATTCTGTTCTCTTTAGACTTATTTTAAACTCTTGGAAAAATCAATAATCAAAATACATAAGGAAATTAATAGATAAAAATGAATATCTAACAATCCTAACCCTAAACCTAACCCTAATAATTATTCAAAAGATATTTACTGAAAACCGATGCATTGCGCATTCATATCAACACATGCTAAACAACTGAGGCTGTTGCGTACCTTCGTTCTTAAAACTGCGGATGATGGTGGCGGTGGGCATGGTGCTGTGGTCGTTGGCGAAGCGGTTGTAGAGCTCCATCATGTACTCTGGAGGGTCCTCACGGGGAATCCCCGCCGACAGAGGAGGGAGGCCCAGGCCACTGGAGAGGTTGAAGGTCTGGAGGAACTGTCCCTTCAGGCTCTCCAGCAGGCTCTGCATGTCCATGCCACTGTCCTGCTCCAGCAGAGAGGGGTCCACCACGCCATCGAGACCGTCCACCTCTCCTGGCGCCGGGCGCTGCCTTTCGGGGGTGAAGGAAATGGGGCTGCTCCGCCCGGAGAGCGGCCCCTGGAGGACTAGGGAGGGGATGAGGAAGAAGAGGGTGTAGGTGAAAAACAAATCCCCCAGTCTACGGACGCCAATATCCGCCATGGAAAGGAGAAGCTGTTGTGCTCTGTCGTCCGTCCACGGGGGCAATCCAAAGAGAAGGGATCGTTGACACAATTACATAAAAACCCTCTTACTCTCTAGGCCCCTAAAAAAGAAAATCGCTTCAAATATCGATATCCAAAGGTTGGGGCTCTGAAGTTGAGCTTAGCACCGGACAGGGAGATAGAGAGTAATCCGGCTGATTCCTCACTGGTTCAGTGCTAGCATTGACCCCGGGTGTTGACCAGAGAGGATTCCTCTGTAGCTGTGTGTGTTCCTAGCACTGTGTGTGGCTTGCTGCCGAGATAAGCGGCACTCTTTCCACATCTCGCCCTCTTTATCCTCTTGCCCACCATTTGATGTCCTTTCCTCAGGAGCAGCACTTCCTGAAAGCGGGTGGCCGGGGCTCCTAGTCCAACAGAGTGGTCTCTTTTGCGTCTCTCCTCCTGGTCGCTCTCTCTCTCTCGACTGTGTCTTCTTCCCCCCCTCGTTTGTACTCTGTTTCTCACTGTCCCTTATCTATGACATGGTAAGCCCTGCATTGCTCTGTGCTTACAGGGTTCCAGTCTTGTGAGAGTGAGTGAGAGTGTGATAGAGAAAGTGTCCGCGTGTGTGCGTGCCTGTGTGTGTCTGTTGGCGTAAGTGAGTGTGTTGTTATCTGACAACTTCCTTAATGAGGACTTTGTAAACATCGTTCTGTAGCCTCTTCCTTGTGGAAGCGCTATTTTGTTTGGGTGGGTGCTGTGGGGCTTGATGTTTGTCATTTGTTTATTTGTTTTGTAAATGCTGGAGCTCTGCATGCCTGTTCTACAGGCTCCATTGACCATTTTGCTCCGAGAAATTCGGTGAGCTTTCTCCTGAGGTTCTTGAATCTAACAGGATATGTCTGTTGGACAGGGCCCCCTCTCAGTGAAATTGAAATGCAATGAGCTGTGAGGCTTAATGGAAAGATGTGACAGATACTCTGTCCACGCGGTTTCTGTGTCATTTTTAAAGTTTGCGAGGAGGACATGTCCTTGCTAGGGTAATATACTTTTTTGAAATATAGATATTTTTGTTTGATGTCTTTCCATTCCAATTGAACCAAAAGAAAGGCTCCAGAATGAGACGATTTTCACAATCTTATGTCAAATGAGCTTCCGGAACTGGTTTGTATACTGCGTATGAGCTGGAGACACCACAACAAACTATTTCCCTTTAATATCTTAAATGCATGCCTACACGTCCCTCAATAAGTGGTCTGCCTCTTTTGGTGAGATTTACTAATGTACCAACGACCCTGTGAATCATAAGCTGTTTTTCAAAGGTCAGCCCATTGGAAACATGCATGAATGCACTGAAGGTACTGTATGCAATGGCTCCGGCTTGCCCTACGACAATGGTACGGTCAGTCGGTAAGTCTGGGCGGCAGATTCCATGGCCAGGAATGGTGTTGGGGAGATGCTTTTGTCAGGGCAGACATGCCTGCGTGCGTTCCTCCGTGATTACAGGGACGGCACGGGGTCAAAGGTGGCGAGGGGATGGAACCTGGACGACTCGGGATTCCTTGACAGCGACACGCCGAGTTATGGCCTCCTGAGCGTGTGAAGGGGGAGAGGTGTGGGCGACACACACACACTCTCTCTTTCTCTCCTCCGTTCCACTGCAATCTCCCGTGTCCTTCCTTTTTGGATGTGCAATGGCACTACGCTGTTCCAGATTCCTGAGCTCCTGTGGCTGACCCCTGTAGATACACTGCTGATAGTGACGCGCCAGAGACCTGGGGGGAGGGGGGGTGGGGGCGGGGGAGCCTTTCCGCTCGCCGTCAGTCGGGGGCCAGGTTGACGGTTGACAGGCATGCTGGTTATCTTTCGTGCCTCTGCTTACGCAAGTCCATCTGCGCACTCTCAGAGTCCCTACCATCCTCTCGAGGGAGTTTTGCCACTGTTATCACGGTTCTCGCCGTTCCATACACACACACACACACACACACACACACAAACACATACACACAGAGAGACAGACAGAGGAAAACACAATAACCACACTGCCTGTGGTTCAAGTACCGAGGACAACTAAGCAGCTCTTACTGACCTTTACTGTCTAATGACGTCAAATGCTTTACTTTGTTTACTTTACTACTTCAGGATTATCACTAGCTGTCACCACGGTAACAACTTTTCTATGTCTGGTTTGCAAGAACACATACATTTTATGGTGTGAATATACTGTAAACAATCATGGTCCATGATTTATTCTCATATATATACTATATATATATATATATATATATATATATATATATATAGTAGGGAATTATTTTTTCTTTCAAACCAAACAAAATCAACCCTGAGGTAGGTATATTATAGTGAGGATTTTAAAATGTCATGTGTTTTGATTTTATTTGAGCAAACTAATACAAACTGTTTATTCGCTGTCGGGGTGCATTTACATTGACAACCAGTTTAATTTACTAGTCAGCCAATCAATGCATAACCCCCTGTAGAGGGTTTCATTGACAATATGTAGGTTTACTGCAACATAAAACATGACCACAACATTGTAGGCACCGTGGTGACGTGAAACATTGTGCAACATACTGTATGTATAGAACAGTATCTGACAACACACAATCAAAACAACAAAATCAGTTGTTCATGCAACCACACTATATTATCGGCTGTGCAAAAGAATGTGCATTAACAACGATAAATAGCAATGAGCCAATGAACTTCATAGATTCTTCCGAGACTGCCCATGTGAGGCCTTTATATTAGCTAGCAAAATTATTTGCTACAAAAGTGTCCCAGACTCTGACCTATATTGATGGAGGGATTTTGAAAGGTCCATCAAGATAATAGCACATTACACATAGCCTGCTACATGTTATATTTAAAACTCCTTTGACGGGGTGGTCTCCAAACATCACTTTGTTGTGGATCCTTCTCTCAGCCTAGCTCAGTTCTAAGCTCAGTTCTAAGTTGGAGCTTGTGGTTGTCTGCTGAGGATCTCCTTGATCTCTTTGTCCAGCTCTAGGTTGCGTCTCTCGGCCTCATCCCGGCTGCGTTCGGCGTTGCTCAGGCGGGTCTCCAAGGCCGCCACACGGGCGCGCTCTGCTTCCAGAGCACACTGCAGCTCTGCCACCGTGGCTCCCAGCTCTCTGTTCTTCTGCTGCAAGCTGCAAAAGAGCACGGAAAAGTGAGCGTTTGTGTGTGAGAGCTTTGACAATATGTTATAATTTATAATATGTCATTGAAGGCATTGTGATTCATGACCGGCACATTTTGTCACGGTACTGACTCGTCAAGGGGTTGCTCAGAGTTGCCCTGACTCTCAGGCAGGTGGGCCACGTTGCTGTTCAGCGGGGCACTTAAAACAACCCTTGAGACAATGTGTGCATGCGATTCAGGCGTCCACGTCTGGCTTGGAGAGGGCTGGGGGCTGACTTCAGGGCCGTCGCTCGTCTCTGCAGTGACGTCACTTCCTCTCCTCTCTGCGTCCTTGCCCTTGTCGTCCCTGGAGCTCTTCGACGGACTCCCGAACAAAGTCGACCGCTGGAGGTCCAAGATCTTGAAAATGTCCTCGGACAGGGTGGCCCCACTCTCCTCGCTGTCCTCGTGAATGCGGCTCCATCGAGTCAGGGCCTCCACTTTGCTTGCCATGCCCTGGGTGGGACAGTTGAAGGTGGGCAGGGTCTGGGTGCGCTTGCGGGGGCTGCCGGACCAGGGGTCCTGCTCCGGACGAGAGGACGGCGACGGGGAGTTATTCAGAGGACCCAGTCCATCCCCATCCTCCTCCTCCTCTGGTGACTCAGACAGAGAGGCCTCGCCCAGCTGACACAAGGAAGACCAGGAATCAGGTTATACGCCCCGAATATAGTATGTGACAAGGAATTGATTCGATAGCGAGAAAGCTTTCGTTTGAGTGTGATTAATGCCTTTGTGAATAATACGGGCACAATGCACAATATTGTATGGCCCTTGGATGCTGTTACCTCGGTAGACTCCCAGCCAACAAAGCTGCGGGGCGCGTTGCTTTTGCTGTCTGTCTTCTTGCTCGGCGGGGAGGGAGCGACATCCTTGGAGGGGGGGAACAGAGCTTCATTCTGTTTGATCAGCACCGTCATCAGCTTCTGGATGCGTGGAGTCGCTGCAGGGGAGACCAGAGAGTGTGCACATAGACAGGACGACACGGTGACACTTTGAGTGCTTCGCAACCTATCATTTGAGTTGATTACATTTTTTAATTTTACATTCAAATACGAGTGCATGTTTCTGATTCAAAAGTGCAGGGAGAGCAACGGTAAAAGGCCCTCCCACCCTTCATCATAGTATGGGGGTCTTCTATCTGGGGCTTGAGCAGGTTGATCCCCATGACGGTGGCCAGGTTCTCCACACTCATCTTGTTCACCTGGGAGTGGAGCTGCACCTCGTATAAGAACCTGTGGAACGCAGTGGGACACCCGCTCTCTGTTTTAGAAATGTACATGCCCGATATACTTTGAGACGGCGAGAGAAACAGCCGACCGGGATATCCGCCCGCCGCGCAATGAACTTACAAAAGTTGAATGCTTGTACCTGCAGGTGTAGCTTAGGAGGTTGTAGTTTGCTCTTGGCAGGAGGGCAATCTGCTTCTCCAGATTCTCTCGACCCTGAACAAATAACCCCCGTCATGTTATTTCAAGTCTACAGAGTCAGAGCCGAGTCACAAACACAGCCACATACCCACTGGCAAACACACAACTTTTACTGAGCATGTGTATTCGCATTTAGCAATTCATAAAGGTAGCCCTACTGCTGCGCTGTTGGGGTTCAGCTGTTGGCTACAGTCCAGGAAGTCTTGGTACTGTGTCCAGGGCACCACAGGCTCAGGCAGCTCCCTCAGGTACAGCTTAAGCAGAGACCCCACCGTGTGGACATCCGTGTCACTGCAAGCAGACGAAACAATAAATCCCTCACTCTAGTGCCTGCAACAAACACCCCGCGCACACAGCCTAGAGAAGGGACGATGCGCAGACAGACATCGAGCAAACATCTTGGTATTGCTTTCTTCAAGGCTCTCTTTAAGTCACACAAGGGAATCCAGGATTAGTTCAATACAGTGTTTTTAATACTTTTTTTTGTCTCAGCAAGAAACCTTCTTGTGGATAGAATACTATGTAAGTGTAATTTTGAGTAAGGCATGCGTCCCCCGCTCATGACTGTAGGAACAGGAAGTGGTGTGAAGTGTAGCACAGATCAGAGAGTAGACTAGTATCAACCTCCCTTCCTTTATCACCCTCCTGTCATCTGTTTCAGATCCACTGGCATGTGAAGCGATGTCGGCTACCCTGCCGTTTTCTTCATGCTAGGTCGGTTTGTTCAAAAATAAAAGTGGTCGGCGCCGTACTCATGTTGACCCACTTAAAAACTTAGACCCGCTGAAACAAATCATTCTAGGAGTGTTTTACAAATATCTGTTATGTGCTTGATCAATTTAGGGAACTACAGACTGCACCAACTTAGAAAGGGGCAGACACACACACACACACACACACACACACACACACAAACACACACACACAACTCAACCACAGAATTCGACCGAGAGTTTCCAATACTTGAAGGCCTGTGGGTGTTAGCCCACTTAGTTGGTAGCAGTTACCGTGGGAATGAGGGCCTCTCTCCAGCATCAAAGGCGTCTCGGAACTGTTTGACGGTGTTATCTTGTCCCGGGAGGCGGAAGATCCCCTCCTCGTTCAGGCCGTGCTCGCGGAGGAACTCCGCACACTTCTGCACCAGGATGGGGACCATGTGGGGCCCGAAGCGCTGCTCATATGCCAGGGTGTCTGTCAGGCTCTTCCCAAACACTGACGAGAGAAACAGGGGTGGCAAGTGAACATCTGAAGTTATTTGTGTCCGCTGCCTTTCCACTTAATAACAGAGCATAAAAAAACAGGCCCATGATTGCTTTCACTTCACTTTTCTTATTCTAAACCATCGGGTCAGTCCCTATCTGCAGGGTATTCTGGTCTGTAATGTGTATTTGGTCTAGTGAACGCGGACGATCAGAGGATGTGCCTTTACCTCCACTGGTAGGCACCCCGATCACCCTGCGAAGAGCGCGGACCCATTCCTCCATGTCACTCTGAGAGCTGGCCATGAGGACGTGCGTACAGCGCTCTCTCTCGCCGGAGGTGCCTGTAACACACACACATGCACGCAAGTACACACACACACACACACACACACACACACACACACACAAACAAAGAAAGAGAGATAGAGAGAGTGGGGAAAGACAGAGATATTCAGTAACGTTTTTAAGCATAAGGGAAAACGGGACTCTAAAAGAGTGTGACACAAACAGATGTTTTCGGGATGCACGTTTCAAACAGGCTCTTTTTCCTTACGTTGGGTGATCTCAAAGAGAAACTTTCCGGAGTCGTCCATGTTCAGCGGGAGCTCATTGACTTTGCTGAACCTCAGCTGGATCACTCCCTGCAAAAACATACCCTCCAAAACAATCACCAAACAGCAAATGATATGATCCTAACATCCATCCTGATAGCAGGTCATCCCTAACGCATGTTCAGCTTCATGTTTTGCTGCTTAGCCTCTCTTCCTGTGAACTTGTGCCACGTCCTCCTCCTCCTCCTTCCTGCGTCTCCACCCGTCTCCTTTACCTGGACGGTGCCCTCCTTGTCGTCCTTGTGGTAGGTCAGCGTGCTCCCTCGGAGGACAAAGTAGCGCAGCTGCCAGTTCTTCACGATGGACCGCTGTTGTTTCTTCAGCCAGCCGGCCTTCAGAGGCTTCTCCATAGATCTGGTGGAGCCAGGTGAGCCGGCGCTGGAGCCAGGGCTGGCCTCGCCGGGCACCACGCTCTTGGACCGCGCTGAAAACAAGCACGCCCAAATAAATGTTAACAGGAAGGCTAGCAGGGAGAAGGCTGACATCAAGATATCCAAAATGTCAACCCACCGCAGAATTTGAATGCCCATCTGCTTTTAGTCAGTCAATATGCATGAATCTCACTGTATTTTGAGTCACTTGCACAGTGTTTGGGTTTTTCTGTTTGTATGTGCGTTTGTGATTGTGTGTGGCTCTCTCTGTGTGCTTGACCGACACTCTGTGTGTGTCTGTGCGTGTGTGTGTGTGGGGGGGGGGGGGGGGATGTTGCGTGTGCTTGACTTTCTCTGTGTGTGTGTTTGTCTGTGTAGAGGCCTGGGTGGCCACTGTCCACAAGAACTCTGTTTCCCAGCCTATGAACTACTGACAACAACCAGAGTTAAAGGTCACCATGACAACGGAATATGTCTCGATGACAAACTAATGCACCAAAAATTCCCTAATTGAAAATTATTTCACTATCACCATCTCACCTTTCTACATATTCCTCACATTTCAGACAACATCTGGACAGAAGGAGGTCGTTTAAAGGAATTGGAAGCAGGGCCTGTACGTGGCTATGAACGGGGCGGGATGGTGTCAGCCACACGTAGGGTGGCCGGCCTGAGGCAAGGAGCGATTGGGATCTAGCGCATTCACACAGTCGTCGTTAAATTCAGCGTGACCATTAAGGCCCACATGAGAGGGAGGAAAAGAAGGAGATGGGTCCGGCTGGATAAACAGGATGCCCGCTGCCGCGTCCACGCCAGCCAGAGGGACAGCACCCGCTTTGAAGGTCCCCCACCTAGAAAGCTTGTCTCTTTGGTTTGTTTTAACACACGAGGGGAGAGTCGAAGAGATGCATCAGGAAGCTCTTGGCCACACACACACACACACACACACACACACACAGTGGTGGATAGGACACCGCACCCTGAGAGGACGGCCTCAAAGCTCAGAGGAACCTTCAAACCGGCCCGATTAGTGACCGGGCAGAACTGAGGGCCCGGAGTCCTCACGGGACCTCAGAGACTCTTTGAAGCTGCCTATCAAAAGGTGCTGTGCGTTCAGTGCAGAGGCTTAACGTCAAGTTGACATTGGTTGCATCATTGAGACGATAAACGATCAAATGATAGAAACAACCAGAAAGTCATTTTCAGCTTTGAAATTCTGGCCAATGATGTAACTTAAATAAACAGCCGGTTTTTAGGTTAAGACTACGACGGACAACCCAGATTAATAACCTAGTGCATTGCCTGTGCTGACACGAGGTCCCTTTTTAAAAGCAATGATTGGTTATGTAACAGTCCGGCGTTTTCAATGCTGTCAGTTAGGGATCAAACTGTTTCAGGCATTATTTTTGGTAGCATATCACTGTGTTTTTAGATTTTGACATATCTACTGAGCTACGGGAAAAACCGAATATTCATAGTTAATAGAGAAGTTCAGCTGAACACATTTGCATACACGCACACGCACATGTTTTACACAGTCATTAAGCTACAGTGACATTTCATCAGCTTCCTGCTGGAAGGCTGCCGCAACGTTCGGAGCACAGCAACGACTAGATCCAAGATACCTGGTAAATGAAAGTGCTGCAGTATGCATGCAGTTTCTGCATTTTTAGGAAAACATGTTGTGGTTTATGGAACAGTTACTGTCACATGGAAAGTGGAATTACTGATTTAGCTGATGATTACAGCAGGGAGAATAACACTATAGTTCACAATCTGCATTATTGAAGGGATGTTCACATGTCTCAATGAGTACACATACTATAAAGCTTTGATTAAACTGTCTAGCAATCCAACAAACCAATACATTTAAATTCACATTCACAGTTAAGAATTTGCTCAACTTTTTTCAGCTGGCTGTAGCATCCTATTGTGAACAACTTAACCGACTGACAAGATCATAGAGACACACACATGTAGCTGAGTATACTATTCTGAGTCTGAATCAGAGCAAAGTTTGTCTAAATAAAGACAGAGGTTACTGTTCGACTGATGCACTGGTACACTCACACATACACACACAAATACAAACACACCACACACTTGCCCGCTTGCCATGAAACCTCATTGGGTACCCACATCGAAACTTAATGCATAATATGTATTGGCAGAAAATGAAGACAAATTAACAATACAAACTTCCAAAAACTGATCCAGACATGGCCTTGTTCAGGACTCCTCGTAACAGGCACATCTTTAGTTGAGGGCTCTCTTACCGATTTTGGCAGTCTCAGCCTTGAAGGTGCTGAAGTCCCAGTTCCGAGGTAGCTTGAGGGACATCCTGGTCTCATGGGAAAGGTCAGTGGCTCACTACACAAATACACAGACAACACTCACACAAACACAAACGTATGCACTTACACACACTGCACACACACTGAGAATCACACACAATGACACACACACACATCAGAGGTAGCACTAAGTCTTCCTAGTCTAACGTACTACTAAAATCTCTCTGTATTTCACTTCCTACTTCCTGCTTGCTATTTTTTCTTCCTCTCTTTTTAGCCCCCATCAAAAGTGTATCTTCATGGTTGTCTCTAATGTACAGTGCAGCTACTGGATTTATTGTAAAATAACAAAACACAAAACCTTTAAAGACACATATCTTCACGGTTGGTATAGCTATATGGTGTGCTAAAGTAAGGCAGTGAAATGGCAATCACTGAGTTCACTCAACTGGTTGTGTTCTCTCATTCTCTCTCTTTTTCTCTAACTCTCAGAAGGAAGTGGTTATCGCTTCTGGTTTTGTGTTTTCATGCAATTTCTGCCAACGGAACATTTGTAGATGACAGTCAGGAACAGGTATATGTCGCACTACCCTTATGTAAGCACAGGAATGAACAGTTAAAAGTTAAACTTCATGTTGTTTTATTAAGTCTAAATTCCAAACAGTCGCCTTATCCTGTCCGATAAAGTTAGTCAAAGCCTGACAGGTTGGCGATAAAAAATCAAGGAAGTTAAAACGCATAAAGAGGAAGAGACTCAATACAATTTTCCTTTTATTTCAATTGACACAGGTTCAAGGCAAAGCACATGTCAGCATCAAAAATAGTACAACTTAGACTTTATTATAGACAGAATATAAATGAGCACAAAAACATTGCACCACTGATAAAGAATAACTTTATATAAAAACTCTATGACAACAAAAAGAAAACACAATGCACAAGATAGGCATTTGTGATCCCCATCAGACCACCTATACATTCTATAGTGGTGCTTGCTTGATAAGATTCATATGACCTATCTACAGCTTGTGCTGATTCAGAATTGCAGTGTCACTTTGAGTGGTGCATGAAATAAATCTGCAGAAATATTACTGGCAAAGGGGAAACAAATAATTCCTATTGTTTGTGATTCGTCTATTTTTCTTACACTTAATCTTCACCTAATCCCCTTAAGAGGTTTCTTCTCAACCTGGGAAGTGAGGGAATGTGATTCAAAGCAGTGATATAGGAATGGCCTTCCTGCTGAAGTGCAACATCGGCTAAGACTCCGTGAGCTGCAGGGATATCCTTCATAACAGACAATCTTTAGCTCTCCCTAGTGGCAGTGCATAATGCGTGCATAAAACCAGCAGGCCCTACAGAAAACAAAGAATCCTGAGCCAGAATGAATTGACTCTCTTTGTCATCTACCCAGCGCTATTCTCCTGTCAAAAAAATACTATGCTTCACATGAGAATCTCATCCGCTCACAGAAGATGGATGCACTGCGTTGCTTGAATCGGTAACAAAGAGCAAACAAGCAAGCTCAGAAAACAAATTCTGTCAAGGAGAGACCTACGAGACACACTATTGCACCAAATACCACATAAACGAGAGAAAATGTTACAGACACTTCCTCCTTATTTAAACAATACTCTTTGCTCTAGTTCTAATGGCATGGGGTTTACGATTATTAAGTTAATAATATATATTTATATATGAATCACCCACAAAAACATGAAAAAGACAACAAACATGTTTCTGAACATCTTAATACACAGTACACCCAACCAAGTAGACATTGATCCTGTAAAACAAAGCTGTCCTTTACTCTAGTTCTAAATCGTAAAGCACAATAAGTCACAATAATAAAGGTAGGAAAAAGACATGATCATAAACACTTAAGTCACAACTTTATCCTAAAATGTCAAGGTGATGTTTTGTTTGTGATGGAAATATGTATTAAATGTATTGGGCGCTGGACGGTGTAAGCACGGATTGTAAAGGCTGGAATGTTTTGTAATACAGTACAACCTTACTCTGCACAATACACATACCATCTTATTGGTTACAAAAGGCAGTAGGGCTGCCTCACAAAGACAGAGACATAGTGAGAACTCAAGAAGATGTGGCACCACTAAAAACAAATATATTTATCACCCACCCACCCAAATATATTTGTATATAGAAAACACTAGATCCCCAATGAAATGAGTGTATCCTATTATGTTCTAATAAGGTTCCGCCGTACCAGACAAATCTGGTAAATGAGTTGCTTAAAAACAATATATATATTGCTTTACTTTTTTCCGCGGGGCAGACCTAGGACCAGGTGGAGGGATTATATCTCCACACTGGCCTGGGAACGCCTTGGAATCCCCCAGTCAGAGCTGGTTAATGTGGCCCGGGAAAGGGAAGTTTGGGATGCCCTGCTGGAACTGCTACCTCCGCAACCCGACCCCGGACAAAGCGGATGATGATGATGATGATGATGATGATGATGCTTTACTTTTTTCTCCATGGACTAAAATAACCTGATTGAATTGTACCATTGCTTTTCTTTTTCAGACAGAGATGTAGTCGTGGCGTGTATTGAAAGCTCAGGGAGACTAGTTTAAGATTTCTGTAGTGCAGTAATCATCTGAATGTGGGTCAGACCACCTGGTACGATTACACCCTCTAACAAAGAATAACATACACCTATATTCACAGGCTGGGGGTTTCTCAAACTCGCTCTCCCGGAAATATTAATAATGCATTATGTCAGGCTGTTTCTGGTCCTGTCGGAAATAAACACAACACTGGAGGACTTGAACCATTTATACTTGGCCACAATTGTCTTATGATCTCACAATGGCAACAAAGACAGAAATACACTTAACAATGAAATGCTATATTATAAAGAAATCGTGGGACACAAAAGGTCATACGCTATACTTTTGGTGTATACAAATTACTGTTACAAACACTCAAAAGGGTCATCGTCAAACTTGGCAAACCCTTGACTGCGTCACACGGCATTTCTTTGAGGTCAAAACAGATTTCCCCCGAGCGTTCCTACTATACATGTAGTATAAACTCCACGGGGGATGCGAGGCCGTGTGTTTCTACTAACACGCTGAGTTGGTGGTAACAGTGGTCCCGAGCCGACTAAACAGCAGACTTGGCAGTGTAGAAACCATCTTAGCATACATCCCGTTTGGCCCATCCCCATATCAGTCAGACTGAAGGAACAGATTTGCCAACTCTCTAACCAGACTGGAGGGTGTCTGCCTCAGTATAAAAAAGTAGAGACATACAGCAGGGGCTGTAGTGACAACGAAGGCTAAGTTACGGCTGTGACCCATCGGAAAATGTAGAGTTGTAAACAATAGAGATTCCTATGATAACCTCTACAGTAGCAGTCAGCACTCAAGTCATCTGTAACTCTCTCATCCTCTGAGTAAATACATGAGGTTTAAAGTCAACATAACTAAACAGCTCAAACCGACTCCTTTATTGAAATGGAATTGAAGTGGAAGCCTTTTTGCTATTCAGGAACTGCAGTTCTAGCTTACCCTTGACCTAAATCCTGTAGCTCCGTTATGGGATATTTGACAATCATGTGAAATCCCTGGTGTTTTGCTCTAAATTTAGCCAGGCACACACTATAAATGGCTCTACCCCCGCATTGATGCATGGTCCATGTGTCGGCAGCTCACTTTAGAGTCTAAAGTGATAAACGGCAACAAAATACACTGGAACAACAAGGGGGAAAAAAACTAAAAGATGTAAGAAATGTGAACAGTGAATCCAACACGAAAAATAATTATAAATATGAACAAAAAACAAAAAACAGCAAATTACCTTCCGGAATAAACCCATGATCAGTCACAAGGATAAACTCATAAATATAAACAATTACAACAAAGACATCCAATGCAACACGAAGCAAAGCTTGCGGGTGAGGATACAGTGTGAGTATGTCATGCAGTGCATTAAAACAGCATAAAAAATGTAATATGTACCATAAAATATTAACACGCATTATAGGTATTTGAAGATCTCCTGTACACACACAGTAATGTACAAACTAACAATGAGTTTCACAGTTAGTGACATCACTGTGTAGATATACTATGGCTGCAGTGGACAAATGTGACAATACAGTAACATACAAAACTCACCCTTAAATGGCTAGTTATGTAAGACACGTCTAACACGCGCATCTCTTTCATTTTCTCTACTATCTTCTCTCTCTCTCTCTCTCTCTCTCTCGCACACACGCACGCACACACACACGCACACACACAAAATGGAATGACCCAAGGCTTTAGTTTTCTATCCTGATGTGTTCTTGCTCACGCTAGTGCCACATGTCTCCCAGACCTCCAGGGCTAGCTGATAGCCAGAGGCTGCCCTCCTCTCGGCCCCCCCAGCACGGCGAGCTATCTGTGGGGCTCTAGGCAGCAACCACGTCCCCGGCAGGAAGAAGGCCCCTCTCTATCAGGTGGGTCTTCAGGGAGTTGTAGATGTTGAGCTGCTGGTCCAGGCGCAGGGCGAGGAGCTGCTGGATCACCTTGCTGGGGTTGGGGCCCCTGGAACGACAAAGGCAAAAAATCAATCAAATTTCCAAACGTAAACATGCTCTAAGCCTATTATATGGAGAGTGAAAAGTGTTACCTGATGAAGCTGGCGATGTACACGTTGACAAAGGTGGCCATGAGGTACTGGCAGTCGAATCGGTCCATGATGCCACCGTGGCCTGGAATGGTGTTGGCAAAGTCCTGGAACAAAAGGACCCAAGTAGAACACTTAGGGAATACTTTGCCTCACTACTGGCATCTTTGAGGCAGAGCCAAGTTTCCAGCAGAGGAACAGTAAATCCAGCTGTCGTTCAAACACGGAGACGCTTAATCAGATTATACACGTTGTAACCTATCAGCTTGTAATTTACTGTAAGCCATAAAGATCTTGGCAAACACATTTTGGGCACCGTGACAGTGTTTATGACTATAATAAAGTTCCTCTAAATTTAATTGGTTAAATTGGGTGTCTGCTCTTATCCAAGATAAGATAGTTAATCAATAGACTTGACTTTTGCGAATATAAAGAAAATAGGCTAACTGGAATCTTGCTTCTAAAGCCCTACCTTGATCTTGAAGGCCCTCTTGAAGCCGCTGGCAAAGAAGCCCCCGAAGGGTCCCATGATGGAGGCGAAGGCGGACAGGGCGATGCTGTGGATCTGGAATGGGTACATGCGCACCGTGGTCTGTGGAGAAGAGGGGGGCAGTGTAAGCAGAGTGTCTCCTTCTGTGTGTGTGTGTGTGTGTGTGTGTGTGTGTGTGTGTGTGTGTGGCGGAGAGTTCCTCACCCAGCCCGTGAAGGACTCCAGCATGGCCGGCAGGGTGTAGTCCTGCAGCTGGAACAGCTCCGAGGGTTCACAGTCCACCTGGAAGCTGTTGGTGTCGTTGTTGAACTCCACCGGACACACAAAGTAGCGGTAGCCTGCCATCACATAGGACAACTAGAGTAGAGAGAGGGGGGGGGGGAGAAAGAGAGAAAGAGAGAATGAAAAACAGAGAGGCAGAGATAAAGAGTGGAGGAAGAATTACAAAAGGGGAGAGAGAGAGAGAAAAAAAACGCAGTGGTCTAGCGTTTTATCAAATCCCAGTGCAGAGTGGAGTGAGGATTAGGGAAAATCGCCACGTGGTCCTAACTCATCCCATTGCATTGTGAGGGTGGTCACGGTCCACGTCTTACCAGGATCCCAAAGACCACAGTGGCGAAGAACCCTCCGATGAAGCCCTCCCAGGTCTTCTTAGGGGACAGCTGAAACAGGGACACGGTCAGAGTTGGAACAGGGTCAGGACCTACAGTGTCGCACTACATTTCTCTGCGCGGCCTCGAGGCAGCAGTCGCTAACAGCACGGACATGCCGTGCTATAGGCCGACAGATCTGAGGTGAGTGAACGGAGTCACACAGCCGGGGGGGGCTCACCTTGATGAGCGGGGTGCGGCCAAAGAAGAAGCCGAACATGTAGGCCATGATGTCGTTGCAGATCACACAGGAGATGGGCACGATGAACCTGGAGTCAAAGGCCACATGTGCCGTTAGACCTTCTGGAAAGCCAATTATGCCCCAGAGCAACCAATCTATAAACACAAGTAGTGTGCATAGTGCGTACATAAACACGATTCATTCAAAATGAATGCCTTTTCTTTCTACTTTTCATCCTGCTTCCCTGCATTAGAAATGACAAAAGTTACTGTATTAGGTGCGTGCAATCTAATCTGACCGGCGGACATGTGCCTTGCCGTGGCGGATACGTCGGCAGGCCAGAGGAAGAGGAGGAGGAGGAGGGTTACTTACCAGATCATCCCCTCAAACAGGTTGTGGATGATGAGATGCGACTGGGTCACCACTATCAGCAGAGTAACATGAGTCCAGCCAAACTGGGACACCGACACAAACACACAGAGAAAATGATAAAACAGGAAGCAGATAAAGTAAGACAAAAGGTCTTTGCAGTACCGCTGTGTATTGCTGCAGTACTTCAAGTTAAGCATTGAATCCTCACCATAACGCTAACTGAAAAAGTGTCACGTGAACTTTGTTGTTAAGTGTTAACTACTTTTTGCAAGTAAACTCGGTGTGTCGTTGTTGCACTGCGTGCTGCTGGATGAGCTTGGCGCACTGTGCACTTCCTAACAGTGCTGCAGCCTCTTCACGGTTTCCTCTATCGAGGGCCAACCGTCTGTCTCAGAGGCAGGACAATACGCCCAGCAGCCTTTGTACGGCGTCCTGCAAAGTGAACAATGCCGTTCTGGAAAACAGCCACCCTTTATGAACGACGCTGAACAATAACGGGGCCAAATGAAGACCGAGTCGGCTAGTTTCAAAACAGTCCTGTCTGTTCTGAGTCCGTAAGCATCTCCCCCGTCGGCGAGGCGTGTGGTGTTCAGAGCGGCACCAGGCCCAGTCCTCCGCCGGGAGCCTCCACGGTAGTGGGCCACATGAATAACGCAAGAGGCCCTGAAGCTAAGTGGGGGGGGGTCATAGTAGTGGAACCACCCAGACGGCCACTCACCATGTAGAACTGGAGACGGTAGTGCTTCTTCACCAGGCTCAGCACAAACATGCAGAAACCTGCACACAGCATGGGAGACAAGGGGGAGACAAAGGGTTTAGCCAAGCCTCTTTAGGTTCACTGATAGTAAGAGTGTTAGGGTGTGGGCGCTAATATTAGCGCGAGATAAGCTCGGCCACGTTGGGTCCGCTGCGCACTAAAAGATTGGTTGACCCATAAACCAGTATTGACCCATAAACAAGTATTAACTCATAATGAACCTCCTCTTATTTAAAAGCAAAGCTAGCCCGGGACAGACTTTTCAAAGTGAAAGGAAACCCAAACAGAGACATTGTTTTATTGAATCAAATCAAATCAAATCAGGGCATTGCCAATGTGACCATAATACAGTTAGCTACGTCATCGGACGGCTGAAAATGGCTGTATTCTCTGCCACTTGTCTAGGGCACCGAGTGGTCTGAAAAGCTGAATTTGGGACTGTGAGACTCAGCAATTTCACTGTTATCTGTCACTCGGGGGAATAGCACCATTATTTACTCATAGCTTTGTTTTTGCCAGACGCCGCCAGGTTTGTTTAGCCGACGCCAACAAAGCATAGGAGAGGGAAGGGGCTTTTTAGTTCCGCCCTGAAAAAAGTTGCGGCGTCAGGTGGATGTCACACTCACTTCTTTGCCACATCCTGTGTGCCATAAACTGTGACAATGTACCGCTGATTTACAACTTACATCAGCACTGGAAACTACCAAGAACTCAGTAGAGCTTCCTGAGCACCATATTCACAAGCACCACAGAAGAACTTCCCAAGGGTGCTTCGCTAAAAATGGTTTTGGCACGGTGACAAAAATGGTGTATTTAAGACCGATACCCGTTCAACTTGCTGTCAATGGCGATTCGCGACTGAGCAACTGTAAAATGGCACGGTCACCGAGAGAGGTCAACGTTTGCACACGTTCGTTTTAGCGCTCCCACTGTCGGCGCTGGCAGTCGGCCCGGGGTGGGTACTCAGGAGGGGACAGGGGACCTGCGAGGCGGCTCTGACCTGTCAGGTAGAAGGCGAAGGAGATGAAGCGGTGGTATTTGCTCAGGATGCGCAACGGCTCCTCCCTCTGCACCAGCGAGAAGAAGTAGTCGGTCACCGTCTCACCGTAGAAGAAGTAGTTGACACACAACAGGAAGTACCTGAGAGGAAGCAGAAGCCATTAAAACATCTCTGTATTTTAGCGAAACAGTTAGACTCCACATTTACCATGCCAGCCTGAAAACTTGGTGTTTAGGTTCAATTCAAAGCCAAAGGAAGGAGATATGTCCAAGCAAGTGACTAAAGACAAAGTTCCATATTACTCAAGCTAACGGTTATTATGTGTGCAACTAGATTGAATGCTTTAGTGTTTCACCAAGTTTTCAGGACATTGCAGAAGTGAATATCTGGAGACCAGGCCGCTAAACTATCTTTCTAGCAATCACACTGCTACAATTTTCCTCTACAATTTTCCTACTTTAATATTAAGTACTCTACATACTGAACATCATGGTTGCTAAAATTTGGCTGACTGGATTTAGGACTTAGGATTTAGGACTGAAATAAATGACTGAAGTCACAAAACAAACCTCTGGAAGTCTGCAATGGAATAAAGTATAACATGACATATCAATACCAGCACATAGGAAACAATGATGCTTCCACTACAATGGATTACTGATATAAGAAGAATTGCGTGTGTGTGTGTGTGTGTGTGTGTGTGCGTGCGTGCATGTGTGTGCGTGTGTGTGTTCTCACCAACTTAACGTTCTGAACCAGGGCAGGTGGTAGGAATGGTACACACTGTAGCCAATGGTGATGATCTCCTGGAAGCACTTGATTTGCACACACAGCACCTGTATGGAAATAGCCACCACCGCATGACACACGTCTTCGCGTTCGGAACACGCCAAGGTCACGTCTCATCTTTCTGAAGTGACTAATACACCTACGTGGGTCATATGCAAGTGGGCAACTGCCACTCACTGCATCTTATTCTGATGTCGCTAAAGTATTTCACAATTTATAGGACGGACTACAACGGTGGTTTACAGCAGGACTTGCACTACCTTTGACTAAAAGCTCTGCTTAACAAGTCTCAGAGGGTAGCCATCGGAATGAAGCCATGTCCTTTGAGCCTCATCCTAGTCCTCTGTGAACCAGCGGAGAAGAGAGAAGGGGGCTGGCGGAAAGGGAGCTAACGGTAGATAAAAGCCTCATCTAACAGGGGGGGGGGGGGGGGGGGGGGTCGAAGGGGAAGGGTTAGGAGGAGGTGGAGGAGGTGGAGTACTCACGATCATCATGAGCACTATGGGGCCCATGTAGATGATGAGGAAGAAGAAGGAGATCATGGCCAGAGTCAGGATCCCTCTCACCCACCAGTTCTTCCATCTAAGGGCACGCACGCACGCACGCACGCACGCAAACATTAACGTGTTCCGTTGGACTTCAATCAACAAGAGCAAACTCTGAAAGACCACATACATGACTCATACAGTCCGCCAAAGCTGGCTGTTAAATGTTACATTTTGTTATATTAAATATTACATTTTCTCTAAGACGGGATCAATAACAGAATCAAAGAAGAAATAGGTTACAAACATATCCATCTTGCAGTGGGGCAAGAGGATAAACCAACACTGTCTGGAACAACATTTTGAATGATCAATAAATCAATATACTGCCTGTTCTATGAACAGAAAAACATTGCCATTCAAGAATACATTTTTCACTCTCACAGTATTTATTAAAATCGCCTAGGGCCTAGTTGTTACACATGGCAGTAGTCCAGGTTTTCTGTAACACTTTATTTGGTAGGAAATAGCCCGACAGTCTACTCCACTCTAAACGTCTTGAATTTACTAGAAACAACAGACAACCTTCCTTTCCAATGAATCATATGTTCCAGTGAAACCATGCAGCGATTGGCTAATCCCTTTGTGGAAATGTGTTTGGTTATGAAGGCATATGGAATACATATGGGTTACCGTGAGGAAAGTCCGGACAGGGCCTTGTTGAGCACCTCAGGGGTGTCGTCTGCTGGGACAGGCACCTCGGGGACCCCCGAGTCGGCCTTGGACTCACTGTCTGACGCACCGTCTTTGTCGGCCCTCGACTCGTTCTCCGAGCCCTGAGACACAGCAAGAGAGTGATGGTCAACAGGGTAAGGAGAGCAAAACTGCCTCTAATGCAAAGCTAGGCTATGGTTGAAGGCTCCTTCTTAATGTCAAACCGCAACTCAGCTAGTAGGCTGTGTTCACGTATTAAACCTTGTTGCATCACTAAGGCATGGTGCAATATCCTCTTATAGCAATGATCAATCAGAAGAATTACTTATAAAAGAAGGTGAAAGAGATTAATTACTTCTACTGGTTTAATTGTTGTTAAATATTAATTGGTTCAAATGCAGCATAACAAAACCCTGCTATGAAAGACTGTTAACTGTTTGAACCGCGATGACCCTTTGTGGTTCTCCACGGCAACAAGGAGCACAGACTGTTGTAAAAGGGTAGGACATCACAGGCTATGTGATGGTCTTTGGTCCCTCCTCCCTGTCTCCACTGCCCTCTCCCCCTCCGTTGTCTAGAGTACATAAGCCTTCCATTAAACAGCCCAGATGGCACTTAACATACACCACACGGCCCAAAAAATGGCCCAAAAAACAACATAAAAACCAAACAAAAAAATTATCCTTCAAAGGTTCCTGAAACAGACTATAAGTATCCTCTCCTATCTCTAGACTCCTGCTCTCACTTCAAAGTGTGTGTGTGTGTGTGTCTCTCTCACACACACACACACACACACACACACACACACACACACACACACACACACACACACACACACACACACACACACACACACACACACACACACACACACACACACACACACACACACAGCTGCAGCTGAAGCCAGTTACCCAGTGATGGATCCTCTAGGCTGTTTCTATGGAGACCACATCCTGTCAGTCAGGATACCGGGTTAAAAATAGGCTAGCCCCTGTTTTCACATAAACAACATTTCCACTCATCCAGTGACCCTTTTCAAATCATAGAAAGAGAAGCAACCCCTTCAAATTTGGACACCATTAATTAATTGAAGCTTGGTAGATTAGCCCCACACACTTTCTACATTTCCCACTTGTTTTCAGAAAATATTTGACAGACAAGCCGAAAATACGTACGGAGCTAGAACAACACTGTTCATTGACAAGACACGCAAAAAAAAGAAGAAAAAACTTGGACTGAGTAAAGTAAAATCTGCAATTGGTCAATTATTACTGGGAGTTAAAAGAGGACACACAGACACAGTCTTGTTTACAATATGCTCTGTTTGCAGCAATAAGCCTCTGCAAACCAACTTACAACGGGCGTGTATGTCAAGCTCCACTCTTCAACACAGTACAGCTGCAGGCTGAGACTACTTGAACCCCAAGTAGGGCCAGTCTAAACCCAATAAAGTCCACACAAAAGAGCTACAGTAGTGTGAAGAAAAGGAAGATGACCAACAACTAACCAAATCCACTGGACACTAAATATTTGTTGCACATGAGAGTCATACACATGCATGTATCGACGCATCCAAAAAGGCAGCACATTACGCACATACACTGGAAGCCCAGTTAAAGTTCCCTACCAACAATAGGATGAATTAATCATTTGAAGTCTGTGACCATCAGTCCTAAAAAAAATCTGGATAGCTGGAAATTGTTCACAAAGCTATCTCAAGAAGAGTGAAGGCGATTTTGACTTGTTTAATCATTTGGTTACTAGCTTTAGTGGACTGATTATATCAGACTTGACATGGGTCGGACTGGATGACCCACACAGCATGCTGCTAAGTCTTACAACAAATTGTCTCGATAACATATCATAACATTATTTGAGTTATCCCTAAAACCATTTGTAGTCAGATATATTCACTCTGTGGCACGTAACATTAAATTCTTCATATTAAATGAGAACCAACTATGCATAATTTTAATACAGAGAAAATGTTTACATGTGAGTACTATCAGAGAGCCTATAGGTGAGAAAATTGAGGATAGGCCTAGGAGTAAGACTAAAATGCTAGCTAGCTTCTTTGCAACCTGTTCTAGTAAATGGCAGTAAGCTAGCTAATGTTAGCGAGCTACCTTGTCATCTGATTGTTGATCTTGTAGGTCGTTGTCTGTCGGTCCACGGTGCCGCAGCTCTGTCATTTTTGTAATTCTTGCCCAACAGTAGATCCTGTGCCCGGTTTCCTGTTGCTAACTATTTACTGTTAGCAAATATAACACCTCACGCCTTAACGGATGACAGCAACGATTTTCAGTTGAATAATTGATCCTCCTCTTCGCTGATTCTTTCTCCCTGCCCCCTCAATCCGTAGTCCCACCCCTCGAGGGGGAGTGTACACTACATGTTTTGGGGTACGTTCTACGTTTACTTATCTTCTGATATTTTCTACGTATTTGACAACTAAGATGAAATGTGCAAATTCATGTTATTACTAATACTATTCCACATTGTAAATCATTAGCTTATTGTCTAAGATGAAATACAGATGTAGCTTGTAGACAAAACGGACCAAAATATCTATGCAAATTAGTGTAGCTAAATAAATAAAATAATATTTTGAAAGACTGCTAATTCCACAGTAAATGTTGGGTAAACCACTAGTTTCTATCTTCCTCTATGCGGGAAGTGTAATTTTTGGCTTCCATTTGTAGCGCTTGTTTTTTACCAGCAGATGGCAATAAATGCTCACTAGCTCACTAACATGCCTTCAACCACTTCTGAAAGTGTTTGTCGAATGTGTGCGAACGTGTCCATGTTTCTGTGCTTTTGCTCCATCCCCAGCATCATGAAATTGTGGTTTCGCCCAGTGGCGTGACATGGGTAAGCAGTGTTTAAATAAGTAATGACCAGCCGCTGCTGTAAGAGTGGAATGGAGTGTAAACACTGCAGTCCAAATACTATTCTCAGAGTAAAAAAAGCTTCCTTCACCTATTATTTCTTTATATAAGAAATAATATTATTTCTTTATGATAAACTATACAACTAGGTTGTCTATTCAAACTATGGTCCGCTGGTTGGTTTGTTGATTGTTTGAACTGTACTCAAACTATGGTTTCTGTAATTTATGAATTGCCTGAAGTTCATGTATAATTTTAGAACACTGTGTGCATTTCTAACATGGTAGTAGTAGCTGCTGCTGCACAGAGATTTATGACTCATTAAAGAACCCTACAGTAGTGTCATATAAATCTAAATGTAATCTCTTGCCGCACTTGCCTCCATGAATTTGCAAGCTCTGCAGTTCCTGTCCTTTTCTGTAATGTAGATTTAATCTCTTACTACTGTTAGTGAAGTTATGTTTGTGCTGTTTACATCAATGATTAGAGATGGGTTGTGTACTTCCTACTACAGCCACAGTACATTTATATTTACAAGAATTGGAGTGGTTCTAACATAATGATGATAAGAATATTTTTTGTGTACGGATTTTTTTCATTAAAAAGTGCTCTGTAAAGCAAACATTAGTTCCACATTTCAACATAGAGGGGCACTGTGGCTGCCCTGTGGCAGTCTGACTCCCCCCATGCCAGAGTCAGACTGCGGTGTTGTGACGGTGGGGGTGCTTCATCCTCCTTGCTGCAGTATGTTGGCTTCGACTTTGCTCAGTCATGCTACGGCAGCTTATCTATGCACGAGAGTGGCCTGTCCTGTGCCGGCTCGTAGTAAGGTGGTCTGTGTGTCAGACAAATGAATTTGGCCTGGGACTCTTTTAGGAGCTCCTCTTCTGCTGCAGGGCTCTGGGACATCTGCAATGCAGAAGTCTAAATATAGCAGGGGAGAAAGGGTGCTAGAGTAACAGAACGAATCAGAAAGGGGTAGAGGAAAAGGGGGATGGGAGGTGGCAGTGAAAGAGGGAAAAATTAATAAATACTGACGAAGAGAAAAGTAAGACTAAATTAGGAGAGGTGAGGAAACATCTAAAATGACTACTGAGTGTTATCTTTTGTGGGCAAATGTTTTGGATTCAAGCATGCATCAACTTTTTCTACAGTAAGACCTCTGTAAGGATTACATAGAGGCAAAAATAAAAAAGTCAAAAAAATGTATGGTGCTTGGTAATGTAGTTTAATCATTCAATATCTTAGAAAAAAATATTGCGAGTGTGCTGTAAATAGAATTCGACAGTAGTGTTGTGTTGACAGACCATGACAAGGTCAAAACTGCCTTTATCGCCCTGTAACCAGCTTTTAACTCAATTCTAAGTGGTAATGGAATTATTGTCTTGCAGCATCCTATCAAGATAGATAGTGAGGTCGAGTTGATGATTGCCAGTGCCAAAATGTATGACCTTATCTCCACACGTCTCAGGGGGCCAGTGGAGGAGAAGAGCAGTTCAATTATGTATGCATTTGGAGAAGAACAAATCTGCTGACAACAAATCTCGACCGTGCCGTTAGTCAGACAAATCAGGACAGCTCTACAGCCCAGCCTGCTGAATTGATCACATTCCTGTATTTTCAATCAGTACGCCCCTTCACCAGAATATCTCTCTCTCTCTCTCTCTCTCTCTCTCTCTCTCTCTCTCTCTCTCTCTCTCTCTCTCTCTCTCTCTCTCTCTCTCTCTCTCTCGCTCTCCATCCCTCTCTTGTTGCTCTCTCCTGGTGTCAAGGAGCAAGGACAGGCCATCATTCATGTTGTGACCAGCATACCGATACATAAAAACCCTCCGTACCCTACACTTTGCAAGGGTTGCAAAAATGCTTATTGGATCGGGCTTCACAGTCATTACCTTACTTCATGGTCATCTAATTGATGGTATAAATTAAACGTTCCTCATTAAACTTTAAAACCACCAAAACTACCGTAGCAGCATCATTCAGATGTATTTATTTCTCTTTTCCATGAGTGGTCTCTTTCATTTAAATGTTCAACATTCGCCCTTGCTGGTCTTTTTTTTTCTTCCTGTTTTCAGTGCTTCTATTGATTGTTTGGGGTTGCTGATGATGTTGTATGTCACAGCCGGTGTGTTTTGTCCATCCAGGGTGTGTGGGCAGGCAAAGTAATAGGACTGGGTGGAAATGAAGTCCTTCCTTTCGACAGCTCTGCTGGTGGGCCACCTGGCAACAGTCATCCATCTTACCCAACCCCACCCATCTCATCTGAAGAAGGCTGCCTAAGAGATGAAGATGCGGAGACAGACTTGTCACTGTGCAGGTTTGCCCTATATGTTCAGTAGTACTCGGTATTCTACCTGTACATTCGCGATCAATGCTCGTTAGCTCTTTAATGATTTTCATTCATGCTCCATGACACAGAAGTCACAGGCCAAATTACAGAGCACCATTACACAGGTTCTTAACATTACTCAGGGTACAACTATTGTCGGCCACAATGATAGCTTTTCAGGCAATGCAAGGATTAAGGGAATGGTTTTTTCTTGTTGTGACCATCATAACATTAAAGACACACAGATGCTGAGTGCTTGGTTAATAAATGGCTTTATTTGGCTTTGGGGGAAAGATCACTGTATGAAATAGCAGCACATACAGTCACAGTAGTATAGCAGAACGGTCTGTAAAGTGTCAACCACCAGCGCAAAGTGAAATGCATGTGGAAATTCTTCATAGTTTCAATCATGGTTAAGGCAATTTTATTTCTTTACACTCAACAAACTAAATCCAGCTCAGCCCCAGGTATTAAGCTCCAAGAGTGGCCATGCAGTCAAAGCCTGTCAATTGATCCATTTGTCATAAAGTATGGAGAGAAAAATAATATATCATCTAATCTTCTCTAGGCTCTAATACATTTGTCTCTCATTGTCCAGCTACATATGCGTTCAGACAGTTCTCAAAAATGTTTGGGAGCTCAGGCCATCTTACGGTTTAGGGTAATTTGCTAGATTCCTAGACAAAATGTCCCGTGCTACCACATTTCATATTCCATCCTGTCCTCTCCTACTCTCTTAATCAAACCAACAGCCCCTTGTGACGCTAAACTTTCATACCACTTAATCCCGCAACAGGGGAACATTACTACTTAACTTGATCTATCTTAGACAGGGTGGGCGTAAAGCGGTGTAGCTCTCTGTCTCAGCCTGCACAGCTGCATGGTTCCGGTAAATAGCCCTTATGTGCGGCGACTTGCCATGTCACCGGTACCCCAGAGGCTTTTGACCCGGCCGCCAGCTGCAGTCTGAGTGAGGGGCTGTCACTGACACCTCCAGGTACCCTGCCATTGACCCCCATTACCTTCTTCTCCTTCAGTCGCCTTCCCCAACTGTGCAGAAATCCCTATAAGACAAATAGGCAAGCTAGACATGACTTAAAGAGAGAACAGAATAACTACTTTAAACAGGCTTGCTACGTCGGAGAACTAAGCTACAACAGCTACAATAAACTGGCCTGATTTAGGGAGGAATGGAGAAAACTATTTGACAAGGATTGGATCAATCGAGAGGAGGTATTCATACATAAAAATAATATGTGATATATAGCAGCATTTTCAAACATTAAACATTTCATGTCGGGGCACCTCCCAAACAACAGATGCTGAACAATGCACTCAGCTTCTACGCCTGAGAATCCATAATCACATTTTCCCATTTATACATTTTTCTAATTACCTGGTTGTCATTCGTGCCGTGCTTATACAGTTGCAGTGACACAAAGATAGGACAATGAATGATTCTAATAAATTATCACGTATTATTTTGTTACGGTGAGAATAAATAATTTTTTTTTTTAAATGAGGTGAAAAGAATCTGCGAATGAAAGAGGGAACAGTTTGACCATATATGTGAAACTCTTTTGATCAGGGGCTGAAACAAGAGGTTATTGCACCAGAAATCCAGAAGAACTGTAATTCTTTTGATTTCGTTCTATGACTAGCCAACATTCAATAAATCACATACAGCAGTAGCTTCTAACTTTTACACTAGAATTCAAATAGCACCGTAAAAGTTGACTGGCAAAAATAGTTTTTGTGTGTTCCAGACCTATGCACTGTCTAAAAGTCGGAACACCATACCAGGATCCGCTAATTCATTTCTAGATCACTATAATTCTTAGCCGCATCACTTTTCACTAATGGCACATTTACTGTTGGTGTTGTAAGGAACACAACTTTCTCCTCTCTCTATGAACATGACAAAATTATAAGGCTTCCCTTTCCACTCTGGCATGCAATCTTTGAGCACCCTCTCCCCAGCCTTGTCTCCTATAATGGCAAACCATGACGGAGGCTCTTGAGCACCTTATCCACAATAGATTGATGGATTCAGCTCTTCTGTCATGGTATTCCATCTAGAGCACATCAAAAAGTAGCTGACTATGTATCATCTACCCTTCAGACCAACGAACAAAGCAGACTCACGTCTGACCTAACCAGAGAAATAAAGAAGGCATGAGGCATCCGTCATGAGTGAAAATCTAAATTGTGTGTGTGACTGTATGCGCGCGTGTGTGTGTGTGTGACTGTCTGTGTGTGTGTATGTGTGCATGGCTGGACCAGTGAGTAAGTGCGTGTGTAAATATGTGCCTATCTACTTGTATGTTTGTGTCCAGGTGAAACAGAGAAAGAGTGACAGAGGGAGGGATCCACAGGAGGGACTGAGTGGACTGTAATGATGCGGAAGGCATGAGTGATGAGGATGATGAGGCAAGTGATTTAACTCTTGCTGCTCTTGGTGCTCGCACTTCCCTTCTTATTATCCTTCTCATCCTTGTCATCCTTCTGCTTCTGCTCTTCCTCCTCCTCTTCTTCCTCCTCCTCGTCTCCCTCACCCTCTGCCTCATCCTGATCATCACCATCCTCTCCCTCTTCTCCTTCCTCGGCGGCCTCCTCGGTCTCGTCTTCCTCGTCCTCCTTCTCCTCATCCTCCTCCTCCTCGGGCTTGGCCACAGACCTCCTGTAGGGAGCGGAGGCTCCCAGGGCATAGGAGCGAGACGACGAATAGGAATAGCCGGGGTAGCCTGACTGGAGGATGTTCCCGCCCACTGTGCTCAGACGAAACTCCTCTCCTTCCAGCAGCTTCCTGCTCACACACACACACAGACACAGAGAGACACCGAGTGAGGGGCTAAGACTGAGGGAGACAAGGAGGGATTCACAGAAATAAGTTTGCCCCGCAGAATCTATATCGACGGTAGACACACACTAAAAACATGCAAACAAACTATTTTGTATTCATATCTTGGTCTAATAATAAATTACCTGCACCCTTGCCTATATGCCAAAACAAGTCAGTGGATCTATTGATGACTTACCTGTAAGCAGCAATCTCAATGTCCAGAGCCATCTTGACATTCAGCAGGTCCTGGTACTCACGCAGGTGGCGGGACATCTCCCCCTTGGTGCTACGTAGGGCATTCTCCAGCTGTTGGATAGTTTCCTATATACACCAACGGCACCAATTTTAATTAAGCATTTGTACTACTGAAATTAGAATGATTTTCTAGATTGAACCTAATATGACACTGCAAATAAAATATAGAACAATAGGTGCATTGTGTGTACCACCACCCGCCACCCACCTGCATCTCTCCCATCTCGTTGCTATGGCGGTCCTCCATATCACCCATCTGCCTCTCAAGGGCCTCGTTGTGGCTCCTGAGGGCCTCGATCTCCAAGGTGCGAGCCTGCAGCTGCCTGCGGTACTCAGACAGCTCCTCTTTGGTCTGCTTGACGGCGTCGTTGTTACGGGCAGCTGCCTCCGTCACACTGGCAAACTTGGAGCGGTACCACTCCTCAGCCTGGTTCTGGTTCTTGGCTGACAGGGTCTCGTACTGGGCCCGGATGTCTTTCAGAGCCACAGCCAGGTCCGGTTTGCTCATATCCATTTCAACAGATACCTGCAAAGGCAGAGGTACACACAGCAACGTATTAATTCAATGAGCACAAATCAATGTTGTAAATTAAAAATATATAAACAATATAAATAAATGCAAATATTAAAATACAAATATTTAAATACAAATATTTTCCGAAAGATTTATTCTTAAGTGTTTTTTACTGAAATTAATATGTTGTTCCATGATGCATAACTAAGAGCCTTCTTCATGCACTCTTGTAGTTACTGTCAGCTCAGGGTGTTGCTAAGGTAGAATGCCACAAGAGGGCAGACTAATCCGTTGACTTTCTTGCTTTGCAAGCAGAAGTAACTGATTCAGTGCTCTGGTTGATACTTTCCAAAATAGTAGAGAATTTAGCATCCATTTAATTGAATTATGGAACGTTATAATACTTGTGTGTGTGTGTGTGTGTGTGTGTGTGTGTGTGTGTGTGTGTGTGTGTGTGTGTGTGTGTGTGTGTGTGTGTGTGTGTGTGTGTGTGTGCGTGCGTGCGTGCGTGCGTGTGTGTGTGTCCTGTGCGTGAGTGCATGAGTGCGTGCAACCCGTGCACATGTCGCGTGCGTGGGAGTGGTTGTGGGTGTGTGTTTGAAAAAGTTTTCCAAACTATGTCAATATTGTTTAATATGCAATATGAATACAATAGGATAGAATAAGTGGGGGAATGAATTGAATAAGAGTCATCTGTCCGAGATTTGCATGGGGGTTACCCCGACTTGCGTCCAAGGATGGCCACACCTAGATTCTGCGCTATTTCGCCGCATTGTCAAATGTATTGACCGTGCACACCTTTCTCTATGTCTTTTTCTGCATCTCACACGGCTACAAATAAACATTCAGTGTTCGACCAATTGTCAGTAGGCTACCTTATTGGTCTATCTTGTTCCCAAAACTGATATCTTTATCACCAGAGCTGGTATGCCAGATGCTGAGAATTACATTTTTACCTCATCTATTTTTGGGGTAAGTTTATCATGCTAATTACGCTGCCTCAAACATATAGCGCCGCACGAAAGGAGAGTGGCGTGACGCTGAACGTAACTGCGGTGTCATAAATCTGCCCGAACTGTCTCTAATCGCAGTGCGCAATTACAATTTTTTCTCATGCACAGTGCATAATTAACTTTTTTTATCCCTATATCTACATAATATGCTTTGAGCTTATTTAAGTTGCAGGTAAATGGAAATACTTCGACAAAATAATTAATGCCAAAGGGATGTTTGAGAAGATCTTCCTGATTATAGTCTAATTTAAATATAAAGGGGTTAGATCAAAGTGGTGGATGGAAATGTTCGCACCTGTGTGGCCTGCAGTGACGCTTGCAGCTCCACGAGTTCCTCCTCGTGGACTTTCCTGAGGAAGGCAATTTCATCCAGCAGGGACTCAACTTTCTTCTCCAGCTCAAGTCGTGACATAGTGGCGTCATCCACGTCTTTGCGGTAACTTTTAAGGGTGTTGTCCGCATCCTCACGGAGCCTCGTCTCCTCGTCCAATTTCTCCTTGACCTGGTCCAGCGTCTCGTTCATCTGCACGCAGTCCACATGCATCTGGCTCTTCTCATGGGTCAGCTCCTCAACGCGCGCCCGCAGCTCGCGGATCTCCTGTTCGTACAGGTCATGGAGACGAGAAGGCTCGTTGTGACGCTGACGTAGCAAGGAAACTTCAGCCTCCAGCACCTTATTCTGCTGCTCAAGATTGTGCACTTTATCAATAAAGGAAACAAAGCGATCATTCAAACCCTGCATCTGCTCTTTCTCGTTAGTGCGGATTATTTTCATTTCGTTGGTGACGGCTGTTGATTGAGTCAGATCAATGGAGTCGGGCATGGGTGAGAAGCTGCGACCGGCTCCCACTTTACGGTAGCCGGAGGATGTAAGCGAGGATGGTGAGCCATAGTTGCGGTGTGCGTTGGAGCGGTATCCCGTGGAGAGGCGAGAGGGGCTGCTGCCCATTGACACGCGGCTTCGGGGCGCATCTCCAAAGATCTTCCGATAAGAACTGCTAGAATACATGTCGCTCGAGTAACTCATGGTGTAAGCTAATGAGTGGAATACAGACCTTTTATTTCAGTTATTTGTTCTCACTGCCTGTGTGAGAGAGTGAGTTTGAGTTGAGTGTGTGGGGAGAGAAAGAAAGTGAGATGCGACTGATGACCGCCCAGACAGGTGCTTTTATAGTGATGGAGCTCGAGCATCATTTGACGCAGGGGTGTCAGTGGATGGGGAAACCTGCAAGCTCCTGCAAAAAACTCCATTCTCTTGGGAAATCAAATTCACTCATGCAGCAACTGTTTTGCCTATGTACTATGGGACCTTATCCACATGAACGCCTCAGAGAAAATGTGGGCTCAGACAATATATACAGTCTTTTAAATGAATAAAATGGGGAATGTAAGATAAATTAAATAACACGTAAGCTGTATTCTGTACTCCTGAAAAAGCATGCAGGCCAAAGATATCCCTTAAAAGTCCAGAGCTGGACTTAGTACTTAAACGTGTAGGTCACAAGAGGTTCCTTCAAAGTTAAAATTTTGAAGAGATAAACATTTTCCTATGTTATTTCATCCTGCTTAACACTGTCAATGCAGTTTTTTCTTTGCTGTCCCAGCAGAATGGCATGGGATCAATGTATGTAGAACTGTGCGCCAAAGAGTATGTGTGTTATGCTGCCGTAGTGCAGCATTCTACACCCATGGACCAGACCTCTGCAATATCCGAATATTCGATGAGCCTATTCGGCTGGGTGGCCTCTGAAATGGATGAGGACCAGCTACATGACACTGCACATATAGAAAAGTCCATGCACAACTTCATTTATTTGTACTAAATAGAAAACTAATCCTCAAAAAAATTGTAGTTGTAAATCGTTCTAGTAATGTGCATGCATTTTTTTTAATATTATTGACTCAAATGTATAAGGCTCATGCCGTTTTGGACCATGGCAAGGTTATTGAATTGAATGCTGCATGCTGTCTGTTGCTCGTGCTGCTGGCCTTGGTGCTGATCCAAGCGGGACACCAACCACGCCCCTGTAAAGGATAAAAAAAGTGCCCTCGCTGTCAGGACTGCAGGTTTTCCACGATTTTATCAGCACTGCATGCCAAACATCAGAGTAAGGCGTCTCTAATGAGTCAGACATTTATAGTCGCACAAAGTTGGTCTTATTCTACCAATTGTTTTCTGTATTTATTGTAACCTAGACCAATCTGTTATATATAACATATTTGTACGAATCCGTCACGGATCAAAAATGTTGCAGTAAAAGAAGTCTTAAGGCCACAAATAGGCCTACAACACAAATATATTTTGCAATGCAGGGAGGTCTAAAACCCTTACGGCGAGCTTTTCTGGATAATGTAGGCCTATATTTAAAATTGTAGTTAATAATTAGTGATAAAATATTTTCCCGTCAGTTTGGAGAAAAAACTAAATACATGTAACAAAATGTAAATATGCACACGTGCATGGTAGCCAGTAGATGGCGGAAGAGCATTTGTATTACCCTGAAGGACTGAAGGTGTTGACGTGAGATACCGTTACCAGCGAATTCCATGAATTCATTAACCACGTAGTAATGTGTGAAGATATCGTACTATTCAATACATCTTTACTTTCCTACCGATCTGTTCGAAATCCACTCAGACAGACAATCAGTCGCCTATATTTACTCGGACTGAAAACCCTACATCTGTACGCTACGGCTACACTCCTGTATGGTCACCTCAACTGACCTCAAAACCAACAACAAACCTCTCTTTAGTGACAGCAGACAGTTGAAGTGAAGTCTGATACGGTGAATTCTGTGAAAAACTTGATAGGCCTACACTATTCACTGCAGACACCAGTATCGCTAACATACTCGAACACACACACACACACACACACACACACACACACACACACACACACACCCCCCCACACACACACACACACACAGTCTGCTGCACATTTCAGTGGCTTCCTGCGAAAAAATCTCTCAGGGAGATCCTGCTTTTGCTGAGACTAAGCAGGAAATCACTCGTTTATAAATCAGATTTTTCCGTGTTGTTAACTGAAATTTTAAGTGAAATGTTGCAGATTTCAGAGACCTAGTGGTATCAATGTACACTATATGGCCAAAAGTATGTGGACACCTAACCATCACACCTACATGAGCTTGTTGGACATCCCATCCCATTCCAAAACCATGGGCATTAATATGGAGTTGGAACAAGAAAGGGCCTTCCCCAAACTGTTGCCACAAAGTTGAAAGCATACAATTGTCTAAAATGTATTTGTATGCTGTAGCATTAGCATTACCCTTCACAGGAACCAAGGGGCCTAGCCCAAACCCTGAAAAACAGCCCCAGAAAATTATCCCTCCTCCATCAAACTTTACAGTAGGCACTATGCATTCCGGTAGGTAGCGTTCTCCTGGCTTTCGCCAAACCCATATTCGTCCATCAGACTGCCAGATACAGAAGCGTGATTCATCACTCCAGAGAACGCGTTTCCACTGCTCCAGGGTCCAGCGGCGGTGAGCTTTACATCACTCCAGCCGATGCTTGGCATTGCGCATAGTGATCTTAGGCTTGTGTGCAGCTGCTCGGCCATGGAAACCCATTTCATGAAGCTCCTGACACAGTTCTTGCGCTGATGTTGCTTCCAGAGACAGTTTGGAACTCTGTAGTGAGGGATGCAACAGAG
This sequence comes from Galaxias olidus, assembly GCA_026901105.3. NCBI lineage: Eukaryota > Metazoa > Chordata > Actinopteri > Galaxiiformes > Galaxiidae > Galaxias > Galaxias olidus. The sequence continues at coordinate 267,028 of JAPMUY010005095.1, read as the reverse complement.
GATAGGTGATTTTTAAGCGCTACACGCTTCAGCACTCGGCTGCCCCGCTCTGTGAGTATACGTGGTCTCACATACTGACTTGTGGCAAAGGTGGCATCCTATGACAGTGCCATATTTAAAGTCACTGAGCTCTTCAGTTCGACCCATTCTACTGCCAATGTTTGTCTATGGAGATTGCATGGCTATGTGCTTGATTTTATACACTTCTTAGCAATGGGTGTGGCTGAAACACCTGAATTCAATGATTTGGAGGAGTGTCCACATACTTTTGGCCATATAGTGTATATAAGATTTGTAAATTGAAATGTAGTTAGTATGCAATGCAGAAGGGCCTAAGAAGAACAGAGCTACTGTACCAGTCAAAAGTTTGGACACACGTTCTCATACAAGTGAATGGGAAACTGTCAAAACTTTTGACTGGTACAGTCAAATCACTCAATATGTTATTATTTAACAGGTTCAATCACTCAGTATTACAAAAAAAAATTTGTTACATGGATTGTTCATATGGGGCCTAGATTGCATCTACTACCTGACTATACTCCCACAGTGGTTATTTGGATGGTTGGATGTCTCTGGACACTGATCCATACTAAGTGTTGTGAAAGCCTTGGAGACCATAGGAGCATTTCACCAGCAACGCTCCTTTGAAACGTGTTTCTCCATTGCTGCTTTGATATGCCAGGTGCTTCCCGTATGTCGACCAAGGCTCTGTGAGAAACTGCTTGCCACTCAGTTTTTGTTTTTTCTGTTTTGGACAAATGCATCATGTCTGATGTGCCTTGTTCCCTTTGGTCTCTTGAGACTCCCTCAATCTGACACAAATACACAAATGCAAACACAAACACCCACACACAAACTTGCACGCAAACAACAAACACACCCATGCACATCCAAAGACACATTAATGGTTTCATATCTCTCCTCAGATCTGGACTCACTCACTAACTAGTTTCATGATCAATTGCATCTGGCCTCAATTCTAAACCAATTCTAATTATTATTTATCATTAGCCAGGAGAACCAGTTGAACAGTTCCATCAGTCATGGATCTTAGATAAACTGGCACTCAAATAATCAGATTCTAGACTATGTTAAGCTTTTGGTCTATCATAGCTGAATTCAGGTATACTAAACCTTGTAAAAATAGCAGATAATTCCCATACAGTTACGCTTTTCAGATCAATAGCAGACGATTTTAGTTAGGCGGACAACTTAAAAAAATATACACAATTGTCAAATTTAAAAAGCAACCTTGATGACGGTATCGTGTGCGTTTGGAGGTATTGGTCATGAGCATATAGGATGACTTGCAGATAAGAAGAAAAATATCAAACATCTATTTTATTGATGCCCACAACAGGTTGAGCCAGTGTGTGTACTCTTTCATCAAGGGCATGTTGTTATGGGTTGCTGAGGGGTATGCCATTTGTGGCTGTCTATTCGAAAAGCGTCTGTACGTTGAAGGTGTGTGAAAGGTCAACGCAATCCTATGAGGTGATGCCGAGCTGCCTAGGATAAACTGTTGGATTTGACTAATCTGAGAGCAGGGGTGAAAGATGGGGCAGTGGACCTCTGACTTGTGTATGCAGGGACACAGACACCCACACTTGACAGTAAGTTAGAGATTATAACTTTAGTTGTCCAGCACAATTTACAGATCATCACATTAAAAGCTGAAAAGTGACCCCCTCTTAGGGATTCTTGATTACCTAAGTTTCAGAGATGGGTGCATCCAGTTTACATATAGAAATCTGTAACGTTCACATATAAAAGATTGGACACGGAATCAAACATCGGTTATAAACAAGACAACACAGTAAAACACGCTACAATAACGTGTTAAAGGTCTTGTGGTCAGCACTACTATGTCCAAACCTGTCACTGTAGCCTACAGAGTATAGCTGACCGTACTTTCTTCTCTATTGTGAGAAACTATATACAATGTTTCCCTGGTCATTTCTGACTCCTAAAGTCCCTCACCCAACTCATAAATAAATATAATATTCTATCTCTACAGGAATAACAAATAGCCTCAAAATATTCACAAGTTGTATTCAGTGAATTGAAAAGTCTGACGGATTGGATCTCAATCACGATAGGCCTACAGAAATCAGACAAACGGCGGCCACCTGTCGTTCCCCCTCCCCCCATCGCAGGCAGCTCCAGGAGTATGTGAGGAGAGCACCCATCCTCCTTCCCCCTCTTCCATGGGGGCTGTCCTTGTGCGCATAGGAGATAAATATGATTGGATAAATAGTGGCAGGCTGATCCGTTGTGGTCTAGCTCAATACCGCATTTGGTCACCAGCAGATTATGTACTGGAAATAACAAAACCTTTCAGGTAGATTAGTTTTTCATCGGAGGGAGTGAGAGGTTTTTTTTATTGTTAGACATATATTACATCTAACAAAGGCAGGTTGACTTCTATGCAACAGTGCTTGTAATGAGTAACCTTAAGGCATTGTTCACAATGCTTTCATTAAATCTAGGGTATCATTAAACTTGAGAGAAAAAAATATGAAGAAATTAGGTAACAAGGGTTTTAAATGTTTTATTCCTTTTCATATCAAGGGCAATTATAAATTATTACTCCGCATTTCAACATATTTTCCATTTTTTAAGTGATTTGTTACAAGTCATTGACCAAATATTCCCATTTTAAAAAGTGTGTGCACAAAATGTCCACTATTTAATTGTTCTGACTAGACATCAACCCTTCTCAAGCCAGCTATGAATTGGATGTGTGTAACAATGTGTTTGTGTAGTGATTTTAATTGTGTTCACTATATGAGGGAGCAACACACCTGAGACACAGTCAATGAAAAGGAATGGCCTTGTGATAAATGTCTACGCTAATATATCTATCATATGCTCATAATGTACTTACTTCTTGTTAAGGTTTTCTTACATTGGTTTCTGTTTTAAGGCATTAGCCACTTTGTACAAACAACCCAAATTCACACAGGAGATGATCACCAAGGGTAGAGGGTGGGGTGGGAGGGGGGGTGACCTCCATAGCTTAAAAGACTGGACTACACAGAACAAGTGTAGGCTCGCTCTTTGATAGGTACCACACCTGCTTTAAAGGCAGATGCTGAAAGCACCAGGGCAGTGCACTATACAAAGAGTAGGGGCAAGGCAAGTCGTCTGATTGCACCCACGACGTTGCCCGTCTCTCTGCACCATGGTTGCCAACTCGGCCTGTAGAAGAGGATGCCGTGTGCACGCAAACAGACGCAGGGAGTGGCGGAAGACACATAAACAGCATGTCTTTTAATGGATAGGGAAGTGCGAACAGACACAATTGCTCTTCTTAAAATGAGGTCTTTGAAATAAAGTGGACTGAGGTTTTTGCACCTTTCTCTAGTAAACCAAAGAATTGGTTGAAACTAAGCTCACCCTCCCACTCCCAAACCCCTTCAGTTTCTCTCTGAAGACAGTGACGGGACACAAAAAAAACACTGACGTGCACACGCGCACACGCACGCACGCACGCACGCACGCACGCACGCACGCACGCACGCACGCACGCACGCACGCACACACACACACACACCTTCTAGCTAGCACCAGATAATCAAAACCAACTCCTGCTACGCTCTTTCCAGACAGGGTATCTAATTCCTCTCCCTTTGGATAGGTTAAAGATGACAAATTACAGCATTCCACACTAAAATACTTAACAATCCTACAATTATGTTGAGTTTTTTTTTTTGGTACACCGTGTTCATGCTTTAACATATCTGCAGCATTTGACAAGAGGTTGAAGGTTCTTTTGGCATGGTGCTGCAACAGTACACGGGAAGAGATCTCTACATTCAAACACTGCCTGAATCGCCAGCAAGTCCCGTTCTGGTACCTTTTATTCTCCCCACAACAAAATGTTCAAATCTCATGGACGAAGGCTAAAGCAGCCATTTTCCCAGGCAACAAAGCCAGCTGAACCAACCAGCACTGATCCAGCACTGATCCAGCACTGCCAAAGCAACCACAGACCAGCTACACCTTATATACGTTATACTTTTTGATTCATTTTTTTTATAACTTTTTTTTTAAATCTTGTATTCATTTTTTTTGTTTGGCTTTTCAAAAAATCTAAAAGTATCATCAACCACAAATCAAAGAGTAATTTTTCTAGGAGCAACATGTCAAATTCAGAAAGGTATTACATCTAGAAGCCAGTGCTTGACTCCTAAAATGGAGACGCAAACACAGCTAAATCTCAATAAACTTCACAAGAACATAAGCAACGACTAATTAAATATAATATATATTCATCTATATATTCAGTATATTTCAATCTAATAAATATCTATTTTTTATATACATTACATGGAGATCTTTATCTGTAAACTATTTACATAAAATAGAGTAGATTTTTGCAGAAATAATAAATAGCTATATAGGCAAGGCGAAGGAGTGACTGGAGATTTTCAACCTCACGGCACTGAAGCGCTCATAGTAATGACCTTTCCTGTGTGTTGCCACTGAAAGGAGAAGCCGGTCTGAATTCGGTTTTAGTGGCTAAACCCAAATATCAGATTGCACTCCCATATTTAAATGGGGGGGGGGACGTATTTTCCCGAAAATGATGCTTTATCTGCCATCCTCTGTATCTCTGTATCCTGGAATGTGCTCGAGTCTCTCAGTAGGCTTCCCTTCTCACACATCAATAAGGGTGACTGGCCACTGGCCCAAACATGACCAGTGACACACACACACGGGACTAAAAATGCCACAGTCATCAGAGAGAGAAATGATAATCCCACCCTTTCCCCAGACCCAGACCCAAACCCAAACCCAACACAATCTCCCATGTCTTTTTTTCTGTCTTTTAACCCTTTCCTCCTTTACGGTCAAAAAAACAAAAAAAAGATATAGAAATGGCAGGTGTAGGATAATAAAGTAATGGGTGCTTTTCTAGAAAGCAGAGAGGATCTCCTTCTCCATCATCGTGGCCACCAACGGGGGTGTGACCACCCAGCGAGCCAGGCTACAAAGGGACGTATTGCTGCCAGGGAAACAACAAGGGGAACAACAGCAACAGCAGCACCACACAGTTGTAAATTGTGTCCCGAAAAAAAATATAAGGGGGGTGGGGGGGCTACTGGGGGGGGGGGGGGGGGGACAGGGGGACAGCGCGGGTACAAGATTGACAAGTGTTTTTCTTAGGCTAAAAGGACGACATTACCTGATAACGATACGAACATAGCTGCAGTCAGTCAAGAGACGGATTTAGTTTTAAAAACGAGCGATAGCTTTTCAACACCAGTGCAAAATCATCCTTCCCGTGTAAGTGCAAAGTACCCTGCTCTTGGTGGTCAGCTAGGGAGCAGAGGGGTCCCCCTACGGGTCAGTGGGCCACCACCACCACGGGGCGGCAGGGACGGACCGGCGCGAGTGAGCGTGTAAGTGTCGGGGGATGATTCTGATTACTGCTTTTCACGGGTCTCGAAGCACAGAATACGAGGCAATGGGGTGTAGTGTGGTAACATTCCTTAAGCGAGAGTCTTTTTCCTGATGGGACGGCAGGGTGAAGCAGGCAGCGGGGCTGAGGGGGGCAGGCAGTCCGGGGCCTGTGCTCAGGCTGAACACTACTGAGCCAGGCCATGGACAGATGGAAGGGCAGAGGGACGAGAGCTGGTGGGTCGACACGGGGCCGAGCGTCTTCCTAAACGAATGTCACTGGTGCGGGTCAACGAGAGTGGGCAGAGCCAAGGACTGAGTCCTCCATTCTGGTTGGCTGGCAGACAGGCGGTGGGGGAGAGGTTGGATGTGGGTGTCTCAGGTGTTTAGGTGGGAGGCTGTGGCCGAATAGAGGTGAAGGGAGGAGGGGGCGAGGGGGATGGTAACACACATCTGGGCTGGGGAGAAGGCCACAGGCTGGGTCAGTCCTGCTCTGCTGGGGGACTGCTGTCGGGCGGGCAGAGACTGCGCGTGGAAACCAGGAAGTAGTGAACAACGATGTGGGCGGGGTGAGGGTGGGGGGTTGACCAATGGGGTGAGGGAGGGTGGGGCTAGGACGGCCGTCACTCTTATAGGCTGCAGCCCAGCTGCTTGGCCTTCTCCTGAGTGTCCTGCAGGAGTCTAAGGCTGGCGCTGGAGTAGCCCTCGTCGCTGTAGCTGCTGCGCAGGCTGCCCCGCTCGTCCCCGGAGTCGCTCACGCTGCTGGTGCTCCACTCCAGGTCGCCCATCAGGTAGTCTGTGCCCTCCACGTCCACGTCCAGGTCTTCTGCAAACGCACAGAGACACACACGCAGGTTAACAACCACCAAACACATTACACATCCCATTCAAACACATTCAAACAATTTGTGGGTTGTAGTTGTGGTGTCAGTTACAGGGCTACTTAGATTCAGCTAATGACCCACGACAATGGGTTGGAAACTTGACCAAACGGCGCTGTTAAGAGTACAACTTAGCACAGCAACGATCAAACAAACCCAGCACTAGTCAGTTCAGTAGTTTAACAGTCCTGTATTGTTTTACCCCAGCCATATGGCTATAACAATAACCAACCTTGACCCAATTTAGTTTATTTTCCACCCAATGTTTTTAGGTGTCTAATAGGCTCGCTGCTGTGTGTGTGTGTGTGTGTGTGTGTGTGTGCGTGCGTGCGTGCGTGCGTGCTCACCCTGGTCCGAGTCGGACTTGTCGTAGGCGGTGGAGCCGGTGCTGTCCATGCGCGTGCGCTCCACCCCCAGCTGCTCCAGGCGCCGCCTCAGGTGCCGCTGTTCTCTCTGCAGCTGCTCCAACGTGTGCTGCGCTCGGCGCTCGCTCTCCTCCAACCGCTGCCACAGCCAAACATGACGTCACTGTCAGATGTACGTGTGCGTGTGTGTGTGTGTGTGTGTGTGTGGGGGGGGGGGGGGGGGGGGGGGGGGGGGGGGGGGGGGGGGGTGTTCCCTCTTCAAACTCTCCTGTACTACCCCTTTGGTAGGCCCAGGTAGCCCTCCTTCATCTGGTGACGTCGAAGACCACAAAAATACGCAGTTCTGAAGCTACGACCTAAACACACACACTCACACACACACTCACCGAGATGTGCTGCTTTGCCTTCATCAGCAGGCTCAGGGTGGTGTGCCTGTTGGACTCTGGTCCTAGGGGAACGAGGGATTTCAACCGCTCTAAACAAAGCCGCAAGTGTGCCCGTCTGCAGAGAGGTGGAGGGAAGCACAGGATGGCACTCGTTTATTTTAGCCACGCTTTGAATCACACTAAAAACAACAAACACACAAACGCTGACTATAGAGGTAAACAAGATCATGGAGTGAACTAGCTGTTTAACTACAACTCTGCATAAAACATTAACTTCCTCCCGAGTTTTCAGATTGGTTCCTCTTTATTAAATATCACAATAACTTTTTCTGCTCCATGTTGACTTAGACGGCCATGACAACTGCCAGGGAAAAGTGCCATGACGTAGCCTTAACATTGCACCGGTCTGGCTAAGCTTGTCTTGATTTTATGGCTGTCTCAGGGTGTTCCTTCCCCTCTCGCCGTCTGTTTTTAGTCACTATGTCAACCCTACTTCCTCCCTCTCCCCCTCCCCCTGTTCTACACCGCGTCTGAGTGGGGCAGGCTTGGTAGCTGCTGAGGTGTGGTGGCTCTGTGTGGCGACCACACCGAGGCAGGGAACCGTTATGCAACCCACTTCTGTGTTTGTTAGCGCGGGTCGGCCGTGCAGCGATCGAGTGCACACGTTGTTCTGAATGCAGCAGCGCAAGTCTAAACAAGCTATTAACAATTGTCTTAGCAGGGAATGTGTGAAGTAGAAGAAGAAAAAAACACTGGCAGTGAGAGGGAAACGTAAGGCCAAAGCATAAAAAGGGAGACTTCTGAGCTTTGGATCAACTAGGGAAAGAGAAGGGATTAAGATATGACACTCAAACTCTTTCTAGTTTACCACTATCACACACACACACACACACACACACACACACACACACACGGTCCACTGATCCGGTCCAAAGGGCAAGAGACTAGTTCTACATAATGTGAGAAGAACACCCAGTGCTGTGATAGGATTAGGGGTGTACCAGACAGGTTATGAGCAATTTAAGTTTGGGAAGGGGTAGCAGAGTGCACAAGGCTATCTCTGCAGCAGGTTGTCTAGCTCAGTGTGTCAATGGGTAACTATGCTGAGGCTACTGTAGATCACATTTCCAAAGTAGGCCATACTTGCACCAAGGCCAGCTAATGCCCTCCAACAAATGCCTGCTGTATATTGCTGTATGTTTTGTGATGTGTTTGCCATTTTTGTTTTTATTGCGGTGTCTTGCCTCCCGGCCAGGCCGTCTTTGTAAATGAGAACATGCTCTCGATGGACTTGCCAGGTTAAGTAAAATAAATAAATAAATAAAAAAGGCTAAATATACAGAGCAAATAGAGGTTTTGTTTTATGGAGATATAATTTAATGTGTTCGAGGGTTTAAGAAGGGGCCAAATTGTGATCATTTTGGGTTTGGCGAAATGGAGAAGAAAGCAGGCCAAGCCATGCTAGGGCCTGCAGTAGAGATCACGCTAATATGTCGAGCCTTATTCTAGACCTGCCTCTAAGTCCTTGCTAGATCTATACCCACAGTGGCATACTCAAAATTAGCTTGCAAGTTAATCTAAGGAAAACAGTACAACTTTCACAAATAGCAAAAAACAATGCTGACCCAGAAGGGCCTGCGGTGTCACTGTGAGGCCTCCCAGCCATGTCACCAGCATTTCAACTTCGCTCCTGCCCTCTCACCCCGACAGTAATAGGGATGGGTACGGTTATTCGAATGTGCGAAATGATGTGGGTTTTCGAGTATAGCTGTAGTTAGTTATTTGTTTATATTTTTGCCTAAAGTTAATGAATTGAATATTATTCATTAGCTATTTTAATCACATATTGTTAATTATATGTGTATATCAATGCCATTAAAATATGTAAAAAGTAGAAAGAAAAAACACAATTCCAATACATCAGATACATTGTGTTTTTCCTGCTTTTCGCATCACTAAGCTTAACTTGGAGGCAGCGCGCACACTAAAACCATGAGAGCGCTCTATGCTAGTGTATTGGATCCCCGACACAAACACATGCGCGTTAAAGCGCCGACTCTCTACTCGGAAATGAAAGAAAATCTGACCAAAATGTGTAAGAGAGTAAGAAATGTTCCGAAATTGGAAAAGGAATACGTTTGTTTAGCCAAGGCCAGATGATCTGTTATTTAATTTTTTCACTTTTTTAAAATGTAATCTTTTTCTTTTGGTTAATCGATAACCCGAAATATTTTTTTATTAAATATTTGAATAGTGATATGCCCTAAAATGCCCATCCCGACAGAGTAATTGCCCTGACCTCTGGGATGAGCTCGCACGGAAGATGTGGTCTAAGCTACCAGAGTCAGGTTACACCCACACACAGTCCAGCTGCTATTGAGATAACAGGGGGAAAGGCTGGCCAATCAATAAAGGGACTTCACTAAGCAAACACACAGCTTGCATTGGCCCTCCAATTGAGTTTTTAGGCTATTCTTTGAGACAGATAAAGAGACACCGGCTTGGCTTCACGGTTCAATCAAATTCTTAGGCCTTCGTTTACAAATCCAGTCCCGGGTTCTAAGTGTAGGTCCATTACACTTTCTTATTTCAGTGTAGTGCTCTTTAAGTTTTGGAAAAGCAACAGTAGCCTATGCTGGGCGATAAGGGGGAAAATGTTGTCACGATAAAAATTCTGTCTATCTAAATTATTATCTTTATATGTATCAATTTATGCATCATGTGCTTAGTCCTTGTGGTGAACGTGAGAGGGAGGAGAGATTGTGGGGGAACATGGTGTTCTGATAGTTTAATGAACAGCAACCACCCACATTAACATGGACGCAAACTGACACAGACACACACACACACACACACACACACTCACACACAGACACACACAGACACACACAGACACACACAGACACACACAGACACACACACACAAATAAATAAAAAATAAAGTGCATACCTGTTCTTCTCCATCTCATTGTGCGTAGACCTGTGGAAATACAAGGCCAAGAGATTAGACACCACCCGCACTACACATTACATAGATGGCATGTTAAAGATTATATAGGAGGCACTCCTCCTCCCCTCTCTTCCTGCAGTCGAAAGCCATATTCTAGAGAGATAGAGAGAAAGTGGTGGTGTCTGTGTGTGGGAGTTTGAGCCTTTATAAAAAAAACTACCAAAATGGGACTCAATGAAATACAAAAAATGTGTGGGATATTCTCTGTGGTGCGAGGCTTGTTTTCTGAGGTAGGAGAAACTGTAAACTTGATACATGTTACACAGCCTTTCTCACATTTGTAGCACCCCAGGGGGGCAAACACAACAACAGTAACTACCAAGAACAGACATTCAAGCCGTGGCCCCATTTTCTGTCTCTCGTAGTGGCTCTTCTTAGGTTGGACACAGGACACGCCAACACTCCGTTTTTTGGGTGTCATGTTTGCACAAAAAGCAACGTAGTGGGGGAGAAATGGGGTGCCAGCCGAGGTGGGTGGTCACTGCAGGGAGAGGGTCTATGCAGCAAACCTCCTTCCACCACTACCAACATCACCTGACCTCCCAAACCTCTGAGATGCTCCCGCTCTCCCAAAATAGCCGTGCCTCGCCTGAGCCCCACAGGCTGAGTGCTGTCGACGCCTGACCAGCCAGGGACCCCCTGCACTAGAATCGCACACATTGACACCTGTGGCCCACACCCACCAACATCTAAAACAACTAGGACTCTTTGCCCCCAAACGTTCATCCATCCGGCCTGATCTGAGAGGTAACGTCACAGTAGTTAGAAGTAGAGGTTGACAGATTTTCTTCCGAAATTCATAACTTTGGGAAAATATCAATACTGTGGTGGTGAAATAGGGTGCTCTTCTTTTTTTTTTAACTAAACAAAACATAAACAGGTTTGGTGTGACTGATTTGTACTGAGCATTTCCCATCTGGCAGGCCTGGGTGAAATGGAGTTGGGGGTACTGTGTGGGGGCTCGTCTTGTCGCGGCTCTTTGGACTGCGTCTGCAGTCGGGGTCACATTCCTCCAGCAGCGAGGCAGGCAGCCACGGGTGACATAACAGCTTCCCGCATTACTGTACATGGCAGGACCTCCCTCTACATGCTGACCCGGCACACGCACAGCACAGTCTGCTCTGCTGGGCGGCCCTTCCCTAAAACAGGGCTGTCATTAAAGTCCCCCTCCAGTCAGTTTTTTAAACATTCAAAATATTTTTAAACGTAGAAATCATGTCGGTTATGTTGTTTCTACAACATACCTGTACGTTCAATTACCTTGTTAAAATCCCAAAAATGCAATATTCTCCTTCTGCCTCATTAAAAATTCCTGAACATGAGTCACCCCGCCCCCCTCTATTGGAATACCCGCCCAGACCCCGCCACACTCCTATGCCACCATGCGTTCTTGCTTCGCCCATGAACAATGGTTGGTTAAAAATTGGTTAATTAGAAATTTATGACTTCACAAATCTGGCTTGTCTGAACACGCCTGAGACTGTCCTTGGTGCGCTGCAGTTTCAAAGCAGAAATGCTCAGCTATGGCGTTGGCTACTTATTTTGCTCCTGATATGTCTTGTAACACACAAAAAACTTCACAAGGACATGTGAACAACGTTTAAAACTTGATTTTCATCGGAGGGGGTCTTTAAATCCAATATCCAATCAAAGATATGGGGGAAGGGGTTAACTAGCTGTGTAACATTTAGACCAATATAAAAGTTGGCTTTATGACAGCAGTCATAGGATAGATGTCTAATGCCTTTAAAGTGGAGCTATATAGATACAGGGATGCAAACAGGCTAGGGGTACAAAAGGTGAGAACACTGCGTGGACAGAGGAAACCTGCAACAACTAGGGGGTCTGGGGGCATGCCCCGTCTGGAGATTTGTTTTTTCAAGATATTCGCTTTACATGCTAATTTCTAAATACTTTAATGTATATCTGCATCTGCATGAAAACAAATTCTAACATCATTAACCATAACTATTATGTGGTAAAACAACCCTACATAAAACGAATTTGAAGAGAACAAGCAATGTATGTTGGAAATCAGCAAATAGTAGACCCGCCCTACTCTGCCTCTGACTGGCTAGTACTCGTTACCCTCGCTGGCTAGGCATGAGATGAGAAGTTGGATGGATCAGGGTCAGAGCGAATCAGAGGCAGAGAAGGGAGAGGAAATTAATTAACGCTGCGTCGAGTGATCCACAGAGACCGTGAACAAGTGTTTCTGAACTTCTGCTGTTGTCATGGTTCACCTGCCCAACCCCCCCACCCCCCCCCCACCCCAAAAAAAACTCCTTGGATTTAAACAAGTATTATATTTCGATCTCAAAATGGTGAATTTCGCTGCAAGGTGAGGAGTTTGCATCTATGTATATCGATTGTGTACATGGAACCTTGATTGATCCATTAAGATGTAGAGTACCATAGCCAAGCCTGGATTGAGTTCAGTACAGAAATGCTCCTATTAGTGTCGATGCTGATGTCGTCCCAGTGCCATGGCTGTTCATAATTCTAGGATTCTGATGCACCGTGCGTCACGTGTGTGTGCAACCGAGAGAGAGAGTGATGGTGGTTTGGTGGGGGAGGACTTCATAGAGCCTATGTAAAAAGAAAGGGTAGCTGGTACTGCACACTGCCTGCCAAGGAAGGGAGCAGAGCACGAGATAGGGCAAAGAAGGAGAGTGCAGGGGATAGGGGGAGGGGATTCACTAATACCGACATACAACAGAAAACACAGGCTCCCTTCCCCCACCATACAACCGCCATTGGAAAACAAAACAGAGAGAGGAACTAGAGGCCCTGGATCTTGAGCGTGCTTACTGGTTCATCTGACTCCGAATAGGCTGCCTGTCATCCGACATTTTACCACAGGGTGGAAAAAGAATAGAGGCAATGCTTATTCATCAACTACCTGCCTTTAAGGCTAATATGACCAACCAGTATAGTAGTTCAGTATAAAGCAAGGCTCGATAACACGTTGGTTCTTTACAGTCTAGGCGAATGGTTACAATGTAATTAATGACTAGCTTGAGAGTACAGTACACATTCATGTGTATTAGCTGATTGACTAGTCCCAGCTGGCATGGTGGCTCTGTGGTGCAGATACTAGTTGCGCGATCATCACAATAGAGTTCTTAAATAAAAAATTATACAAAAGGGACAGTATTAGATGCAACATAACTTAATGTTCGAAGAATGAAGTGACTCAAATAAGAGGCACATTGAAGGAAAACAGGCCTGTATGTTATTGTTTACTTTGATGCCGATAGTCAATGACGTCTGACTGAATTAACATGGACCCGTAAGATATTTAAGGAAAGCATTAATATCACTTAAAAAATTGATAGTATTTGGCATGATCATCCAAAACTATACGCTAGTCAAGTAAATTGAAAATGTTACACTCTGCAGCAAACTGCAGATGTACATTACAGAGTACGCTGTGGAGTCTCCATAGGCCCCAACTGTAGAGTTAAGCTGCCCAAGAGGCCAAACCAAATATTTGAATAACATCAGTTTCCAATTACAAGGAAAGCCTAGGTATAAATAGATCACTCTTTTGGCCCTGTCTGTCCCGTTTTAATATCCAAAGATATAGAATGACTTACTTTCAACCATACAAAAGAAAAATAAGGGCCCATGAAAGCACTAGCCTCATAAGATTGTTTTAATATCTCTGAACTGTCGTCACGCAAAACTTAAGATTGACGCTGAATATTGAGCATGCGATCAACCCACTTCGGAACCATTGACATGATCAGACTTTTGTCACACAAAACTCCAGGGTCTTGGAAACCTGTGTCTGCATCCTGCAAGTAACTTTCATAAATACGGCTGAACTGGTTTGTCAAGCCTCTACATCATGTTACATGGTTAACAATGAATTGCAATGTTAATGTTGAAATCGCTGTTTACAAAAGCTGTTTTAGTTTACTGCCTGCTCTGCATCACAGGCAGATTGACACTGGTTTTGTCTTCCTTGTATTTGTTGTTCCTTATTCAGTGCTCTCTAAATCCTAACTAGCATTATTATCTAAAACATAACAAGTAAAGTGATTCAGCTTCTCCCTTTAATAACATAGTCCAGCAGTCTGAATCTGAAAATGTCTAGGTTGCAAGGGCAGGGCCTGTTACTCAGGACAAATAGCCTGTTTTGAACCATTAACATCAACACCTTTCACAGATCCCTGCTTAAAGGTGAAATTGGCTTACATGTATGGATCACAGATCAACTACGGCCCATTACACCAATACAATCGACTAATTGAAAGCTAACTACTGAGTATTGTAATAGGTGGCTATTAGTATAAAAGTTACAACAGGAAGCTACCCCTCAAATCCCTTTTTTATCCAGCTTTCTATCTCATCATTTCACTTAACAGTTGACATCTACGTAATTCTTATAGAGGGCTACAAAGTGAATATTAACTACAGGTGCTTTAATACAGGAGTGTAACACATACTTTGAAAATGGCCATACACAAGGCCACCAGCATCTCAGTTAAGTGGCATGTATTTATTTAGGGGGATTCATAGAATTAGGTCACATGCCTACCTGCTACTTATGTTTTTCTTGCTTTTGTGTTTCCGCTTCAAGCTGTCTCTCTCCTTGCTGCTGGTGAATGGTACCATGGAGGCATACCCATGTTCAGCTTCTGCAAAGATAAATATAGCAGGCTCAGTCTGCTGGGAATTAAATTAACTGCAGATGAGTATTAAGCAGAGCAATAATGTGGAAATTAACCACTTCTTAAAAATCACTACTTAATAAATAGATTGTCAACGTTTCTTTGCTATTCGGCTTGGACAATATGATGTCATCTGAACTCGCATACCCTGCTTGCAAACCAAAACAGTGGACAGGGGGTGGGGTATTGACAAGGCAGGTCTTGGCAAGGTAGAACATCAAATTGGTTCACAGCAGACTTGAAACATGCAAATAACAAATAGTATATGCGTGTTCAAGTCTGCCATGTTTATATGAAATATTGAATCCAATGAAATTACATTAGAATAACAAGCAGCCTATTAGCTGGGTTGTTATACACTACAGACCAATGTTTTATCCCCACAGTGTCATCCAGACAATATGTAGAGCAATTAAAATAAAAAGAAAATTTTTTAAACTGTTTATTTGGATACATAAAGGTTAAAACAAGGCATGCCAACAATTCTCAGTGGCGACATGCAAGACCAATACAAAAGGATCTGTGTTGTGCCAGTTGGGGTTAGCAAATATTTTATTAATACTAGTTTGGCCTAGGTTAACATAATCTGAATTCGGACGAAACGAAATCATAATTCTTCATTACCTCTTTCCCTGCGATCAAGGAACTCCGCTGCTTCGATCAACATCTGCACCATTTCGATCGCCGCCATGTTCAACAATAACACCGACTATGTACGGCTAACTAACGTTTATCCGGAATGGAATTTGTAGATGTGATACGGATAGTCTCCTATGAATATTAGCTGTTAGCTAATAACGTTACTAATCTTCGTGGTTTAGCTGCATATGACTGAAGAGAGTCCCGAAACAAAAAGTCTAACGTTACCGTGGGCTAGTTGATGGGTCAACACTTGCAGTTGCTTGGTAAACAAATTATTGGTAAAATAATAAAAAAAAGGTTTTTGTTGCAGTGCACTGCTTCTTTAGTTAGCCGAGTTAAGCGTTGGCAAACGTTTCAGTATTATCTGGCCTCAGGCTAAGGTTAGCGCGCGCAGACACTTTTACACGGTTTAAATCAGGTTTTGTTAGCTAAATATTTAAATGTACTAGTTGATGGCTTGCTTACAATGACTCTTCTTCCTCAGCTAAAAAATACTTCGTAGACAGTGTTGACAAAATAAAATGACAGTTAAAGTAAAGGCAACTAATAAATGATAATTGAGACAATATAACGTCGTTAGCCTGGTTTGCACAAAAATGTGTCGCCTAAGCTAGCGACAGCTAACTCACAAAAACTAAACTGTATGTAGGTTAGCAAGAACAATTAGTCGAAAATATTGCTGGCCAGCAACAAAAACATCCGTCAGCAATGTCCTTAACCCTTGTCTCCTAATAATAAAAAGCGTCAAATTTGTGCTAGTGATCACGCATGGGATGGATGATTCTAGCTGAAATGGCTATTGATACAGCGGAGCGTCTGACATCAACTGTAGAATAAACAGCCTGGTTGTTGTGACAGCTAGCTACTTAGCTACTGTATATTGCTCTGATATGATTGGGTCCTTGAAATAACAAACCATTTTATTATTGGATGTTTCAGAAGTCTACTAAAACGCAAGACAGACAGCGCTGTAACTGGTACACTATTCTGCCATTATGGTTCTGTTACAGTAGTGCCAAAATACCGTCAAATATACTCAGAGCCAAGATGGAGTTTCAGTTTCTGTTTTCCAATGAACTTGATAGCTATTGGCTAGCTTGCCCATGAGGTACCGTGGCAACACCCAAGTTTATGAAGAAAAAGTCACACCCCATTGCCATGCTGTTTTCGCGGTGGATCCCAATGATTGGCTTTCCTAGTGTTTGTTTCATTTCATGCTTAGCTATTGGCTGAAACGGCATGCTTAGCAACTTCACAGTCACGGCCATGTTTATGGCAGAACAGCACGACTTATTCGCTGCAGTGCTGCCCTAAATTGGTATTACCATTTTTGGAATCCGGATAACAGCGCAATATAACTGGTTTAAGTAAATTGGATTCTGTTTGTGTTACATTTAAATGAAGTAAATGTATTCCATTTGGTTTTATTTTTATGGAAGTGGTTCACAGTACTGTACTGTTACACGGAAAATGTTGTGCCTCCTGAGTCCTGAATGTAACATGCATGAGGCACTTTAAAAAAAAAAAAAACGTAGGATGTAGAATGTGCTTTTGTGTGTCCAAACACATCTCTGCACTTATATTTCAGTCGAGAAACAGCAGCATGAGGTAAAATCTCGGGACCTAACAAGCCAGACTCATAATAAAGCTTGTTGCTCAGGCAATACGTCAAAGTTAGGTGTCAGGACACAGGAGTGCATAATGCATCTCGTGCAGGACTTCCTACATTCATCTAAAAATTGTGAATCCTTGCTTGTTGTCTATGGAGTTGGTTTTCATAAGGTATTCTTATACATAGTATTATTGGGTCTCAAACTATATAATTTGTTTTATTTAAAGTTAATACACCCCACATTGCTCTAAAAAACAAGCATATATTCACACATTTCTTTATTCAGTAGATTATGACAAAAGCATATACACTAAGAGGTCTAACCAAATTATTTACAGAAAAGCATGATAATGTATTTCTTTCATCCTGTACAAAAAGAAACAAACAACTACCTCACATAAACACAACATTAGAGTAAACAGCCAAATCCTAAAGGCGGTACTTTCACCAGTTGATGTGGTTTCAGGCAATGAAGTCCAGTGGCCTGTTGAATCCACCTTTTCTGTTCATGTACTGCCTGAAAAAAAACATTACATCACTGCTACCTTTGCAACACTTGTGCATTACATCACCAACCACCAATGAGAGGGCTGATTTCTCTGCATAGAAACACCTGCACCAGTTATTGAGCTGTACTATAACAAGCGTCTTGACTTATTGCTGTAACTAAAAGCTATTTGCCTATCACAGCCCAATTGCCACCCTTAACATAAACCAGACGTAATCAAACTCCAAAGGTCAATGTTCTGCGGTTCTTACTTCTTAATATTTTGGCTAGTTAATACATTACGTACCTGTACTTTCTCTTCTGAGATACATTGATAGCATGTGCATTGACTGATCCATCAGTCTTCTTCCCCTGTTAAGAAAGATGGTGACTGTAAACATACTGTAATAATGTACATCTGATCTTAATCATCAACAAAAGAGATAGTTGGACAATTCAACAATGAGAGACAGAATTCAACTTTCCACCCTTTTTATTTTATATATTATTTTGTGTCTGGGGTACAATGTTGACATAGCATAACCTACAATTTTTCTAATGGGTCTTAACAAGTTTAAAATTAGACTCTACAACACCAACCAACTTTCTAAGTTGAAATGTTTCGATTCAAATGACAGACCACCAAGCACAGCAGTCATGTAATTCTTCACTACCCAAGATGTGAAACACTTCAGTTTTGAAGTACATATAAATAGTGTAAATAAAGAACACATCAATTACAATTAAACTGCAAGGCATTTGTAAAATCGCAAAGAATATATAATAATTATGTCAACATGTGACATGTTTTGGGCAATTGTACCATGTGGTACCCAAACTTGAGTAACTTCTATAAATGGAAGATCTGAACAAACTGTGCCCTCTTGTGGTGAATTTGCCATTACCAATAGAGGCTGTATGCATTCATCCTTACCTTTGTTGTGTCAAAATTACCAAATCCCATTATTTTCATCATTTCAATCTCTTCTTCAGATTTGCCTAGCATGTCTTCCTCTGTAAATCAAAGCAAACCATTAGACCAAATCCAAAACTGGCATTGAAAAGATGGGATAAATACAGCGTAACCAATTAATTTAAAACAAAACATTCCCCACACATCTTAAGGGTAATCACCTGAAATCTTATGCTCCTTCACTGGCTTGTCCTTCGCATCTTTCCGATCATCATCACGCCTGTCCTTCTGCCTTGCAGGAGAAAGGGAAGATGAGCGGTGCCTGCGAGGAGACCTGCACAGAGAACACAAAGACAGATTGAGGACAGGTTACCTAGCCATGGGGAAACATACTTTAATGTAGGAACCTGTGGAAGACTCATCAGACAAGGCCCAATAACCTAATCAATTTAGGTTAAAATGGTGACCTTAATATCTAGCTGCCTCAATCATCTTGAGTTATTAAATTGTTTACTCGCCTTGAACGTCTCCTAGAATGAGGAGAGCGTGAGCGGCTCCTCCGCCTCTCTCTGTCTCTATCTCGAGAGCGGGACCGCTCTCTATCTCTCCGCCTTCGCTCACGGTCCCTTGAACCCGACCGAGAACGTCGTCTCTCTGCAGTCAGTGAACATATGATAATAGAAGTTAAAATGTTGAAATATACGGGATACATTTGTGTCAATGAGGTGCAAATAAGGACAAAGCCTGTGCATAACTTTGTTCTATGCTCAGACTTACCACAGTTGCTATAATGCAGTGGTTCCCAATCCAGTTCTCAAGTACCCCCAGCCATGCCAGGAATTGGATCTTCCCTAGTGCCAGCACACCTGGTGCAATTAGTCAAGGCCTTGGTCATTTGTGACTAATTACACCAGGTGTGCTAGAAACTGGGAAGACTAAATACCTGGAATGGCTGCGGGTACTTGAGGACTGGATTTGGAACCACTGCTATAATGAAGCCATATGTGCTGCCTAGTGCCTGCATATGATAGGGGATTGAAATCACGTGTATGACACTGCTGATGCGGTGGTTTATACATCTGGGGTTAATTCTGCGAACTGGGTGAATCTATCAGTTTTAGAAGAAAATAACCAACTTGCAGGTGCAGTTATTACGAGCGACCGGTTGTAGTCACTATTGTGCACAGTTTGTATCGGTATTTATTTGTATATATCGGTATTACTCCGCACAACCTTTTCTAGGAACAATTTAAAAGTTTTAGCGACTAGCAATGTTTGTTTTTAAACTGGTGATGAACTATCGTTAGTGTCAGTTAGTCAATATGTATCCGTTGCATTTGTATAATGTAAATCTATAAAAAGGTACCGTTACGCTTTCGCTAACTAGTAGCATTGTGCTACAGTCACTAAAATTAAATAACTTGAGAGGACCCGGCTAAAGATTTGACCATTTTAGATTGGAATGGATTCAGTTAAGATGAATTAGATGGGGTTACTAAACGTTAGCTCCGTAGTATCTAGTGCAACAGTCAGTTTTGTTTTGTAACGTCAGCTAAGCTAACGCTAAATACCCGACTGAATTGTATTCTAAACGTAGTCGTAGAACGTGCTGGAAAGTGAACTCACAGAACGCAGTTTACTTACCTCGTCTTTGCGGAGTTCGGCTTCTGCTTCTGACCATTTTCTGACTCAAGTTGTACTAAATTGTGTGGACAATTCCAATCCAGTTAACTTTAGCTAATTTGGCAACCACAAAATGTTTTCTCTAGCGAGAAAAAGCAAAGATAGTTGGAGAAACGTTGAAATAAAAGTGTGCCCAGGAAGAACAATTACCGCCACCTAGAGGTTTGGATGTAACATTACCAAAAGAACGCTTGATAATAAAAACGTAATACACTTGTGCTCAAATGGTCATATCATTTGGCACATCAAACTAAATCCATGAGGCAAAACTAAAAAAATAGAAACCAAATGTAATTGATACCAACGTGTTCTTTAATGACTGATATAGGCTACATGATAACCTTGCAACACTCACTTTACATTATAATATGAAGTAAATGAAAAAACAATTGACATCACATAATAGCATTAGTACCAGCTATTGGATCATAAAAATAATTACAACTGTAGAGAGGTATTTTGTACACATTGGTTAATTATTAAATAAAAGGAGAAAAGTGGAATGTTTAGTGCCATCCATTATTGGGTTTCAATTGCATTGAAAAGCAAACTTCCTCTCAATTCCCTTACCATTGCTTGGTATTTTATAGCCTTTCTAGTGACCTGTGTACGTTTAGAGAGGTTTTCGTATATTTTTTTTTATTTTCCCTGCTGCAGTAACTTGAGTATGTTATTTAGTTTTATTCGATTTTTTTCTCCACAAAATCATATCAGCATATTTCTAAATTTAGCCTGCACATGTTCTAACATTACATACATACCTGTGACATTCATTTATTTTTCAAGGTTAGAATCCAAACATTAGCTGAAAGTGTCTATAGATGAATAAGTAAAACATAGCAGTATAATTATATACATAATGTGTATGTCAAGTGCATTATGTTTCTATGAACATACAGGGTATAATGCATGGGGATCGCTGTCGATTCTATATCATCCTGCAATTTTATGTATAACAAAAGCCAGTGTAAAACAATATCCAAGTTGCAAAAATACATAGAATTAGACTGGTTGCTTCTAATCATAGTTGTTAAAAGTCTTAACAAGTTCAAAAGTGGTTTGACAGTACATAAGTAGGTGAAGACAAAAACGTGAGAGTGAACCATACAGGACTATTAAGTGTGATTTCAATTGTGTTGTCTGTGTGTGTGTGTGTGTGTGTGTGTGTGTGTGTGTGTGTGTGTGTGTGTGTGTGTGCGCGAATGGTTTGGAAATAATTTAAGCGGTGTCTGAGTGGTTTGTCCATGTTTTGTCTCAGGTTTCGGCTTTCTCTTTCTGCTTCTTGCTCTTCTTTAGGAACGAAGGAGCTTTGAACTTCTTTTTTTTCTTCGATGGGGACTTTGAGGGTGAGCCTTCGGGGGTTCCCCCTTGGAGCTTGGTGGGTATTGCAGCCAGTGTGGTTGAGGGCGGTACAGTTGAATCATTGGTAGAAAGAGCCTTCATCCCTTTCTCCAATTCTTCTGTTGTCTGCTTTTCTTCCTCGCCTCCATTTTCATCTGCTGGGGAGTCTGACTTTGTCTCATCTAAATTAGGGATACGGGAAAAAACCAAAGGGGAGGCAAAACATCCGTTAATTTGCTTGCATTCTGTTTAGATGGGTTTTTGAAATTTGATATGTTGCATAATAACACGCCAGATATTTGGCTTTGCTGGGGTGCCAAACATGCTTGCAAAATGAAAGGTGCAACACCTTACTGTTTCCGAGTACTTACTAGTGAGACAAGATTGTAGCACCAGAGGAGTGCCCTATGAGTCAGAGCAGTGGAACATAGACAAAGACAAACACAGAGACAGAGAGAGAGAGATACATACAATGGGTGTGGCAACAGATGGACGCCACTCACAAAAACCATGCTGAAATGTGACACAAACAACAAAACACCATTAGGACCTGACCCCCATGTTACTCACCACCCAAAATACTCAAGGAGTTTGGTACCTTGCATCCATTTTAGGTTACTGATAGTGAAAATATATTCCCATGCATATGGATCTGTTCTGCCCACAATTGTTTTCACTAGTAGGAATAACTTGGGTCAGCAAGCACTTGAAAAAGCATGAAAGGAAGCAAGCAGTACTAAGCGGCAAATATGTCCATCTAAAACTCTAGCAGGCCTTCATTCAGGTATCCAGAGTGCAAAGCAAGCATGGCTCAGTACTGTAGCGCTGCCAAGTCTCACCTGAGGGTGGGAGGTTGCAGGGGGGAGGATTCTTTAAGGGGGAGGTAGCTAGGAGAGACTCCTTGTCATTAGCCACCTCCTCCCCTTCTGACAGACAAAGAGACACGCGGGAACAGTGAGGGACTGTGTGGGGTGAGGAAGCTGATCAATTGTGTGCGCTACATTGTAAGTGTGTGGCTCACTTGACTATAGTATTGGGGTTAGCAAGGAAGATGTTAGTGTTAGTGCTAGCAAGACAGGTTTTAGGATTGTGTACACACAGATTATAAGTGAAGAATAGTGTTACAATATGTTGATATTAGTAGCACAAGTAGTGAGTGAGGGGGATTAAATAAGACATACCTTCAATCCCTCCGTCTTGTTTCTTCTGCACTTCCTTGCGATATTCATCCAGCTCCTGGTCTGTCAGTTCGTTAAAGGGGTTGGGAGGCTCGGGCTCCAGGGGAATTTTAGGAAGCTCAGGGGACTACCAAAAAAAGAAATATTGCTTAAAATAGCTTTTTCCAACTTGGAGGAAATCTCTTTCCTAAAGTGTCGTTTTTTATTGGTTAACTTATGTATTTTTTAAATGTAATTGGATGTGGATAATGTGGATTATTTTTTCAATATGTGAACATCTATCAACAGCTAATACTAGAAGAGTTTTACCGGTGGGCTGTCTTCTGTGATGACACCTGCAAGGACTTGGGACTGAGGTCCTGCTGTCTTCATGTCCTGACGGTTCTGCTGCCGAATCTAGATGTAGTAAATATTGAAAAACATTTAAAATGTGTAGAATCCTATGTGAGTGAGCCAATGCTGTAAAAGGACGCTGGTCTAGTATGTTACAATGCAGACTGACCTTGTTGCGTGTCTCCAGCACCTCCTTGGGGTTGGTGAAAAGAGGGACAAACTGGTTTGGGTTCTCAATCTTGATGGCTCCGCTGCCACCTTGTATCATTTCCTCTGACTTCTGCCACTGTATCATAGGAGACATGGGTAAACAATTGATTGTTGCAATTTATTACCTAGCAACTCAAACAGGGTAAACATTAATTAAGTTGTTACATTTAACAATACAGTAGCAACTGAGTTTGAAGAGTATTCTGCAAGATAGATCTACAAAATTATTATTTTTTTTTTTTTTTACTGTGGCCTCTGAGAGGTGCCACCAGAGGGCAGTCTCAACACTGCAGTGTGTTATCACGATCAGTAGACTCTCCCCTGCAATGCAGAGGACAGCAGAGAAAAGAGGGTGGGAGGTAGAAAGGAGGAGAGAACAAGAGAGGGAGAGATAGTCTCCGCCCACTGGTGGAAGAGGTCTTTAGTATTGTTCTGTGTGAAAAGGTCTCCATTTCTTAGGCTCTGCAATCCCTCTCCCCTGAGGTTGTACCAAGCTAAATAAACAAATATGATATATACCTATTTATTATGAGAAAATAGTGTTGGCTGCATTAGCATAAAAATAAAAGAATGTGTTAGATGGCCATGCTCTTGAATTCCTTATGCAAATTGCATGGACCAATGCACTTGATTTTAAGGATTATTATTGAGTGTGGAGATTTATCTTCCACATTAAAAATTTTTCCGTGCTTCCTTGTCTCTCCACCTCTTTACAGCCCTATCCCCACACTCTCCTTTCCATGGCACAGCCACAGCCATGGCTCCCTAACCGAGTCTCAGCAGCAGCACTAGCCCCCAGCCTCTAACATTTCCTCCTTCCTCTCTCCTGGTTTCTATTCTCAACCACAACACCCCAAGGCCCAGAGAGCCTTCCATCTCAGGCCCATCCCCTCGACCCAGCTTCTCACAGTGGTTCGCTGATGTCCTGGGCTGGCCTGCTCCTGGTTGACCCTCAGGTAGGTGTTGGGTGTGTTGAGCCAGCGCGTTCTCTCCTGCTGCTGGCGCTGGGCAAAGGGGTGCTGGCGGAGGGCCGGGTGCCCACCTTCCTCCTCAAACTGGAAAGATGTGACACTGGCTGGCACCTCCACATCCCTCCGTGTCCGAGAGCGCGCCGACAGGACGGGGAAGCGGTAGGCGTAGCCCGTACGATAGCCCTGGTTACCACAGAGAACGAAAGGTTAGTTTGCAGGAAGGAGTTAAGGCCTAGTACAGAAGTGAGGTTTTGTTGTAATTGTTAGTAACACCGACTAAAATATTCCCTTTATGTACATGCTACCTAAACAATTGTATATGTTGGGTAAGAAAATATACAATTAACTCAACATTTCACATTCAGTTTTTGGTAACAATGTTTCATGTGTGTTTTACAGAAAAGACTTGCTGACTTTAAAACTGGTCTTTATAGTGTTACAGTTACAATCTTACAAGGTTGTCCATTGTTCTCATGAGAGCTTCAAACTCATGCTCCCCCAGGCGGCTCTTGTGCAGGGGGCCGAACGTGGATCCGGCCCAGCCCACAGTGCCAGCCGGGTTGGGTTTCTGTTTGGTCCGGTCCAGCAGGATCAGGTTCTGCTCCCCTCCGGCGCAGCACAATGCTGACACCTGCCAGCAGAACACAGGATTGCAGCCGCTGTAGTGTTGGTTTGCCATCACTTTAGAATAGTCCTGCATTACGTTACTACACAAGCAAAAGAGCTCAGGCGTAAAGCCTCTCAGCCAAAGATACCTTTCTCCTATCAGCCATTCTCACTTTCAATATTGAAACTGGCTTTGTAGCCAGCTCCACTTTCCCATCTAAATTCAACTACTTTCTTGCTACTGTATTGTTAATACCCTCCTGTCTAAATGATCTAAATCTCTTCTGCTCCCCATTCCTCTAGGCATGTGGGGTGCTGGCCCACGGCAGGTCAGCTGTCTGGGTGTAAACCCACCTGGATCTGGCAGGCAGCCTGGATGTGGTAGATGGTGTAGAAGGCCTCCTCCACGGACTCCCCCAGGGCCACGATGCCATGGTTCCGAAGCACCAGCACCTGCAGAGAGGCCACGTTAGACCATAGACAATACTTCACCCGGAGACAATCAAACGGCCCTTACTTTTGACTCGCTGTGAGCTACTATTCACATGGCCTCTGTTCTGTTACAGTAAGCCTTTGTCCACACAACATGGACTCCATTGCCATTCATTCAAATAAAGCCAACAGTCCATGTGAGAGGCGCCAGAGCAGCAGTGAATAGTCATGGGACCCCACTGCCAGTCCCGTTAACCACTTGGTGTCTTGTGGA
This sequence comes from Galaxias olidus, assembly GCA_026901105.3. Classification (NCBI taxonomy): domain Eukaryota; kingdom Metazoa; phylum Chordata; class Actinopteri; order Galaxiiformes; family Galaxiidae; genus Galaxias; species Galaxias olidus. Next base: position 241,616 of record JAPMUY010005095.1, on the reverse strand, counting down.
GATTTTACCTTACAGGTGGGTCCCAGGCTCTTCTGCAGCCCCACCCTGTCCTCCTCATCCTCCATCGCTCCGTTGTAGTCAAAGTAGGCCACGTCTCCTACAAGCAAAGCCTCGTGGGATAGGGGCAGGAGGCCACACTTCATGGCTGACACCTGTCCAAAATAGATAATAGTATTACCACCGGGCTGCTAGCTAGCACATCGCATCAATTCAGGGCCATATAAAACTATACATTTAAAGTTTCTTTGCTTTAAATAAAAAAAGAGTCCATTACTTAACATGCTTATTTTTTGCAATGACTGACAAAATGGAACCGTTAGTGTGTATTGTGCACAGTTCTTCCCTGGCACCAGCTCAGTGTGACTCACTGCAGCAGTGGCCGGGGTGTGTAGGTGCAGCAGACAGCGAGCGTCTGGCCTGGCAGAGTAAATGGCTGAGTGCAGACTGAACCCCGCTAGGTCCACGCCCAGACTGGTACTGCCCTTCTCCACCACCTCCCCCAGGATGTTGACCTTCATCTGAGGACAAAACCATAAAATCCAACCGGGTTAAGCGCCCACAGCACCGCAAAGACTCTATTTGCGTAATGCTTACTGCGGCAATATTGTCATACAGTTTAGCAAATGGGAATCTATGTCCTACATGAGTCATCAAAACCATAGTGTTACAGAAGTGAACGAAACATGCACCGGTCTAGCCGATTGGATTTTGAAAGTTTGCACACTCAAACACATTTAGATGTCTTATGAAAAGGTCGTCCTTGAAGGAGTTTCCTGGGGACATGTAAAAGGAAGAGCAGTGCACTTACCAGGTTGGATGCAGTGACTTCCCCATAGGTCAAGCCGCCTGGCAACACCAGGAAGTGCTCCTGTTCCTTACTCACACGCAGCTGTCGGTGAACAACACACAGCCCGTCAGACACAGATACAACACAAAATGGAGACACAGTGTAGCTCTCAAAAGCTAAAAAATAAAACGGGCAGGAAGAGAATAACACCATCCGTCAAGAGTAACAAGAATAAGTTATGGAGGGAGATAAAGAGAGAGAGATAAAGAGATGACAAAAGAGGGAGTATAACGCGACTTTAAAAGGAAATGCATAACAGCACAAATCTGACTGGTAAAAGACAATGAGGTAGAGGAAAAGGACGCACATACAGGGACCACCCCATAGAGAGCAGCCTAGGTGGCAGGTGCAGCAGCAGTACTCACGGTCAGGCAGGTGTGGCTGAACTGGGCCCAGCCGTACAGGTCCAGCAAGCGATGGACGCTGGCCAGCTTGCAGCGCATCAGCCTCTCCCCCTTCACCATGCTGCTGGGCTCGCAGCCATGCATGTCGTTGATGGGAGTCACCATCATCATGGCTGTTGGGGAGATTGCAGAGAGGGGAAAGTGAGAAGAAACAGGGGAGCTTGTGAATCAGAAATTCCGAGACGGATTAAGAATGTGTTAGGAGTGTGTGTGTGTGGGGGGGTGGCTAACTCCTGAAATAGCAAAATTAATGGTTTTGATGAAATGATTGAGAAAATGGAGGTTGTTTTGGTAAACAACAACAACAAAGATTCTGCTAAAGCATATACTGTGTGTGTGTGTGTGTGTGTGTGTGTGTGTGTGTGTGTGTGTGTGTGAGTGTGTGTGTGTGTGTGTGTGTGTGTGTGTGAGTGAGCACCTACTGGAGGGGGAGACAGGCAGGGCAGCTGGCGAGCCGTGAGCGGACATGAAGTCAGCGATCTGCCTCAGAGCCCACAGGTTGGAGGAGCTCCCTCCCTTCTTCATCTGCTCCTGGATCAGCACGTCAAGCTCCTCCCTGAAGGACTGCACAGGCAGACACACACACACACACACATTTTCTAATATTATAGTTAATACACATAGGATACTGTAGTTATACAGTTACTTCTGACACTCCAATGGTCTGAGGGCTTAACATCTGACTAATAGCAGCGCTTGACAGTCCCAATTGTGTCAAAGCTGCACCTTCCCTCTGTCTATTTCAGATGGGTTAAGCTTTAAGACAGATTCGAAATGCACAAGAACGACTAACCTGTGATTACATTTAAAATTCGACAAACGTGTTACCTCTGTTCAACAGAATGTTTCTGCCCAGCCATTCTTCATGTGCACTTCTTATTTACTCTACTCCCCAGTTTAGACAGTTCCCCCCGGCCCCAGTCCTTGTCCCACCCACAAGCCTACACACGCCCTGCACCCTCTGTAGTTACAGCGGTCAAGTGGTGATTCAGAGCAGATTAAACCTGAACCTGAGCAGATAATCATATCTATGGGCATCTAATCAGGGGGAAGGAGGGAGAGCAGGATGGGGAGAGAAAGAGAGAGAGAGAGAGAGAATAGAGAGGAATTGGCCATGTGACATGAAAAGGTGGAAGGTAATAATGGGATAAGGAGGTCTGGGCAGTTTGGTCAGAGGGGAGCGTTTGAACTCCAGAAAAGTCCAGTATTTTTCTTTGTCTTCTAGAGGTTATCTCTCAAGCACGTGTGAAACGCAGGCAGGCGTGCGTACATTGAAACAAACACACACACACACACATAAACATCACATTAGCACAGAGGGCTTACTGGGCTCTGTAGAAGGCCGGACATGCGTTTCTTGAGATGGGGTCCGGAGCCAGGCGTGGAGTGCTGAGGGGACTGGATGCCCTCGGGGATCCCATCGCTGGGGCTGCGCTGCACCGGCATGTCTTTAGGACTGGGGGATGTACTCATCTTTGTTGCTCACACAGTGTGCCTCTGGACCAGGCCGGAGAAGACCTAGGACGTAACCAGGGGGCAAGGTCACATGCTAAAAGACACTTTCTCTATAAATTAGTCTGCTCAATCAAATCTGCCATTACGGAACAGTATTTTGTCTCTACATGGTTTTAGACCATCATAAATATAAAAGCTTTTCTACCACCGTCACATTAGGGATGGACTTTCCTCACAGTGCAGGCTTTTTGTTTTGTGTGTGTGTGTGTGTGTGTATGGTTGTGTCGTTGGAGGAAAAACGCAAATACAGCATTAGTGGTAAGAGCAAGGGCAGCAGCAGCATTACCAACAGGAAGCCGGTTAAATCATATGGCCCTGATGTTGGAGACCAAATAGAGAGTTACAGTAAAGATCTTCAGAGAAGACCTGCCCCTTTACCAATATACACACTCGCCTGCAGTCAGCAGATAAGGTCCAAAACACACCACACCCTCTTTTCGGTGCTAGGTTTTGCAAACTCCCAAAATTTTTTGTCTAACTACACAACACTAATCGTCAACACTCACTTTACTAAACCATAGACTATGACGAAATCCTAAGGACATGTATTAGTGTAGGATACATTTTTCCTCACAACCCTCATACATCGTTATGTGAACTTAAATTAACCTTTTCTAGTATCCTGCTTGAACACAACAAAATAATTGAATGCATTTTTTTGTTTCTCTTGCTCACACCCATGCAGAATTACCACGAAAATACAAAATGATGTGTAGGCAGTCAACAAATATAAAATGTATCTTCTTCACATAGATAAAAAAGAATAATTCACAAAGCAGGGGAGCGTTCTCTCTTTGTGCTTCATTCACAATCCTATGGGGGCCATGTCAGCCTATCCGAGACAGGAAGAGTGTGGCTCTTTGTGTTTAAGTCACCCGGGGAGAACGGGGCCCAGCTGCTGTAAGAGCAGCACACACGAGCAGCTCCCTCTCCAGGGAGGGCTTCTAATGAGTGGGGAGACACCAAGGCCAGGCCTGGTTGCCCCACCTCAGTCCCCTCCTCCTGCCCATCCTCCACAGTGCCTTCTCGCTTGGAAACACCCTCACCTGCATGCGGTCTCAAGAAACCAGAAGAAAAAAAAATCTGATGTGCGAGTAGTCATGCTGTTGAGGCACCACTTCAGCCCCTGCTTAATTGTGTGTGTCTGTGTGTGTGCGTGTGCATGTGTTAGCGCGTATTTCAATTTTTCTTCTTCCATGGAATTATTGATTGTCGTAAATGCATCCACTTTGAAGGCATGGATATGGTAAGCTTTCGTTTCCCCTGTCTAAGAGGGAAAAGACACTGGAGCATAAGTAGGAAGTCCGGATTGATTTGCCTGGCTCCACTTTCATCAGGCTTATAACAGAAAGTGCAGTGACTGAAATCCAAACTAATTATGTGTCTTTGAACTGTCTGTTGTATGTACTTTGTAACTCGTTCCATGTAATCACCATCTAGTCTTAAAGAGCTGACTTTAATTAGGAAAACAAAAAATGAAAGTTTCAAAGGAATGAATGCAAAAATGAATGGTTGCGCCTTTAATCATCATAATCATAATACATTTTTTTAAATCCAGGATAAAATCACGTGGGCTAAATGGAAATTGCACGTTTTATCAAGACAATATTTCTCAGAGATGACTGATGCATCTTGAATGTCTTCAGGGCTTATTATTAATGCAGGTTATTTGATAACCTGGGTCTGCTGTACAAAGAAATTAGCAAAAAGCAGGATGTTAACAAAGGACCACATTAAAGAGTGATTGGTTTGACAAGGCATTATGTAACGTGATCCTGTACAGGGGTAAATGCATTGGTGCCCTGCTGCATCAGCAGAGTGCCTTTTTACTAGACAGATCCCCATTTTGGAAAGAATGATAATCAAATGATATCAGCAAGTCAAGAAGTAGCCTCCATAAACTGTGGACAGTGTGTTGCCTCAGCCTCTAGTGAGTTAATGCAATATTTTAACTAACGAAAAGTTATGAAACAGTATGAGGAGCAAAGACAGCCAAAGTAAATGGAGTCTGCATGTTCTACATAGCTTGAGAGAGCCCAATGTATCACCTTTTTGATCATATATGCCATTGCAATCAAAGATGATCAGCAGACATGTACAATGATGAATTACCTAGAGTAACCAATCTTCATCATGGCCGTCTTTACATCAGAACCATAATGATTTATCTTGCAGGCAGTTGCTTCTTCTGTAACAGCAGATAGTGGCAGTCAGATCGTGGCCTGTGCATGGCTGCCTAGCAACACGCGCGGAGCTCAGCCTGCAACATCAGCACCAACTGTTTGGTTGATCTCCATGCACTAGCAACCCGCCAGCCGGATCTCATAATGGCTAAAAAACGGCAGCAGCTTAGTTTATGTGCCTTCCTGTGCGCATTCCAGACCAAATAGACATACACCTTGCTTTATTTAAACAAGGTAAATTATCTGTTCCCGTTATAAAGACAAAGCCGCTGGCAGGGCTAAGAATCCTCGTGACATCGTTGATTCGATTGTCAGGGGGAAACAAGCAATGTCAATAGCTGGTTTTCAATGGAATCAAACAGAACACACCACATAGACCCCATTTAAGGAATACATACGTCTGAAGGCTATCGTTGTGCATATAAGAAAACACATTTTAATGAGGTCCTTTTCATCAACTGCACAGATTTCAAGTGGTCATAGGCTAATGGCCAATAAAGCGCAGGCCCATAGGACTGACACTAATCCGAGGCCAGGAGAGGTAACATCAGATATACCAAACCAGGCTATAGCAATTGGACAGTTATGTTTAAGTTTATTTACAATATTCTATTATACACAGACCTCTACTGGGTCATATTATTGGAGGTATGCTACAACACTGGCAGACACGAGTGAACAGCTAGCTTTAATGTTTTCCCATAACAGACGCGTCCACGAACGTATTAATAACTGCGTTACATTAAAAGCAATTTAATCAAACCGAAAAAAAATAAAGCTTACCTCAATGCATTATTAGCACCTTTCCCAGGGTGCGTGTCACACCCTTTTAAATTAGTAGCTACGCCAAATATTTTCAGGGTTTAATTAAACATACAATTATTCATATAAATAAATCCTTCGTTGGTTTGGCTTGTATCGTGGACTTGATCTTAGTCTATGCTCGTAATTATTTTCATCGTTGAGCGCGCTTGTACCAACCCATTGCCACGCCTGCCGACCGTAGAGGGTCTCTTACTCGATTACAGCACCTACCCTCACCGATATGCGTTTTTCTCAAATACGAATTGCATCTGTTGCCCAAATGATGTCAACATATTGCGATGGGTAGACTTGTATGAGCAATGACTATAATAAACACGATTTTGTGAATAAGTTCAATCATTAACCTATTCCAAAACATTTTAGTTGTTTGTTCTAGCTAAATATAATCGCACGATGGGCGCCACCCTACGGCGAAATTTAGTAATTTCCCGTTTGTAATAAAGATATTTCAGCTACTGTTGTACTTTCAAAAGCCACAATAACATGTCACAAATACAAACTGCCACATATTACTGATAAAACACTGCGTTACGTAAGTGCATAAAATGACAATATCTAAAGTAACAGACCTAATGTTACAGTTCGAATTTAAGACGCTCTTTGAGGTAGGTTGTTCAGAATATTTACATAACTGACGAGAAGTAATCTGTACAACCATCATGTTAGTATGAAGCTGGCAAATTGTATTAAACTCAGTACATATTGGAACGTATCATAAACCGGTTTTCAAACAAATTAGCCAGAACATTGTGCAAGTCGAAATGATTGCTCTGTTCATGCTTGGGACATTCCACCCATAAACAAAGGTCAAGGAACAGGCTCAGAGCTTTTTATACAAGTAATTGCCATTGATATGGAATACATTAAAAAAAGTTGTAATTTGTTAGTTGACTAGTGCCCAACCACACACCATACAATGAAGGATGAGATCACATTATTGAAGAAAAAAAAAGGTTTTATTTAGGGACATCTACATGGTGATAAAAAAATAAAAAAATAAAAAGGTCAGAATATTGTGCCCAATTAAAAAAACGGAAGGAAAATTATGGTTCTTTGGCAAGATAACCCAAATAAATGCTGCAAAAATTCAGTGTAAAATTCAGTGTAAAGCAAGTTCAACTTCGTGCCTTCGATCAATTCCTTTTCAAAACTATAGCCAATGCTGCAATCAATTACTTAAAGCAAAAACAATCAGCTGACACGAGTGCTGATTTTTTCATAGGCCTAAAAGGTAAGCCTCTTGGGGGCGCCATACATCCATCTCTTGCAGAAAAATTCAAGCCATTGGTAGGCCTATTGATAGATTTGACAGCTTAATCAAAACGTCAAATGGCGCTATGGCCAAAATGACGCCACCACATACAGAAGTCTTTCAAAAAAAATATTCACTCATATCTTAGCTTTTAAAGTAGACATTAGTAGTCTTTTGTTTCAACGTAATAAGATAAGTAAATAAGAAAGGTATTACTCCAGTCCATCAACTTCTGACTCCTCAAGAAAGCTTGCATCCAAGGTAGCCAATTGTTCACTATTGACGTGCCTCTAAATGGAACGGTTTAGAAAAAAAATCTAAATCAAATGCATCCGCTCCTAAAGCACTTCAAAATAAAATAATGAGCCAAGCAAAATGAATAAACAATGTGCTCACCTGTCAGGTGCCTCAGGAATCGTCTAATCTAAAAAGTGCTCAACTGGGCTGAAACATCTGTTGAGGTAAGCAGAAAGATGAAGGTTGTGTGGGTTAAGAGCCTTGTGGGTACATGGGAGTGAACTATAGAGAATAGAGCAGGAAAATATATAAAATTGGTAGCTTGTGAAAGACCACTTCACATTGGTTTGGACAATCAGGCCATTATGTCTGTAGACTGAATGAATTGAGTTCGTTGCTCCGTTTCCATTAATCAAAAACAATTGTTTTAGGGTGCAATTGTCCCTATTGACAATTGCACCCTGTAGTAGAAACAGCTGGTCTACTGATTGGCTATTATTCCAGTGTCCTCAACGAAATGAACACAAGGTCCCTCCTGATACCATAAGCGTCAGCTCAGGGCATAACTCAAAATATGGATGTTTGTTGAATACGTCAGTAAAACCTTCACAATCTTTGCATGTTTTTTTTTTTTTTTAAACCTTTTCAGAGATAAGACATGTTCACTACCATGGAAGAATCAGACATAACTTGAATGATGTACTGGTACGGGGGCATCACACAATGGTGGAGGAGAACAAGTCCGTTCTTGTCTCCTTCTTCAAAGCCTTGAGTGGTCACAGGGACAGTCATGGGGACACCGTCTGCCACATCAACCCCTGCTACACTGTCAAACAGCTGTGAAAATGAAGGAAATGTCAATAAAGTTTTGCTTATGAAAAATGACTGGAGACTCTCAATAGAAGTGTCTAACAAACATTTCCATTGAGTAAAAATAACTAGTAGTTAATAGATATCCTGCACAACTAAACAAGGTAAGAGTTACAAACCAACACTAATGAGCACTTGTGCTCACTCACATCTTCCACTCTCCACAGGTCACTACACATACCACCAGTACTGCTGGCAAAGTTGATTGCATTCTTGAGAAAATCAGTCGTACTACCATCTTTCTGTGAAACAAAAATCACTTTATAGGTCTTGTAACATCACCACTTGGTTGATAAAACAACTAATTGCAGGTGGTATTATGTTTCAGTGGTCATTTCTTAAATCATGAGTCACTTGCATTGTCGCAGTCATGCAATACTGCCACGAGTAACCTGATGTACTCAGTTGCAGCCTTAAGTGTGTCCACTTTACTGGGCTTGCGGTCATGACGCATCAGTGGCACCATCCGTTTCAGACGAGAAAACATGCCGTTCAAGTTTCTGATCTAAGGAATGCCACAACAAGAAAGTAAACAACCATCAACAGCATTTTACATTAAGAGTCAGAGTGTAAAAGACTATCTGCCGCTACTAGTCTGTTCTAGGCCCATAGTCTCTGGTCCAGGAGGTCGTCACATGGACATGTAAAGCCAGCCAGAATGTTTAAAAGTTGTAGAACAGTGTTAGCCTTTCCATTGCATGTTTAAGTGCCAAATACACCATCCGTACACAGACACACAAACTACAAATCCTCCTATGCTGCTCATTTATAAGAACTGAACGGTAAAGACCGACAGACACATTTAAATTCCTTCTCCGACTGACGTTAACGGCCAAGTCGCCCACCAACTCATGAAATTAACTATCACCCTTAGCCGTTCTTTAGCGTTGACCAGCTGTCTTTTCTTCACGGTTTCATTCCAGTCATCCGCGTGAACGTACAGACCATCCTTCCCGCGCCTATATTTAGCAATATCGCAGTTAATTGGGAGCAGTGTTTCTCCTGTTACTTGCATTAAAATGTCACTCATTAATTCTTTTTCAGGAACCTTCATCTTGTGTCTCTATAGCAGTTTTTGTTTTGTGTGACAGTTCACACAGTACGGTTAGAACCCCATGCAGATAAATTATACCACCTGTGCACGTGGCTAATTAAACACGCGCGAAGGTGAACTTTCGAAAGGTCATCCTCAATTTGCCAGAACGTTAAAAAATGAGACATCGCTGGCACCCTTAATCTAGACGGGGAGCCCGTTGGTCATCTTCAAACAGCGAATTAATGATGATAAAAGAACGTGGACGAGTAATACCTTGTGTACAATTAAAACCACCTGCTGTGTAGGCTTCCCTCATGCCAATACAGTTGAGGCATGAACTCCACAAGACATCTGAAGGTGATTTGGCAAAGACTGCCAGCAATCCTGTAAATTGCGAGGTGGGGCCTCCATGAATCTGACTTTTTGTTTAAGCACAACCCATTGCTGTTCAACGTGGGGAACTTGGAGGCCAAGTCAACACCATTTTTCTCAAACCATTCCTGAACAATTTTGCAGTGTAGCAGGGCGCACAATCCTGCTGAAATAGACCAATGCCATCAGTTAATACCATTGTAACAATGTTTAGGTAGGTGATTAGGTGATACGTCCTTGCATATACGTCCACATGAACGCCAGCATTGCCAGGACCCAAAGTTTCCCAGCAGAATATTGCCCAGCGAATTAAAGCAAGAATGATCAAACTGCATCCGCCTGCTTGCTGCTCCCCAAAATGCATCCTGGTGCTATCTCTTCCCCAGGTAAACGACACACACGCACCCAGCCAGCCACATAATGTAAAAGAAAACGTGATTAATCCATGGTCCAATTCTGATGCTCAGTCGCTCAAATCCTTAACACGTTTTTTCCTGCTTTCAACTCATCAAGTTCAAGAACTGACTGTTCACTTGCTGCCTAATATATCCCACCCCTTGACAGGTGCCATTGTAACGAGATGATCAATGTTATTCACTTCACCTGTCAGTGGTTTTATTGTTGTGTCTGATCAGTGTAATGATCAGTGTAGCTCTTTCTGTAACAAAAACAACACAACATTACAACTCAGTATGAAATCATACAATGCAACAAAATTGGTACTCAAACAGGTGTTAATATTAAATTGCACACAATATTTGTTACAGATGTGGTTTTGAATTGGGGTTGAAGGCACACATGCGCCTTTAGCCTACATTTAAGTCATGTTTAGTACTCTCTATAACACCATAAACAGTGAAAACAATCCAATTCATTCAAATTGTTTACATATTTCATTCTTGTATTTAAAACACTGTAAATTAAAAAAGCAATGCTCATAACCTCATACTTATACTTACTTTTATTTGAGTTTTTTCCTGTAAAAGAGCAACTCTTTTGTTCATTTTAAGTAGGCTCGCTAGCCTAGTGTGGCTTTAAACTTTGAGCTATAAATAGTTAATCCTTTAATACCTCAAAAGCTTACTCAGTTTATCCTATACTGAAGAAGTTATTTTTAATGAACCTGCCCAGTTATTTGATGCAACTGAGTATTTGCACAGAAGTACTAGTACATTAGTTTTGTGTAGATTGGCATATTTTCTATCAGATTTCTTCCATCAACTTCACTTCCTTCCGGACAGAGTTTTATCGGGAATTATCTGAACACCGTCAGCTACCATGGGTACAAGTTTGGAATACGATATTATGGCACTAAAGGAATGTGGGACCTACCAGGTACTGTGACTCCGATCTGCCATGCAACTGTACTTATTTACATATTTGACTACTTTTCATCAGGCAATATTCAAAAGTAAAGACTGTCTACCACAAAACGAATGGCTAAGACATAGAAGATAATTAAATTATTAGGCCAAACTATTTGTCACAGTGAGTGATATGTGTCACTCCTTACTGTGTAGTAGAAGGGTCTTAGTATGATAGATTACTGTTGGATATGCAGGGGTTTACTTTTGATTTGGAAAAGACTACATTTTGTAATTCCCAATTTTCCTCTTTACTTCAAATGTATCTCGGTACAGTCAATAGGAACCAAAAAGGGAAATTAAGTTTGGCAGTGTCACACAATTTGAATGTAGGCACTGGAAAATAAGCCCCTGTTTACTTTATTCACTAAGATTACAATGTCCAGATGTTATAGAAGACTAATCTGTAGGGGATGTCAGATGCTTGTCCTAAACCTTGGTTGATTATTTATTGTACCTACTAAGAAACAGGTTTATTTGAATATTTCTTCAACAAAAGTCATAAAATATTGTGGGTGTTAATTGACAACATTTTACAATCATTGCATTTATATATATATATATATATATATATATATATATATATATATATATATATATATATATATATATATATATATATATATATATATATATGAAGCAAAGAATGTACTGTATTAGCTAAAGCTTAACACTTATTCAGAACCATCAGATTTCATGCTTTTGAGCTGTTGGCTATTTCAGTCCAGTCTTGACAAATTATTAATGATTGCAGCCTGTACCCAGAAGAGTAAGAGGGAGGATTTTGGGTTACAATAAGTTGTAACCATCAATGAGTTGAAACCTTCTCCTCTAAAGAAAAGAAAGTCAGTAATTAGACAGTTATTTTTATGCATCTTCAGTCTAGATGTGTGAGAGAGCGAGAAAGAATGTATTTTAATAATGGTAAGAAGTACAAGTAATTATAGGCTATGGGTCATATGCAGTGTGTAATGTATTGCACATGCTTCTCAAATGAATTAAGGGATGTGTCCCTGTCTTTTTACAGTACTCCCTTATCTCACGAACATTCCTTGATGATATAACACATTGTATCATAATGTTACAGAAAAGTGACTAATGTTTCTGAAACAATAATTCCGTTTTATTTTGTCAGAATTTGTGCTTCTTAATATCACACACTCCAGTGTTGATTGTGGGTGGTCAATGCTATATTGCACACACCAAATCTGCAATTAGGAATCCAAACCAGTTTCACATAAGTGAAATCACTTATTCTTTTAAAGAAGCCTACCACAAACTAAATATACACGATTAACAATACACTAACAACTTACACAAATGCAACTGTGCTCAGGGGCCCAGAGACTACATGTGAAGGGCGAGGAGGTCAAGTCAAGGAAGTCACTGTGACACGCGCGTGCCCATTCATTGGCACACAACCAATATAATACTTTTATATTTGACGTATTATTTTTTGGTAAGCCTGACTATAATGGTAACATTATATGTATAAAACAAATAAGTATTGTCGGGGATATTTTCATCAGCAATAAACATCATCATGACAAGAAGAATACGCCACAACTTTTCTAGGGCCAATCGTTAACAATGACACTGATGACGCACAGGGCGTGATTCTCAAATTACTTCTCGGAAGCTGGAAGTTCCATGGTGTGATGACTTTGGTTATCAATGCATCTCTGATAGTTTGTGGTTCATATCAATGCCTACACGAGAGCCTTAAGACGTTAGCGAGGGTATGTGTAGTGGTTGACAACTTTAATGCGTTTTTTTAAATTTTAATTAACTAACAGCCAGGTTTTAAGGAAGGGAATTTAGCTTTGACAAATATGATAGCCTCGCATCTGTTGGCTTACTACTTCACGGAGCTCCACCATGACCAGGTGCAAAAAGTAAGTCCTATAAGTACGTACGTTTAAGCGAGCTTGATTTATAAAACGTTAATGGTCAGGTCTGTTTGTAAAAACAATTACTCATTTGCTGTTAGAGAAGTTTAAGAAACAATCGGATATTCCGGTGTCACGCAGGCTACTGCTCGTGCTATACAGCACCACGTACGCCACACGTGTGGTGATGCCAGTCCCATGGAAGTGGTGCGTCACGATAGCAAATCTCCAACATCTCTAGTCCAAGTCCCTTAAATTATACAAGCAATAAACTGAAGTCCATGGATCAAGACATAAGTCTCTAGCAAAATGTCTGCGCTGATCGGCTTACCGTATCCCGCAAGTTTGAAATCCTTTTTTTTCAGTTCCATCCCGGGCCTAAGCCCTCTCAGTTGTGTATTCATGTTCGTATTTCGGACATTTATGTTAGTCTAAATTGTATATATTGCCTATTTATATGTGAAGATCGAGATTTATTTTATTCTGTTTTACTGTAAAATCGTTTTTGTTTGGTTTCATTTCTCCACACAACAGGATTTCATAAACTAGCAAAAAATAAATAAAAATGTATTGCTGTTTGTGGCTACAAAGACAGATCGAGAACCCCATATGTGCCCATGGGTTGTAGCCCAGTGCTTGGCATTATAGTGAAATAGGTAATCATACTCGCCAGAACATCCTGGCAGCAGCATTAATGTAATATTGGAGACTACTAACAGTCCAATGTTTGTCTACTTCCTATTTGGCTTTTAAATAGTCTCTCGGGTCACCATACCCTCCCATCTCTTTCTCCCGTCTCCAGTTTCGGATTTGAAAGCTGTGTACAGGCAGTATGTTTTAGGTCGCCAGGTCTTTCTGTCCCTAGTGCAGTCGATATTTTATGTTTATTTGTTTTGCCCTTGCTGCCAGCAGACAGGGCCTAGAAGCCAAGGTGACATTAAGTGGGTTTGTCTTATTGGTTCAGGGTCATTCATTCACTGTTGTGGCTGACACATTATCAGTGATATCAAGTTGAAGTGCTTAAATGGAGTAGGGTTGGAGACATTTTGCTGCATTAGGGTTGGGTATTTACTCCACATCATGCTTCAAACAGTTCTCATGAACCATAATACGTCAGTAGAGTAGGCCTGCACTTGTCTGAATGCCATAGAACGTAGTTACAACATTTGTGTGTTTAGGACAAAAGTTAGGCTAGAGGGGGTGTGTTTTACAAGTCGTATTTCTTGTTTTGAAGTTCTTCCCTAACATTTCACTGATTTACCACGTCACATGGCCAATTGTGTAATTCACAAGTAAGTGAAGGTTCCTGGTATTTGGCTGTCAGCTGTTTTGGCATCTGGTCTTAGTTTTTGGAGACAGCCAGGAAGAGGGATAGGGTTACAACAGGCAGTGTATGTATTTGACCTCTATGATTCACAATTAATGTACTGTGTGGACAGGGGGAGACCATTCAGAAGGAGTGTAGATCCGTTTTTAAGCTACTTTAAATGGAACAATTTCTAAACTAGGACCACCGTGCTCTGATTCCATTACCAATAACTTCAATTTGCTTCCATTTTCTTTAGACTGTCCATGGTACCAGCTTACACCTCTTTACTCTCTTTAAAAAATATATAATAAGCCTGGGCTATTTAATTGACGGCAGGTGTCTTTCACAAGGCTGTCAATATTAAAACGCAGGCAGTTAACACACATTTGTCACTTTTGAGAGGCAGAGAGTTCTATTTAAGTGAGGCCACTTGTCAATACTGTAGGCATGGTCTTATGCCTTTATTGCCTACTTTATGTTAAACTATACATAATTGGATTATCATTTACTGTGGAGAAAAGTTTATTGTAGAAGTGTTTGAATGCAAAAAGCTTTAATATTAAAAACTAAGACTACCACAATGGAGCCAAAAGAACAAATGCTTGTAGACAATTTGGTCTGTCTTATAGTATTTCATTTATTTTTAAGTAATTTAGGTTCAAATAAATAAAAATGATGTAACCTACCCTATTCATTGAACTTGTTTGATTGTGCTGTCCCTTTTTACGATATTTTTTTTTCCCATCCAGAAAATTTCTTAAAGGTAGATTTTTGCCCCACTATCAAATTTCCTGGCCGATCCAATATTACTGGTTTTAACACAAGTTTCTATCTATTTATTGGCTAACACAAGCCCCTTTTACCTATAAAATGTAGATCTATTGTTCGTCCTGTGTTGCATATGTGACTTTATGTAACTTAACTCTTTATTTATATAAAGACTCCAATCTATTCATTCAGGTGGACAAATACTTGTACCATCTGCGTCTGTCTGAGGAGCACATTATGGATGTGTCCGTGAGGTTCCGGAGGGAAATGGACAAGGGGCTTGGCCGTGATACTTGCCCCACTGCCGCTGTCAAGATGCTGCCAACGTTCGTACGCTCCACCCCAGACGGAACAGGTGAGAAGGCCAATGTTGTCTGCTAAGAGATCTCTCCGCAAGGCTTTGTTTTCTTTCTTGATGCATGATGGAACTTTCAATTCTACCGTCCGTCTATCTGATACCGTTATTGCGACGGCTCAGTGACCCGTGGAGCAAAACGGGGGAATCTGTTATTTTCCCTGCTCTGGGTGAAATGTAAATGGTGATAGAGAAGGCAAGGAGAGATTCCACTTCAATCATGACACATCAGGCATGTAGTGTGTCCACTTGGTAGAGTGGCAGGCAATTGCATGAGGAAATGAGGTGCATGGCCAACTCTCTGTTTGCATAGTCTGTTGACTCAGGTCATTATTGACGCGTTACACCACTTGCTAGCAGATAATGTATCCAACCAGACACGCTGAAGGAAGTAGATCTTGTAGATGCAAAGCATCTTGGGTTTTCTTTTATTACAAATGGGAAATACATTTTTAAAAAGGCTATCAAAAAAAGGTTCATACTGGCTCTGAATTTATTTGACCTGTGTTAAGGTCAAGGCTGTTATAGAAAAGTGAAGTGTGAGATGTCGTTGGCACTTGTAGGAAAGTGCCGGCTGTAACTCATTACATGTCTGCATTGTCTGGCCAAACAAGTCTCAGTTAAAAGAAAGGTTAATTTAAAATGGTGACCTAATCCAAGTTCCTGTGATTCCATTTATTTCCTTCAGGTTCCACCTTCATATTGTTTTTTGTGTAAACCACTAGATTCAAATCTAATCAAAGGGACCAAATGGAAATGGTTACTTGTGTTCTTTTTATATGCTGCCATTGCTAGCGGTTAAACTCCTTGTTCCCAAACACACATGGTTTTTAAAGGTTTTGTGTTAATTCCAAGCTAGCAGAAGATAATATCTTAAACTTTCTTCTTTGTCAAAAAATCGAAAGAGTATAATAGCCCTGAATGAACAGCCACAAATAATTTACCTGAATTGTCAAAGAACAAACAGTGGGCGTACAGGTAATTACCAACTAAAACAATGTAGCCTATTAATCAGGGAGACACTAAAAGTGGTACTCCAGTGCAAATGAAAAGGCCAAATGTTTAAACCGTACCCTTTTTTTTTACAACTACACCCCAATGATCTTGTTGGTTCGATATATTCAGTAATTGAAAACTAAATCTTGATCTATAAAAACACAGAAATATGTGTTTGGGATTTGCTATCACGTAGGCTACCCTACCCTGGGTTATATTCAGTCATGACACTCAAGCTCACACTGCTCACCTTTTAAAGAATGCCAAGTGATGGAGGAGGAAGAGCTAATTACCAGAACAAATGGCAGTTACTCGTATAAGGGGTAAAATCATTATCTTGTGCCCTGGCTTTTATTATCAGGATTGGCAGCGTAGTTTTGACATAAATTGCTCAACATAAATGTGTACAGTAGCTGCAATAATGTTTTTGTCAGTTGTGGCTGTCAAGAAATTTGCAGTTGCTTTTCTTGTGTTTTGGTCTTACCTGTGCTAATTGCCATGATAATTTAATTATTTAAAAAAACAGAGCAATTACAGTTAATGCTGTATTGTATCCATAATCCTCGGGAGTATTATCTATTTAAGGAATCTTCCTGCCTGGCTAAAACAACATTGTTCCGGAAAGATTCAGATGATTAAGATACTATTTCTCAATTGGCATCCCTTTTCTTTTGTACGACTGTACACTGATAGGTTTGTTCTCAGTGCATTTAAGCTCTGTCAAACAACAGTCAAGCTTTTGCCAAATGTTTGAGTTATTCAATTTCTGGTTTGCAATATCTTAAAATTTAAACCATTGCCATCCAATGTTTAAAAAAGTTAGCTATTCATTACAAAGGAACAAAAAGGAATGGCAAACTAACTTAAAAGAACAAGTTCTGCATTATGCCCATTGTCCATTGTGTTAAATCCCTTCAAGTTCACAGATATGTTTCGGGATGGAAACTAATCGGCAAACTGTAAATGAGCATTCTCAAAAATGAATCATTACTTCCCCGAACTTCTTTCCTTAATGTAATCTCTTGTGAGAAATGGGCTGGGTGAGCATGTGTTTGTGTTTGTTTTCTAAACGAAATTAACAATGATGGAGGATTATGATGATCAAAGTGTTTTAATTGATGTGTCGTTGAAAAATCTTTTACCATACTGTATGCGCTTATTCTCATTTTCCTTTCATACATGTCTTAAGAAAAGGGAGATTTTCTGGCTCTTGACCTTGGCGGCACCAACTTCCGGGTTCTGCTGGTGAAAGTGTCAGACAATGGGAAACAGAAGGTGGACATGGAAAACCAGATCTATGCCATTCCTGAGCACCTCATGAGAGGCAGTGGCTGCGAGGTAGACCCACGCACAAACCAAATAGGTCACCTCGTCCTATTTACCTGTTTAACGTCCTCTCTCTCCTCCATAGCTCTTTGACCACATTGCAGAGTGTTTGGCTAATTTCCTGGACAAGCTGGGTATGAAAGACAAGAAGCTACCTCTGGGCTTTACTTTCTCCTTCCCCTGCCAGCAGACCAAACTCGATGAGGTGTGTGTACGCATGTATTAGACCTTTGTCCTTTCAAGTCATTTGATTTGGTCTCAAGGAGACACTTATTTCAAAATAAGAATAATTCTTGGAAAATAGATGGCCTCAAACCTTGTTTATATATATTTTTTTTTTTTTTTTTTTTTTGCGTATGCAATTGTCTGGATACAGAGTTTACTTGTGTCATGGACCAAAGGCTTCAAGTCAAGTGGAGTGGAGGGGAAAGATGTGGTCAGCCTCTTGAGAAAAGCCATCAGAAAGAGAGGGGTGAGGGGACAGTCAATTCAATGTCAAGTGTGTGTTTGTGTGTTTATTTGCTTCTATCCGACCCAGTTACCCATGCAGTGAAACAACTTGCTGTAACTTTCTGTGTGCCGTTTCTGTCCTCACTTTGGGTGTCTGTATAGTGTGGGCTCCATGGAGAACTCTCTGCCCTGTGTATTGCACTAATCAATGGACCCCTCTCAAGGTTTTGCAAAGCCATACCAGAGCAGCCACAGTCGTCGGGCCAGCTAGATCTAAATCTCTGTTTAACTTGAAAAATACATACATTGTCTGGAAACTATTCCAAATACTAAGGAGGAGTTGCCATAGGCAACCGTCAAATCGCCTCAAAATCCATTAACAGAATTGTCCTGGTCATAGAAGTGGAGGATGTATTCGCAGAATCACGCTTTCACCCAAACCAAATTAGAAATCTGGTTAGAGAATGGCGAAAACTTTCCAGACATTTGTATCGTCTGGGTTTATTTGGACTTCTAGGGCGAAGCTGTGAGGAGTCATTTAATGCATTCAATCTCCCCTCCCCCAGGACTTTGATATCGACATTGTGGCTGTGATTAATGACACCGTGGGCACAATGATGACCTGTGGCTATGACGACCATCACTGTGAGATAGGCCTTATAGTGGGTGAGTACAGAGGACAGCCAGGAGAATGTCAATAGCACTTCAAGCAGTGATGTCACATGCTCAATACGCGTTCCAAATGTAATACAAGTTTATTGGAATGTTCATAAAGGGCATTTTATTGTATGGCAACGGGCTGTCTGGACTTCGTCTTGAAATCTTAACTTAATCGTTTGAACCAACGGAGACAGCCTTGTTGCCTACTGCCTTGTGCTCGTACATGGATATATATAATTGATCTTATCAACTATGTCGGGGTGTCCGACTTTTTTTTAGCACATGACTTTCAATTTAATTAATATGGCCAAGGAGAGCTGCTGGCTTTTGGAGTTTTGAGCCAAAATAACAGTCTGAAAAGTCTATTGTAGATATAGTTGATATTTTAATATAATATATTAAAATACCATAATTTTGTGTTAGCCATTTGTATTTATTATGAGTAGCAGCATAGTTAGGCTTCAGCAATATTATACTTTATAGTCAATATTATACTTTACAGAGGCAATTCACACAAAGGCAATTCACTACAAACTGCTATGCTTTTATGGTGTTCATACGTAGGGAAAATGTTATATATATATAGATACATAATATTGGACTGTCATTCATTCTTGGTCTAAGCACAAGAGTTAAAAAAAACAAAAGGGAGAAAAATAATTCCCTGTTGTCATCTATCAGTCTATTTAGCACTTTTAGTGTGTGGGTTGGCAACAAGATTATAAAAGGTATTTCAAAAGAAGCAGCTGATTGCAATTCTAACAAAGCCTGCAAGGTGGGCTTGAGTCATAGTACTTCTGTATATTGGGTTTTCAAGGCCGAGCCCCATCTTCTCATTTCGGAGACACTGCTCCTCTATCAGTGTCTTCCAGAAGCTTCCCTCCTTTCCTTCCCTCCTCGTTGGCTGAAACAACTTTCTAATCAGAGTTATAGAATTTCTGTCACCAGTGCAACTGTGTCCAGCTGACAGTGAGTCCACCAAAGAGGCCGTGTCAATCACGTCTATATACAGTATTTATGTGTGTCTGTAAGAGAGGTTTGACATACTTGCAACAAGTTCTGCAATGTCCGCCGTGCATTTTGTCAAGCTCCAAATAATTGCCCAACATATCAGAAGTTGACACGCTTTCTGCTTCTCTGCAAGAGCAGAAGTCGTTGTAGCAATTAAATTCACGTAGGGAGCAGCCTAGCCGAAACATCAGTAACATGTCTAACTGAACCTGTCACCCGTTATTCCACCTCCCCGTTTATTTAATACACTCCTCTGAAAGAAACACCAATACCCCACCCAGACTATTCTCTTGCCTTGCATCTTGAGTCTCCACTCTAATGCACATCTACATCCCTCGGTGTTCTATTGTGTCTTCTTAGTCTGCTTCCAACTTGAAGGCCCTGTCCAGATTGTCCTTCGGCCTTGGATCCCTGTTGTTTCTTCAGCTAGTCATAAATAAAGATAACAGAAGTCATAATGCAAGCTACCGGCAAGCTCCATGTGAGCAACAGGAAGCTTTGGGGCTATTGTGTGCTTTTTACCAGCATGGAATAGGCTTTCACCTTAAGCTATACTCGTACAATGGCGAGGACAGGGGATTAGAGGGATGTTTTGTGTTTTTCTCATTTGTGATTTTTTATTTTATTTTTTACAAGTAGCCCGTTGCACAATATACTAATTAAATGGGATGGTTCCCCTCAGGCACAGGCACCAACGCCTGCTACATGGAGGAGATGCGGCACATAGAGATGGTGGAGGGCGACGAGGGCCGCATGTGCGTCAACATGGAGTGGGGCGCATTTGGCGACGACGGCACTCTAGACGACCTCCGCACCGACTTTGACAGGGAGATCGATGCTGGCTCCCTCAACCCTGGCAAGCAGCTGTGAGTGTTCACCTGGGGGGACTCGTAATTTTATTGAAAGGAGACCTGGGTAAAAAGTGGTGTTGAGATCGTTTTTGATGATTTTTTTTAAAAGGGAGAGACTTCTTACCAGTGGGACACAGGGAACCTTGCTGGCCTCAAAGCTCCTTGAAAGTCTGTGTATTCAGAAAGTAACACGTTTGATATATTGCTCTAAAGTATATATCAACAATGTACATTTAGCCGCCTAAGTATTCAGTTTTGATGCAACTGTATGCACATGTTGAGAAACCATAAATACATGTTTAAATATCTACACTTTTTTATTTGAACTCCTCATTGCTCTTTCATTTATTTCTGGCTCTCTTAAGCTCACTTAAGCATTAAGCTCACTTTGAGCTCACTTTGAGTTAGCGAGACATGGTCTTGAGTAATGAGGATTTAATTTTTTTAAATGAGCCCACAATGTCTCCAGTAGTAAACGGTTACCTTAGACGACACGGAGCCAGGTTTGTCTGTATTAGCTCTTGGCATGGCATGACGTTTTATTCTGTTGTGTTGCATCTCTCTATACTCCATTCCTTCTGCTTTGTAACGGCCCACTCAGCAGGGAGCCTACCTTTTGGTCCAGAAGTATTCTATTCACTTTTTTGGTGCCCAGCTGCGATCTTTTTATGGTCGGAAGCAAGTCCTTAACTTTCAGCTTCATCCCATTATTTTTCTTTGCCTCCCAGAGTAGTTGAATTTTTAAAAGCTTTACTGAGCAGGTGCAAGCACGGCATTCAATATAGCTGCGATGTGTGTGTGTGTGTGTGTGTGTGTGTGTGTGTGTGTGTGTGTGTGTGCAGGTTTGAGAAGATGATCAGTGGGATGTACATGGGGGAACTGGTGCGTCTGATCCTGGTAAAGATGGCCAAAGAGAACCTGGTGTTTCAGGGCCACATCACCCCTGACCTTCTGACCACAGGCCACTTCCAAACCAGCTTTGTCTCTGCAATCGAGAATGACAAGTAAGTGTGTGTCTGTCTGTCTGTATTTATTTGCAGCAAACTTTTCAAAATAAAATAAAATAGCAACCACGTATAAAAAGATTTGATAAAATTTATATTGAAATGTTGCCACTTTCCTAAATCCTAAACACATTTTATACCGTCTTAAACTTTTCTCTACCATTGTTCAAAATGCATCACTTTTAGGCTTGAATTTTTTATATTTCTACCTGGGACTGCTACTTATTTATTTTAGTCTCTACTAATAGAACTCTCAACAAAGGTACTGAGAATATAGTTGCCTAGACTACGCCACAACAAACGGCGATGTAGAAACCTAATGACCAAGAACAACCACCCCCCCCCCCAAAAAAACGGAGAGTGGTTGTAACAGGTACTTGTGTTGCTTTCAGGGACAAGGAAGGGCTGGTGAATGCTGAGACGGTACTGCGGGGCCTAGGACTGGAGCCCTCTGCCGAGGACTGTGTAGCCACTCAAAGGGTGTGCCAGGTGGTGTCCACGCGCGCCTCCCACCTGTGTGCCGCGACCCTGGTCGCCGTCCTCAGGCAGATCCGCGACAACAAGGCGGCGGCCAGGCTGCGCACGACCATCGGCGTGGACGGTTCCGTCTACAAGAACCACCCACAGTGAGTGGAGGCCCCGGTGGCCTTGTTTGGCCAATTTGTAAAATGTTGACAAAGTTCCTCGGTTTGTCTACTCTCTGATTAAAGACTTTGGTGGTGTATTGTTGGCTTGGCTAGACTGTAAACGTGGTAGAAGAGAGTGTGTGTGCTGTGATGACCCTGCAGGAGCTTGGACTAGTTCTCGATTGGCAAAAGAAATTAAAGCATGGCACGACCGAGCCTTGATGAGTAGAAACTGAGCGCATTCTGGTCCAAGTTCATTATCATAATTTCCAACCGGCTACAATACAACCTGATAGAAGCCAATTGTTGAAAGTGAGGGCCAAAACATTGGGCTTATGTCCATTGAATGTTTAATCAAAGATAGTTCAAAAGATTGTCACAACGTTTCAAGAAGAAAGAATAGCTGCCCGATAATTTATCCAGAATGGGGTTTTTCCACAGTGCTTTTTTTTTATATGTTTCTTTTATATCTCAAATGCATTCATGCCATTTAAATAAAAACAGAAGGAGACAGTGTTCCAGGGTCAAGCAAACCGTAGCCAGGGTTGATGCCTCACTGACCTTGTTCTCTGTGTGGGTAGAATGGGAGTGAGGGTGACCAAAAGACAGACAAAAGCCTAAGCAGGAGGATCGCATGCAGTGTGCCAGACACAGACCCACTTTTTTCCTCCTTGGAACTCTAGCTTTGATTCAAAGCTGTCACCAGCTATTAATGTGTCCTTTTCAGGCATGCATGTGAAACTCCTCAACCACTAAGTAGCCCTTGGTACAGGACTAAATGACTATGGATGTTCTGGAACAGACTAGCCCTGTCACACTGGCTTTTCTTGCCTTCTTTTTTAATGACTTCCTTCAAGTTAGTTTTTTTTTGTGTGTGTGTGATCAATAAGACTGCACACTTACAGCACCTATCAAGTTCTCTCCACGCAAAGGCCAAGGTCAGGAAGGAGCAAACCCGTGCCATCACTTTAGATCGAGGCTTTCCTATTCTGAATGCCATTTCCATCTGTAGCTTAGCGTTGAATGTTTTAAATCGAGTAGACGTTTATATTATTTATTTTTTTAGTGTGGCACACACATTTCGTATCTGCTTTCCCTCTGCTAATTTGGGTGAAATTACTGTTAACCAAATCGTTCATTTTGGTGAATTGATTGTAAACCAAATAATTGGGTGGCATGATGACTCAAACTAAAATATCATTAGCTTCTTTGCTTTTTTATAAAGTTAGCAGGCTAGCAAGCAACAAAAAAGATAATTGGAAGCGCATTAGTAGGTAATAAAGATGGGTCAGTTGGCTAACATCAAAGTACTAACTAAGCTTTTATCATACATCGGCCAATTTAAACAAGTAAAAAAGAAAAAAACAACCTGCTGTGATGTTTGTTTTGAGTAATGACGACCCTGCTGTGATCATCCGTCCTTCATCTTTACCGTGATTTATGTTGGAGCAGAAGAAATAAGAGGAGAGGAGAAAACGTACCGCTCGCTAGGAATATGCAGACTACCAAAGGTCTCCCTCCTCCGTCGTCAGGTTTGCCAGAAGGCTCCATAAGATGGTACGCCGGCTGGTGCCCGACTGCGACGTTCGCTTCCTGCGCTCCGAGGACGGCAGTGGGAAGGGCGCGGCCATGGTGACCGCCGTGGCCTACCGCCTGGCCACCCAGCACGCCCAGCGCCAGCGCATACTGGACACCCTGCGTCTCAGCCGGGAACAGCTGCTGGAGGTGAAGAGGAGGATGGGGGAGGAGATGGGGCGAGGCCTGGCCAAGCAGAGCCATGAGCAGGCCACCGTCAAAATGCTGCCCACCTATGTCCGCTCCACCCCCGATGGCACAGGTCAGAAAAACTCGGACGTACTGTAGGAGGAGGGTGGGTCAAAGTGGAGGAGTTAATTTCTTGTCAAATAAACCAGGCAGGATAACAACCATAGTCAATTTTTGTCCAATGATTCATTCTCAGATTAGCCAAAATCAACCTCTATTTCAGTGTAGTCTGAGTTCTACCTTTGCTGTGGTTCGATACAGTGCTTGGTTGATCTTGCCACTTAAGCATGACCTTTAGAGTGATTAAGAGTGGATGATTCTCTGGAGGCTATTTCCAGGGAGACATGGTAAGTCTCTCAGAGAAAGATCAGTGTGTCTAGTAGACACTATCTACAGGTGTCCCATTCGTGTGTGTGTGTGTGTGTGTGTGTGTGTGTGTGTGTGCGTGCGCGCGGGTTTTGAACATGTTTGTTCTCATTGTGTGCACTCTGAAACTCATTAGAGCACGGAGATTTCCTGGCTCTTGACTTAGGCGGCACCAATTTCCGTGTCCTACTGGTGCGTGTACGGAGTGGCAAGAGGCGGAGCGTGGAGATGCACAACAAGATCTACGCCATCCCCCAGGAGGCCATGCAGGGTACAGGAGAAGAGGTAGTACAGCAAATTAACCAGTCTGCTGCTCAGACCGTTCTATCTGTGGTGGGTGGGAAGGGTCAGCATTTTCTCATCCATCGCATATTACATTAGCATTTGCGGGGACTCCTTTTTAGCTCTGCTTTGATGGTGTTAAATAGTTAAAGGGATAGTTAGCTTTTTTTAACGACAAATGTTGTTTAGGCTAAATGAAGTAAGTGTTTTGAAGAAGTTTGGGTCATAAGATCAATGTAAATGAAATTCCCGATTTTTTTTTTCCAACCACCTGCATTTTAAATTGTTAATTCGCTGTACACCCCAGTGCCCATAGCTCATTGCTCGAACCAAACCTAGAACCGGAAAAGGCCCTCTCCCTGGTGGGAAGCGGCTGTGGTTTTTGAAATTCGTGAATTTACTCTGTATGACACAATCAAGAGTCATTTTCACAATTCTTTTGACACTTTGCTGTTAGTATCATCATTTAGCGCAATGCAATCTGTATGAAATACAACATTTGCATATGATAAAAAAAACTATCGAACATAGGTGAAGTATCTCTTCAAGATGAAACATCTGCTCTTCCAACAGTATCTTTATCTGTCCCTTTAATCTGTAAACTCCTTTTTGAACAACATCCGTTGTCCACTTGTCTGTCTAGACAGTCTGCACTGTTGTTAAGGGAAAGTATTTTGGTAACGTTTGGATTTCTTTGACTCTCCTCTGCCCTCTAGTGATGTGTTTAACTGACCTTCTAGTGTGTGCTTCCGTTGTTTAGCTGTTTGACCACATCGTACACTGCATCGCTGACTTCCTGGAATACATGGGGATGAAAGGAGCGTCTTTGCCTCTGGGCTTCACATTCTCCTTTCCCTGCCATCAAAACAGACTCGACCAAGTAAGGTTTGCGTCACATCACTGCGTCTTGTTAAAAACCCTTTTATTTAATTCAAACAAATGAATTCAAACATGGACATTGCAATTGCAATGCAGACTGTGAAAACCAGAGAGGTGAGTCCCTCCCCCAGACATACGTAGTGGCAACATTCCAAGAGAAAAAGCCAGGTCAAATAAGGTCGTCCATGGAGCCAAACTACTGTTTCAGCTGAACCTTACATCTTTACCATGAAGCGAGTAACAAAACAACGTTGGTACTGGACTGGATTGGATGCTCTAGTCTTCAATACCAACCGTGGACTTTTATTGACCCAATGTGTATGTGCAAACAGGCTTGGATGTTGTGCCCGGGTTGCTCATCGCCGTTGTCACTGAAGGCATTGTAATTGCCTATGACCGACTCCGTGCCTGCTCTCTGTTTATGGCTCTTTCAGGGGATTCTCTTGAAGTGGACAAAAGGTTTCAAAGCCAGCGGCTGCGAGGGGGAGGATGTCGTCACGCTGCTGAAGGACGCCATCCACCGCAGAGAGGTCGGCGCTTCTTCCTATTCATCCGGCCTCAAACACTGCCTCCCGCTGTCCCCTGTTCCCCGTATGGCCGGGGAAAAAGTTACAGACGGAGGGACTATAAAGGGCAGCCCCCTCATTGTCACTGTCTGTGCTTCTAGGAGTTTGACTTGGACGTGGTGGCGGTGGTGAATGACACGGTGGGCACCATGATGACCTGTGGCTACGAGGACCCACTGTGCGAGGTGGGCCTCATCGTAGGTGAGTAGCACATTACTGCTCCGCTCCGGTAATAAGGCCGACTCGTCAACCTAGAAAATGTCTTGACAGGCTAATGGCAGGGCGCGTTCGCTCTCCGGCGCCCAGAGCAGCGCTCGGTCGTCTCCTGACTGATGTAGACTTAGATTTGAACAGATTGCCTGCTATATTTACCCCCGGCGGCTCCAACTCTTCCCCGTCTCCCTTTTTTCCCTCTCTGCTTGGCCATCGATACACAGGAACCGGCTCCAACGCCTGCTACATGGAAGAGATGCGGAACGTGGAGCTGGTGGAGGGTGACGAGGGCCTAATGTGTGTCAATATGGAGTGGGGCGCGTTTGGAGACCTGGGCGAGCTGGACGAGTTCTGCACGGAGTTCGACCGAGCCGTGGACGACAGTTCCACCAACCCCGGCAAGCAGAGGTAACGACTCGCAAGAGGCGTGATTAGTGGCCTCAGGATCCTTCTCCTATACCGAAGCACGGCCCCGCTGCGACGGCACAGTACTTCTGCTAATGAGAACTTATGAGCTAAGTGGGAATGGCCAGCTGCTCCTGAAACAACAACTGCCATGCGGTAGTAAGAAACAAAAAAAGCATTAACAACCTATCAGCAGCGTATTACAAACTGGATTCAAATAAGGAACTGCTGAAGGAATACTGAATTATTAAAAAATACCATTGCCAGTTTCTGTTCTTTTTTTTTTTTTATCACCTCTCTCTTGAACATCATATAACACTTTCAGATTAGGTGAGAAAGTTTGATGAATTCGTTTCCTCCGCAGGTATGAGAAAATGATCAGTGGCATGTACCTGGGAGAGATAGTGAGGAACGTTCTGCTGGAGTTCACGTCCAAAGGACTGATCTTCAGGGGCAAGCTGTCCGAGAGGCTTAAGACCCGTGGCATCTTTGAGACAAAGTTCCTCTCTCAAATCGAGAGGTGAGTGGTAATGTTTGGGTTTCTCTGCATACGGATCTTTGAGAGGCTAAACTAGGGCGTTAAGAAAATGCCAAGTGGATATGACGTTCATGTAGAATTGCGGAACACAATTTTATTTCAGGGCAAAGTTAATTTACTAATCTATTTTTGTAAACCTGGATATATTAATTTATACCCTTCTTTGTAAAATATATATCGCCTTCTTACAGCTTTTGCTTGTCTTAACTTCACATAATGCTTATGTATTGTACTTAGGAACTATTTGAGTAGCAGGAATATTGCAGCCACACTTCAATTTGTGGCCATTCAGGATATTTGACACCCTGGAAGACCTGCTATGACAAGTTTTCGGACACAGCTGAAATATATACAGTACTGTGCAAAAGTTTTAGGCAGGTGTGAAGTCTTTAAAGTTAGAAAAATATATATAGACAAATATAAATGTACTTTGTATATACTTTGTAGCTGTATCAAATCGACATAGGGTGTGACCACCATTCGCCTTTGAAACAGCATCTCCTGCCTAAAACTAATGCACAGTCCTGTAAATATACTGTGTATATATATATGTAATTGTATGGGGTGGCCCAAAGTTATATGTGTTAGTTAATGACCCAACCTCTTCTCTGTCCCAGTGACCGGCTGGCCCTCCGGCAGGTGCGCTCCATCCTGCAGCACCTGGGTCTGACCAGCTCCACGTGTGACGACAGCATCCTGGTGAAGGAGGTGTGCAGCGTGGTGGCCCGCCGAGCCGGCCAGCTGTGCGGGGCGGGGCTGGCGGCCGTGGTGGACAAGATCCGGCAGAACCGCAACCTGGACCACCTCCGCGTCACAGTGGGGGTGGACGGGACCCTCTACAAGCTGCACCCCCAGTAAGTGCATTGCCTGTGTTAAAGGCAGGCAATTAGTGGCTTTTTCCTCACACATTGAATGATCTTCAACCGCCTACACTATATATGATGATGATGATGATGATAATGACCTCCTTAGAGACTTGTTTGTTGCCGCTAGAAAGTATGGGGGCTGCTTTTTAGTGTGTTAATTATAGGACTTTTGCTACTTTATAAGTTTGGTTGGTTGGCCATCCCTCATGGTGTGTCTATTTGTTTAGACTAATAGAGAGAAATACAAGAAAAGCAACAGTTTATGCGTTCGAAATAGCCAATTCTATTGTACGAAGACAGAAAACCTTGTAGATTAAAGGCTTGACGGGCTGTATTTTCTTTTCTCTGAAGAATTCCGCACAAATTGTTTGTGACTAACTCAACGTGATTGTGGGAGGTGGGTGTAAGCAATAATTGTCAGGTTCACACCTTGCACACAAAAGGCTCAACAGCAAGCTCAGGGCTTCGTCTCTAATGTGCAAAAGAGCCCCTTTTAAACAACTCTTAAGCACTATGCACATGAAGGAGGGGGAACCAATCAACACCGTTCCTTCTTTGATCATCGAGCAAGGCTACTGTTCACTAAGTATAAACACACCTGACATGACCAGTTAAATGGTTACTTTTGGCATCCACGGCATGATCAATTACTGTGTCTGGATGAGTACTCTCCTTTGGAACCATCCATCTATATTTGCCTCATGACCACAGCGTGATTCCTCCCCCATGGTGCGTTCAGCATTTCCCACCTTCCGTGCTTCTGCAGGTAACGTGTCAACATCTTTAAAAAAGGCACTTCTTGACAGGCGTTACCTTCTCTTTTTGTCCCTCAAGTTTCTCCAGCGTCATGCACGAGACTGTTCGAGACCTGGCACCGCATTGCGAGGTGACCTTCCTCCAATCTGAGGATGGCAGTGGGAAAGGAGCGGCCCTTATCACAGCAGTAGCCTGTCGCATCAGAGACGCTGGCCAGCACTGATTTACCATGAACCAAAGAGACAGACAGACAGACAGGGTAACAAAAGGGAATAGCAGCACAATGTAAAAAACTAAAACGGAGGTGGTGAGTGACATGACGATTGTTATCATAGGCAGTCACATACTGTATCTGCATAAATATATATTTTTTACTATTCTGTCGCATGCTCGTGTAAGCTTGTATGAACATGGATGTCAATATTGACAAAGGGAACGCATTGGAGGCTCCACTGACCCTGAATTGCCGAAGAGATTATGTGGATTTGTCTGTTTGAAGATGAAATTTGACTGTTGACGTTGTATTTAGATATGGTACGCGAGAGTTCAGCAGCACCTTTATCATTATGCATAAAACACGGAAAGTCAATCTGCAGTATATCCAAATATCCAATGTCTGAAATACTCTTTATGGAATTGCAATCAGTTCTATTAGATTGTTAAAAAAATTCATAAAATTAAATTTGCTGTTTGTTTCTATCTTGTCTTTATTATCCAAAAAGAATGCAGTTAGGCGTTCTTTTTCCCCCTCATATACCAATCACTATGGTGGGTTCATTGTTTGTTCTTGAGTGGGCGTTTTCATGATTGCTTTGTATTGTTGGTTAATAAGAGGGATGATGATAATAGGGTATTACTCCCAGAAATGAATAGACTTCATTGCATCTATGGGCACGCAATTAGACCATGTGCACTATGGTCAATTTAAGTTAAATGCACTGTGATTGGTGACCCGAAATGGTGAAAAAAGTAAGTGAGAAACGAAGTGTCAAAAGTGAACTTGTCTTTTGGGGGCTAAAAAGAAACAAACTCTTGGAGGATAATGGACTTGCTTTATTTTCTCCACTGCAGATGAGTCTTATTGTGTCAAATAAAGCCATATAATGGTGCGCAGGCTTTTCTAGCGAAACCAAACACGAATGCAGGAATTTACCCACATAGTCCCATTGGTCCCTGAGATTAACTACTTTGTACTGTATTGTATGTAGGAGTACAATATAAGACAGTGCACATGTTTCTTTACATTGAAACTCGTAGATGGTTGGATATTTCTGCATGATGTACACAATGCAGAATAGAGGCCATATAGAAAACCTCCTTAAACCATTCAGAACATAGGGTTGATAATGGAAGAGGTCTGAAAGAAAATGCAGGGACAATAAGGCTTTATGACCTTGTCAGCATTCACCGCCTCAATTCAGTGTTCTAGACTTCCTTCTTTGGTGGAGGAGTACACACTGCACTTTACTGGAAGTGTGAAGACCATTGTGTTGGAAAGAACACACATGACATTTATTATACGTAATAATGTTCCAATTTGTAGATCATGAATAATGAACTGTTTGGTGACTAAACAAATGTATCTATAAATTAATTTTAATGAAGTTAGTATCTTTGGCCCTTGTGCACTTGCTTATTAGCGTGATGGCTATACATCTTAAATGATACTAGGCCTTTACATACATTTTTCCTTAAAGCAATTCTCTCTTTCATATGAACCAACCAGTTTTACATTAAAAACTCATGGATTCCAAGCTTTATTTGTTAAAATCACAATGAGTTGGCTTATCCAAGATCTTATCATTTGCAATCATTTATGGTGTCACACAGGAAATATCTTTTTAATATTCCTAGACTGTTCTGTCTGTGAAAGTCGCAAACAAAGGTTTAATTGGTTGACCATAACAACATGGCCACTAAGACATTTTAATTACCAATTCTTTGCATAATTGATAGAATTTCAAATAGCTTTTTGTCTTGTTGATCAGAGCACCTATTCAGCTTAGGTATGTTAGGGATAATCATTACTATTCAGGTTAGCACAATGAAGAATCCTTATCATTTGAAATATCACTGATTTGCGTTCTCCAGTGCTTTCCTCATGCTAATTTGCTCGCCAGGGATCTTTATTTTTTAATGACCTGCTTATTTGTCAAGCACGATAAACAAAGTAGGTGAACAGCATATCGAGTTCATTATAGTATTCTCATGCTTTTGTCACCATGTCATGAAATTAATATATTACACCAAGTTTGCTCTTGACAGTTGGAAGGTCATGCATACTTGGCAAACACACTGATTACCGCCCAATTCACCTCAACACCTTATTCTCAAAAACCTTATTAGATCTGATGCGGGCAACTACGCAACAAATTGGCACACAAATTATTATTTTATTCCTAATTAAGGACATATGACCACATGTGGCCACTGGCATAATTCCACACCAAAGGTCCTCGCCAACCACACTCCACTGACCCCCACGCGTCCTCTACCCAGAGTACAAACGTTTCAGTATATTTGTACGTATTTCTTTGTGTGAATCGGATATAGTGTGTAGATGTGACCTTCATTGATTGATATAGGAGGTATGAAGCAACAGATTGTTTTGTTCTGACAGTTGTGTTTCTTTCAAGTAGTTGTTATCACTGAATTCTTATTAATCAAAATAGAGAATGCAAGCAAGTCAAGGCAATTTTCACTTGGCTTTAAAATTAGTTTGCTAGCAAAAGTACTAATTTGACATACCATGATATAAATTAGAAAAATAAGATGTGTTTTTGCTTGCTCCCTAGGCACTCCGACAGAATGATGGAGTGGCAGGGTAGACGCGTGCTTGTGGTGGTGCTAATCACAAGCCAATCAGGCCGGTCGGGTTCGTGCAATCAATGTAATTGGGAGATTTGTTCATGTGCTGCAGATGACTCCTGAACCATCAAGCCTATTGTTTCGTTTTTTTCTTGCTCATCATGCTGTGATCCAAGAGAGCAAGTCGTCCATTCATTCAAAACTATTTGTAAGAAGACAGGGATTCTTACGATTCGGTTGTTGTTGTTGCTGTAGACCAATCCTGTTTGAGCTAGTGGAAGAAAAAGTCAGTCTACATACCCTACCGATTCCCATCATCCCATCAGTCAATTATAATCAGATGTGATCGATTCACACTCATTGTGTCTTTTTGAAAAGGGAACGGAATGTAATTACCACACTGTATAATCTTGTAATGGAAATTACAATGACGGCTAGTGATAATAGTACAGAATTGCGTGGTTACTAAAGGAAGCTGGCATAAATGGAGAGTTAAATGTCAGATATTTATTTACTTTACTTTTGTCAACTGAAATACTAGGTTTCAGCCCCCCCCCCCCCCCCCCCCCCAAAAGGATTTTCACCTTTAGTGATTTATTGTGAATATTGTGACCAAAATAAAGGTATGCTAAGCTGCATCCTATTTGATGAATATCTTCTAACATTACCTAGCCTTCAATGGTCCATGTTGTTTGTTCCCTCTTACTTTACCCCCTTCTTTAGTTATTTATGTTGTTTCCATTGACCTTTTAAATTAGTAGAAACAAAGTAATCCATCATCATAATGGAGTTATACTTTACATACCACTGTTGGTGCACTGCTTGCAGATGTTGCAACAAATATTAATACTTTGAGGTAGGCAGTTCTATATTAAATGTTCAAAACAAGCACAACTCAGATACCCGTACATGGTTATTAGAAACAAATGAGCATTTCTGAAAACAGAAATTATACCCTATCGTCTTCTTTAATGCTGGTAAATGTTTCACAATTTGTATAAACCCTGATTACATAAAATCCATACTCTTATGTGGACATTTAGAATCAAAATTTCATTTTTACTAGATCAGTCCTATTAGGATCCAAAATAATTACAAGCTAAACAGATTAAAACAGAACAAAAGTATTCAACTTAAATAATTTTATTTGCCATGGTAACCAGCTCAATATACAGGAGAAGCAATGGATCAACAACAACAACATCAATAGAAACGACATTAAACAGTTGTGCCTTTAGAAACAAAGAAATAAACTTAGGTCAAATACTGATAGTCTACTATATATGTATTTTGGCTTGATTTTACTTTTTAATGAATTTATCATACAAAATGATAAAAATACAATTGAGTTACAATACATGGGAACAGTAAATAACTAACAACATAAATAGGCAAACTATTTGAAATGAAAATGGAATAATAATAACATCAATATATATGGCCCCTAAAAAAGCTAACCATCATAAGTCCTAGTTATGTTTATTAGTTTCACCTGTCTTTGTTTTTCTATTTAAGTCCTGCCTTCTCTGTGTTCTCAAGAAATGTTTCTGCATTTGGTTCTTCTCCTGCATTGTCCCTGGCAAATCAAGAGACCCTAGTTTAAAAAGTTTTTGCTGGAGAATGCCATATTTCATAAAGAGGCAAAGACAAGCTGACGTAACATACTGCATAACAATGACTGAACACTTACGGCACAGAAGAACGGCTCACTCTCACCGGCCACTATTAGGTGCACTTGTTCAACTGCACATCAACACAAATATCATCAGCAACAACTCAATGTATTCAGACATGGTCACAACGCGCTGCTGAAGTTCAAAGCATCAGAATTGGGAAGAGAGGTGATTTAAGTTACTTTGAACATGGCACGGTTGTTAGTGCCATGCAGGCTGGTTTGAGTATTTCAGAAACTGCTGATGAACTGGAATTCTCACAGCCATCCCTAGGGTTTACAGCAAACCTTTAGCAAAAGATCAAATATCTAGTGAAACTGCCTTGAGTAGAATGGCCAGGCTCGTTCGAACTGACATAAAGGCGGCATTAACTCAATAACCACTTGTTACAACCCAGGTTTGCAGAAAAGCCTCTCTAAATGCACAACACCTCAAACCTTGAGGCAGACGGGCTACAGCAGTTAAGCACAGGAAACTGAGGCTACCATTTTCACAGGCTCACTAAAATTGGTCTCAATGAGTCTCAATGTCTGCTGCAACATGCAGACAGTAGGGTCAGAATTTGGTGTAAATAGCATGAAAGCATTGATCCATCCTGCCTTGTATCAACGATGGTACCAATTGAGTGTTGTTTGAACGCCACAGCCTAGCCGAGTAGTGTTGTTGACGATGTCCAGCCCGATACTAGTGAGGTGTGCCTGATAAAGTGGCAGGTGAATGCTGTATAGAAGAACTAAGACACAGGTGCAACTAATAAACGTAACCAGGAGCACTTTTGAACGTTTGTAAATCTGGGGGCAGTTAAATACATAAAAAACATCAATGGGATTGTCCAATTTTTTTTGCTTCATAAATGTATACAATCTTAGGCTATACATATCTAAAATGTGAATATTTTCTACATTCAAAGGATATGGTGTTATAATATCGAGTATGTCATAATCCAAAATGAGCACTTTAGAAACCAATATTTGGGTTGATTTGGGTTGAGAGCAGATATGTCATTGGGGTTTTGAAGTGGACAGTTCCCCAGGTGTTTTGTTAAATTGAGCCCAGGACACCTCCAAGCCTTCTTATTTGAATGTATACTGTATAAAAATAGTGTCACATCTGTGAGTATTCGTAGTCCTGAGTTAATTGAAGTCCTTAATCACCTGAGTGGAACAGTATGGTATCTTGGTATTGTGATTGGCTACTGCATTTTACCATACTATCATTCTGTAGTTTGTAAATTAGATTAGTAAATTGTATTACAATCCTCCCTTTTAGTTCTGATTAGTTAACTTGGCAAACTGTTTATGATTTTACTAAGTAAAGATAGTGTTCAATAAAAAAATAGGGACATAAACCATCATTCAAAATCTAGCAATTCAAATATAATTTTACCTTTTTACTGTATGTACACATTGTGAAAAATAATGAAGTAATAATGTGCGAGTACTTCATTAGACAATCCCAATTTGGCTAATATTATATTTAACATAATAAATATGTATGTCAGCTTACTTCATTTCATTATGTTGTGTTAATATTGTATTAGTTAATGCTGCTTTGATCAATAGAACATAATTTCTGGGTGTGTTTGACTGAGGGTTTTTATATTAATTGTGTTTTACAGTACTGAATTTAATGTTAATAAGCACTTTGTGTTGCGTGATCATGGGTTAGGTTGTTAAATAAGATATTTTAACAAGGTCCAGTTTATACATTCTCTTCTTTAGAAAACATTTTTGACACGACTACAGTTTGTTTTCTAGCTAAGCATTTTAATGTTCTATCTAGGCTATAGCACAAATGGACACGTTTGAGATTCTGTTGGTGAGCACATATTATACAGAGTTCTAGCATGCATATTTTGCCTTTTTTGTCTCCTTTTGCAAATATTTACAGCAACTGGTAATGTTTCATAATATTCTCGCATATGCATTTTTTTATTGTTCAAACTTTTTTTGTCAATAAATGCAATTAGGGGAGACTGGGGGCAATTGTAAGAAGGGGCAATTGTAACATCTCAAATTGCACCAATCAGAAAGGAAACAGAACCATGAATTACCAATTGTAACGCTGTGTTATAATTGACCCCAACAACATCAAAATTGTGTCCGGCTTAGAAAGGACATCCAAATTGATTTTTTGGGCTAATAATTTAAGAAAACAGTTGTGTGTTCAGTTTAAATGTCTATGTATGCCATTATATTTTCTATTCTGTGGCAGAGTCCAAAGCTAGCTAAAAAGTTAAGAATTAAAATTGGGTTATTTTACAGAAACAAGTCCTGTTTCTCGCCTGATAATTGAAAGCTTATAATTCAGTCTACTTTCCTGTCAGTACTAGATTATGGTGACATTGTCTATATGCACACTGCCCCTACTACTCTGAAACAGCTTGGCACTGTATATCATTCTGCACTTTGTTTTATCACTGGGGATCATTTTAGAACACATCATTGTACTCTGTATCAGGCAGTAGGCTGGCCATCCCTGGCGGCTAGGGGAACACAGCAGTGCCTCCTGTTTGTATATAAAGCGATTTTACACAAGCTACCTAATTGCCTGACATTATTACATGGCGCTCTAGTCATCATCAGACAAGGTCTCGGGATTTGATGGTTCTTCTTGTCCCTCGAGTAAACACCGAGCTGAGAAAAACTGCTTTAGGTATTATGCTTCTAGAGCATGGAATGAGTGTAAACACTTTTAAAATAGATGTCTTAATCTCATTTGGTAAAATAAAAAATTTGTTAAAAATACTTGAAGTTGAGGTCTGCGTGTGTTTTAAGTATTGTTGCTAGTGACATAATGTGTTGAATGTATAGGATGTTTTTATTAGATGTGTTTTTGTTTGGGACAGCCTATAGTAAAATGTTTATGAGTATGTTTTTATGAGTGTGAGTGTTCTTTTTAAACAGGGAACCATTGATCTTGGTCTCAATGGGCTTCCCTGTATAAATAAAGGTAAAACAAAATTAGAATAAGATAAGAGAATAAAGAGTTCCCCATTTGATTTGACTCCCATACGATTGGGTTCCCATTTTGTCTATTTTCCAGTTTTTTTGGTTATAGTTTTTGCATGCATTCTTTTCTACAGATACATTTAGCAGGTTGGGAGTATTGGCAAGTTTACTAATTATCAAATTGAGATGTCTTTGGTCAAATGTATTGTGACTCTCTTCATTTTGTTGTCAGCTTTACACTTTTGACTTTTAATTTGGTGATGGGGAAATCCTTTTTTTGTGTGATACAGTTTCTGTTGCTTATTGATTATAAATTGTTTTTATATTTCTATAATTTTATGATTAATTATACTATTTTAATTAAACTGGAATTAATTGTTTACTATATATTCAATAGTTTAACTATATTTACACTCTTGGGAGTTAATTTTGGTTCTTGGTATTTTTATGAAGGTGTTGTGTGTTACAATTGCCCCCATATGTTGTTACAATCGCCCCTTCACATGGGGGCAGATGTAACATTTGACCTGTATTTTTTTTTTTGTGCAATATTGTGACTCTAACAGTGCTTGTCAATACACTAAAAGACTGTCAACAAATAGAACACAGATACAAGTTACCTACATAATAATTGTATCCAAATAGTTGAAGAGGTTTTTGAGTAATGACTTCAAAACCATTATTTGTTACAATTGCTCCCCTTGGTCTCCCCTACCTAAAGCTGACTCAAAGTTTGATTACCAATGACAAGAAAGCACAAAAAGGCATCGTTATCTTTACATCAATCCACACATTTAAACAGAATAATTATTATAAAGCAACTGCGTACCAGGTAAGTTCTAAATTGTGAACTAGTAGGCATACTGTTTAACAAACATTTAGATGAGGTGATTAAGCCAATTGGTTCATTACATATTGACTTGTAACCCTCGTGCTAGCTCATGCTCTTCTTCTGTTCACCCTACACCGGTCTCGAACGAAGTGCATGTGCTGCTTACAAAGGTAGTCATTGTTACAATGACATGAGCCCTACCTGTAGCCAAGTAATGCTATAATTCAACCTTACAATGACACTTTAACTTCATAAATAACAATGCCTCATATATACGATAAAACGATATTTCACATTTGTTACCATAATTTTATATATATATATATATATATATATATATATATATATATATATATATATATATATATATATATATACACAAAATTATGGCAACAAATGTGAAATATCGTTTTATTTGTTCCTGACACACAATGGGTCAGTCCCTATACTATGCCTAAAAAAGGGACAAGTTCGTAACAGGTTAAACCTATGCATATTTGATATTAACAAAGAAATATATTATATGCTGCTGCTTTTATCTGTTTTAGAAGGTCATCCATTACAATTAGAAATAGTCCTGTTTATATAGGCCTATAAGTGTGAATTTAAAAAAAAACAT
The DNA here is from genome assembly GCA_026901105.3 of Galaxias olidus. NCBI lineage: Eukaryota > Metazoa > Chordata > Actinopteri > Galaxiiformes > Galaxiidae > Galaxias > Galaxias olidus. The sequence continues at coordinate 203,948 of JAPMUY010005095.1, read as the reverse complement.
TAAAGATTGACAGCTAGTTCAATGATTGGCATAGTATTATCAACAACATATAAACCATATTTTGTGTAAACAAACGAATACCTACAAATTATACCATGCAAAACTAAGGCACCCAATCTCTATAGTGTAGCTGCATACAAACAAGAACTGATAACCACATTCATTCAGAATAAATGTGCATTGATGGGACATCGTCTATTAAGATACTGATCAAGACATCTTTGTTTAAACTAATCTACGAGGTAAGTATTAAAGGTATTGTAAACAGAGCATTCACTTTTATTCAAATACTAAATAATGTTTGAAAGGCAACATACAGTTTTGAAAAAAATTAAGAGACCACCATCACTTCTTCTGGTTTTACTATTTATAGGTATATGTTTGAGTAAAAAGGTTTCTCCCAAATTCCAAACATAAATATTGTAATTTAGAGCATTTATTTGCCGAAAAAGACAACTGGTCAAATTGACAAAAAAGATGCAGCGTTTTCAAACCTTGAAGAAAGCAAAGAAAACACATTAATATAAATATTTTATCAACACAATACTATTGTTTTAACTTAGGAAGAGTTCCCAAATCAATATTTAGTGGAATAACCCTGATTTTCAATCACAGCTTGCATGCGTCTTGGCATGCTCGCCACCAGTCTTTCACGTTGCTGTTGAATGCCACTCCTGGCGCAAAGATTCTAGCAGCTTGGATTTGTTTGATAGCTTTAGAACATCCATCTTCCTCTAGATCACGTTCCAGAGGTTTTCATTAGGATTCAGGTCTCGAGATTGGACTGCCCATTACAGGATCTTGATCCACTGGTCCTCCATTCACACCTTGTCCTGCTGGGAAAACCAATCCTCAGAGTTGGGGAACATTGTCCGAATAGAAGGAAACAAGTTTCAACTTTTTACGTGGCTTGATTTATGTGTTCTTTTAAAATCAAGACAAATCTGCCCGATTCCAGTCTTGCTGAAGCTTCCCCAGGTCATCACCAATCCTCTACCAGATTTCCGTGGGTGCGAGACACTGTGACTTGTAGGCCTCTCCGGCCCTCTGTCTGACCATTAGACAACAAGGCATTGGGCAAAGCTGAAAACGTTATTAATAAGAGGTGATGACCGTACTCATGTCCTCTATGGTCAAATCTTATACCAAACCTCAGCCTGGCTCTTCTTTGCTTCTCGTTGATGCAGGGCTTTTTTCGCGCGACAGCAGCCCTGCCCCCAGGAGCCTGTTTCGACACGTCCTTGCCACTGCACCCCAGCTGCCATTTTTATTGTAGGTCACTTGATGTCATCCTACGGTTGCTGAGTGACATTTGAGTTAGCGGTCATTTCGGTTAGTGGAGAGTCTTTTTTTGCCCTCTACTGGTCTGTAGCTTTGTTGTCCCCAATGTCTGCTGCTTGACCTTGTTCTTATGAATCGGCTTCTTTGAAAGTTTAGGGAAGGAACCGACCCGACTCTCAATGTGTAACGTATTCCCCGTTAAATAAGATTTTGGTCAGGGATTCACCTAGGTAGGTAGGATGAGGGGGGCTTGTGTTGGAATTAAACACTGGAATCAATTGGCGGCCATACATATTGAGATGCTGATTTGGAGTGGTGTTTTAATTTTTTTCGGAGCTGTTTATCATTTACAATATTTAGCACATGCTTTTATTCAAAGTGGCTTACAGTTACATTACAAGGGGGTTAAGTGCCTTGCTCAAGGGCACGCTAGTGGTGGTGTTCACAGGCTTTTAAACCTTTTGGTCTCCAGGTAGCAGTCCTACCCACTAGGCCACCACTACTCCGCATCACATCACAGCTTTGCTTTCACATTGCTTCTCTCTAAAACAGCTTCGGTGTCAGGTTAGGTTAGGTATAATATAAGGTATGTAAATCAGTTGGCAATCTCCCTTAATTGTCCCACGCTTGACACGCTCCACCTCCCAATGGACTGAGCCTTTCCGGTTCCTCAATCGCCACCCCCTTCTTGTTAATGACATCGTCCTTCTCCGAACTCTCCTCGGAGCAACTTCTTTCTGAATGGACTATACATCCTACCCTGGAGCTCCTTTTCAACTCCAACTCAAGGCGCACAGTGTCTGTTGGATTACTGTCAACATACACTTTGTTTCTAACCCCAAACGCCAGAGGGGTGGGATCAGAGGTGTCCCTCAAGTTGCAGCCTCCGGTGGCACCTTCTCTCAGCCTACCCTCTTTTGATTTTCTTCCCCCTTGCTCCCTCATCCCCAAGAAGCAGAACGACCTGGCTTGACACACTGCCTGGAAGCCCCTCTTGAAGTTCTCGTTGTAGTAGCCGTATATGATGGGGTTGACACTGGAGTTGGAGAAGGCCAGCCAGTGAGCAAAAGGGAATATGTAGCTTGTTAGGAGGTCCAGTTGGTCGCGGTTCAGGCCTGCGTAATCAGTCATCAGCATGAGGGTCCACAGAGGCAGCCAAGAGAGCATGAAGAGCAAGGCCACCACGATCAACATCTTAATGACTTTGATCTTCTTCTGGGATATCTGGGGTCTGCTCTCTGGCCTGGCATGAAGATTGGGTTCCTGGGGCTCCCTGCCAGACACCACGGAGGTGTAGAGCTTCACCCCGATTCGGCCATACATCAGCATGATAAGAGTGAGAGGCACCAGGTAGATATGGACAAACAGCACCGTGGTGTAGACCTTTCTCATCTCAGGATCAGCGAAATTTTCATAACAGGAGTAAAGTGGGTAGGTTGCATTCAAATCTTCATTGTATACCATGTAGTGGAAGGGCACTTTCTCAACGGTCAGCGCAACTGCCGAGGGACACATTATTACCACAGCAAGAAGCCATATTAGGATTATGGTTGCCTTGGCGACTAGAAGGGTAAGTTTGGGCTGGAAGGGGTACACAATGCAACGGAACCTATGGGATTGTACCACAAACAAAAAAACAACAAAGAAAGAGCGACCAATTCTCACATTAATCAACATTTCAGTCAACCATATACAGTATACAATGTTTCCAATAAGTCTTTCAGCTACCTACATTTAATGCACAGTTATTGAGAGGGATAAGGGAGGAAGAATTGGCCAACCATTAAAGTAATAATTATATACACGCAATTTATTGCACAAAAAGCAGTGTGTGTAAAAAATACTACATTTTGTTAAAGATGCAATGTCATACAATAGCAATTTTAGACTCAGGCTAGATTCTCCCTATAGTTCAGCGTGCTCAATGTAGTAGTTAAATGGTTAATAAATAGTGTTGGAAAGCTTATAAAATAGGCAGCATCTCATCTATTCAATGTAGTCCTATGGTATTTCACATCACTACGGAAAGCATTTTCTACCAACCTGTCAACAGCAATGGCCACCAGGGTGAAGACTGAGGCAGACACAGACATTCCCTGAACCAAGCCACTCATTTTGCACACTGTGTTGGTAAACGGCCAGCCTGTCAACAAAATCTATGACAATCAACAGAACCACAGTGGAGTGTCTCGCTTGCTTTGCTTGCCTCTGATGCACAAATCATTGACTTGGATGCTTATAAGAGAGCTTTATTTGTGCGATGTCAACAGGCCTTACAAAAGAGTCAGATATTTTTGAGCAGTTGAGAACCTGAAAGTGTTACCATGCCTCATCTTGGCATTCCATACCATACCACATGAATGCATTCACAAAAGCGAGATAAATTCGTTTTTTCCTATTTTACAACAGCAAAAGAAAAAGTAGCCAATTGCTTTGAAGAAAGACATCCACTGCCCCTTAAAAAGTGTTTTACAAATAATTTATGTGTCCCTAGAAACAATTTATCAAAATAAAATCAACAGCTGAGTTGAAACTGACTCCTGTGTTTGACTGAATGGTTAGCCTAAAAAATTATGTGGAAAAAGAATTGGGACACCAGCTGAAAAGCTTGTGTTCTCAAGAATCTAATCGAGCTCTACATTACAGAGGTTTGTCTGTGTTATAACTACTAAAAGGAAGAATAAATAACATTCGTTGTTGTAGATTTGAACTTTACATTTAGGTTAGGTCTACAATTATATCAAGAGCTATTTTGAAGTGCAGACAAAATATTGTCAATCAAAGTCAATTTCTGGGTTTCTGTCTGAGAGACACAAGCGACAATAGTAATGAAACCTCTTCTTAGTGGCGTGAACGGGACTGTACCTGTTATGAGGTTGTCCACCAGTGTGGTTGGAATGCAGAAGATACCGACAAGCAGGTCGCTGACCGCAAGGTTAAGGATGAAGAGGTTGGTGACTGTGCGCATGCGGTGATTCCCCAGCACAATCAGAAACACTAGGACGTTCCCCACCATGCAGAGGAGGAAAATGAAGAGGTAGGCCAGGATATAGCTGGCTGCTACTGGGAGGGAGTGTTGGTAGTAGGGGAAGTATGTCATGTTGGTGTGGTTGTTAACTCCAGGGGGAAGGCTGGTATTACTCCAAGCTGCTGCTGTGTTGGATGAGACTTCCACCTCCAACCCCTCAACATCTGCACCATCCCAAGTATCCATTTCTCCCACCTCAAAGACAGCTTCTGGAACAAAAAAATATTACACTCATTCATAATAAGATCACAGTGGAATTATTCCTCCGCATCTGCACTGACAAGTGTAACTGCTAAGCAACAGTTAAGCTAAATTTATACTTAGCTGACAAAGTGTAATTATTTTGAAGATGTGCGACATCATTGGTTATCACACATAACGTGTTGCTTAGGACTTTAAGCAAGTGAAAAAAGATTTAACTTGAAACGAGCCCAGGCCTAGATAAATGACTTAATTATGGTACTATGGTGTTCCAAAATACCTTACTATAATGCAATAGAAGATGCTATGGCTGAAATAATCAAAATCTACACAGCATGGTTTTTAAACACTATCTTAAACTAATAAAGAATGTTTGCTGTTGTTGTTGTTGCTACTGTTTGTGTAGACATGTTTAATATTATTCAGTTTTAACTTCATTGTCCAAATTTGAATGGGATCTTTGTGGTGGTCCGGTTTATCTACCAAGTCATTCTCCGTTAACCGCCTGAATGCTTTGGCCACGCTGTGAGCCTCAACATTTACACAAATTGAATTCAGTGCTAAATAATGGTAGGCAGAACCCATGTGCCAACATCTACAATTCAGACTATACTTTATACGTGAAGCACATGTCAACAGTATTTCTAATGTGATCTTGTCTAAGATGAGTACATTTTGTTCTGCTGCCACTGCAGAGGCTATGTGAACATAGGGCTTAGAAGACATCGGAGGGGGCTATGGGTCCATCTTCAGTATCTTATACTGCAGGGTTGAAGAGAGATTCCAATGTGTGCATGTTGAAAACAACAAGTTTAGCAATGGGGACAATGATGAAAGCTTGCAAAGAAAGGGTCCTCGCACTGATTTAATCCATTTATAACAGGCCCGTCTGAACTTTTATGCAAAACAAAGATGGCCGTAACTTTTCATGGGTTTAATAGGACATCAAGGAGATTACAATGAGCATAATACTTCAAACCTATTCTCAAAATGTAAAGTTTGCTAGATTCTTGTAATGTATTTGATGTATGGAGCAAAGCAAAGTGTACTGGAATAGCATTAGATTTCAATTTTATGCAAGCTTTGTGTACAAACAGCACACAATATGTTGGCAAATTTGATGTTTTAAATTATATCCTGTCTGTTAGAAACACTTCTTACACAGTTGAGGGAGATTGTCAAGGGCAGTATGTACTAATTAATTTGTTATCAACATTGATTTGTTGAAACCTGTTTACTTAGATGCACTGTTTTGTGTACATTGTGTACACTCGACAAGGCAGGCAACACAACATTTAAAGCCGTATCCAGCATGCTTTGATGCTGTACATCAAATACTGTCTTTTCAAACAGGTCCTATTTCTGAGGCAATCATCCAAATGCTCTTGATTACACGGCTTCTCTTTCACCTCCCTTAGGTTGAATGTTTACAAATCCTTCCTTGTTTTTCCATATCTGACTGAATCCCTGCATCAGTAGTAAAGTATATATAACCCTTCAGTTTGAACATAATAAGGTTATTACCTTTTTTATTTTATTATTGTAAAAGAAAAAGAAAAGAAAGTAGAAAAGAGATCAAGACAATAATGCTGCTTTTCATTGTATGACAATGAATGCACAAGCACAAGCAAAGAAAACACACACAAATACACATTAATTGCTCTAAAACTGCTTCCACAACTGCAACCATACTGGCCAATATATTCTTACCATAATAATGCAAGAGAATCAACCAAAGACAGCAAGAGACCGAGCTTTACTACGTTTGTGTGTAAATGTGAATATTTGCAGCATTAGTTCCTTTCTTTAACTTATGAAAGCACATCCCACAGTCTTCCTTGACCGGAAAAAATAAGGAAAATGTATGTCTCAAACACCATAAGGTCACAAGATGAAGAGGAATAGGAAAGATGAAAGAACTTACCAAACGGTCATGGAATTCCGTAAATTCCTGATTGCAATTAAAATACTAAATTAAAGCCATGACCCCCGTTTTAGCCTGTATTTAGAATATTAACAGGTGATTTAGATAAATAATAGTATCTAAAAACATATATGCCTTATAAAATATGAAGTGTATGATGCATAATTCGCACCAAGACTAATCCACGTTATAAAGCACAAAATCGGTTATAAAAATAGCTTAATCGATTAAGAGACGTACTTTCAATCAGTCTTTAGAGACGTGTTATTTTTCTTGCATACAAGACTTGATTATATCATATAATCTTATATTCAAACACAATTAATTCGATGTGTATGTGTGTGTGCATTATTACCCCAGGCTTTTAACGGTTTTGGTGGAAAGGTGAAAAAGGAAAATTCTTAGCTTACCACGCGTGGACTTTCAGCGGCTACTTGGAAATTTACTTTTTTTTGCGCATTTAAATGGAAAGTTCAAGAAAACCTTGTTTCGCTTACAATCCGCAGTCTTTGTACACCCAAAAAAAATTCTGTTTAAATAAGCTCATGCTCAGTCTACAAACGTACGGCTGTATAGGAAGGATATGAGAATGTCACATTTCCGAATGCAGAGAGATCCAGTTGAAGTGTGAGGGAAAGGGGGTGTTGACACTCAGCTAAGCGTCTCTCTCGCTCTCTCTCTCTCTCTCTCTCTCTCTCTCTCTCTCTCTCTCTCTCTCTCTCTCTCTCTCTCTCTCTCTCTCTCTCTCTGCCTGTCTGCAGTCCTCTCTGCCTGTCTGTCTGTATATCTGTCTATCTTATGGCTATTAATGGAACTCACGCAGTAGGCCTACCTCCTGTCTGTCTCAACCAACACCCTCACCTGGCCACTTGTTCCGCTGCCTTTAGCCGCATGGGTGCCCCCTGCGTCGACCTGGCTTTCTGGTCACGACCCTAGGTCTCTCACTAGTTCAACAATCTGCCTGTAAAAATAGGACATCCAAATCGCCGTTCAAAGTCATGTTGACGTCCAATGATAAGATGTGCCTAAGCATGCGCAAAGATCATAGGAGAGGAATGCTTAGAGGACCAACATCATTTGTAGGAATTGTACGTCATTAAGAGGTCCTATCTCTATTTTATCTTATTCTTGAACATTCTTCTATCTGGAAAATAATAATGGGCATATACTGTATTTGTCATGCAGTGAATCACTATTTAAGAAACAATCTTAATGCATAAAATATCATATTTGCCTTTATTTTACACACTTTCATTTTTAAATTAAAGCAATTCTATTCAAAAATGTCTCATTTACAATGATGGCCTAGGGGAACACGTTCCCAGGAAAGAGACAAACTCAAACTGGGAAGCTGCAATAATATCACAATCCTGTTGGAGACTGGATCAACGGTTAAGTGTCTTTTTCAGGAGCACATCAGCGGTTGTTGGAGAGAATACCGATCGCTGCAAATGGACAGCAAATCTCCAGCAACTGCCCAGTGATTTCCCTTGTCTTTTTGTATTTACCCAACTCACCTTACCTGTTGAGGGGTGAAGACACCCGACTGTCTAGTAACCAGCAGGAATCTCTAGCTACAACGCACCCAGTGCCCTGCTCTGCCAACTATGGGTTCAGTGGTAAGGGCATGTTAGGATTTTTGGTTTGAAGGAAGACTGTAGTCAAATTCTTGGCTATGCTGCAGTACACATGTAGCGATGCTGTTGTTTATAAAAAAAGTTCACTATGACTCAGGAAAGGTATAAACAAATGATGGGGAAATAATGAGCTCATGTGCTCACCTCTTGACAGGGTTTCATATAGCATTGCAAATCAAATATTGCTGTGACAACATGACCATGGGAACATGTAATGTGGCAACCGGAAATGACCATAATAGTCCTTTTCAATGCAGCAAGTTGTGTTCTGCAGAATCATGTACAGAATAGATTACCTCGGTTCCGTTTCATTGTTTTTTTTTAAAAAGGTCATCCTGCTTGTTAATTTCCTTGTTTTGTTGCTCAGCTTTCCAAAGCTTCTTGCACAGCTCCCGTTTTGTACTGTAAACCCTTGGTCCTTGTTACAGAATGCCACATGTATTGCTGTTAACGCTTTCTTTCGTCTTCTGAGTTTGCAAGACTGAGTGTCAAGCCCTAGGTTGTTTGTCTAAATGTTTTTTTGTGTGTACTTTTTACAGTTTGTACACCTGGAGCACACACTGTATGCCACTGTACAATGTGGACCATGTATGTCACGATGACAACATTGTGGTCCAAATTCCATAGAATGCACGCCATAAACGATACAGACATCAAAGCATGAATAAAATGCATATATACTTTGGAAATCCTTTTTCTGAAACCTAACATGCGCATAATTGATAAATGGTGCAGAACCCTATTAAGGGTAAATTATGTACAGAATTCGGAACGGCACTACAATTTTAGAACATGATCAGCGAGGCCAGGAAAAGAGACTTTCCCTCTGGACGACAAAGCTTCAGCACTTGTCATTATCCACTCTGGAGGAGGGAGACTTAATTATGTTCCTGAGTGCACCCTACTGCTGGATAATTGGTGCTCTCGCTCTCCGTGCTTACTGGTTTACCCAATCACACGCTGTTGATTTTCCAACCAATAACAGACTTGTCTTGAGTTTATTCAAGTGAGGACGTATATTGGGTGAGTCAGATGAACATTGTTTCCAATGTGTGAGACGAGACTGCTGCTGGTCCAGCAATCAACACCTTTTACATTGACATTCCATTTTAGCAGACTCACGCTGATAGGCCTGCCGTGATGGGGATTGTGCGTCAGTTAAAGTTATCAGAGGCAGTTTATCTATAGGAGATGATTTTAGCGACCCTTACAGTTTGCTAAGTGTATTTTGTGTTCCCCCAACCAGTGCAAAGAAGGCAGAATGCTCGTGGTCACTGCATATGGCTTGCACGATCAACGACTACACTCCAAGTGTGGGCATCTCTTCCTGATTTAGAAACGCACTTCCTTGTGCCACAAAGCAATTGTCATAGTTTCGTAGGAGATCGTGCCCAGTGGCAAACACAACTAGTGTTAAATATTGAAACTTCGAGAGGACTGATCTGATCTTGAAGAGACAGGAGCTAAAACGGGAGTGTTTCAGACAGAGGGGGAATAGAGGTGCTGCAGATCCAGGCAGTTTGGAAAAAATTAATTGTTTATTGAACATTAAAACGCATAAACCTATTCTAACTCCTAAATAAAGGTATGAACATGAAAATTTGCATGATAAGGCCCCTTTAAACCTATTGCTCTATCACAAAGTACAACTCAGCGTTAATTTTACAATTTTTATTTATCATTGCGCAACATAAAACAATAATGTGGGTTTTCACCACATACACTATGTATTCACATAACACACCATACAGCTACAAAGAGAGAGACTGAACAAAAACACTTTTTACATACTGCATACTTGACATGAAAAAATAGAACCAAGAACAATCTTCAAACTCCAAAAGGAATGTAGCTGCCAGTTTGGTTTGGTTGGTTATGTTTTTCGGGCAGGGTATTAGTTTGAATCCCAAATGTATAAAGTAGATAGAATTACATGATCAATAAAGATCAGTGCTGAGAGCGGGGTATATATTATGAAAATGTGTATATTGTGTGAATGCGTATATGAAAGAATGCAAGAGAAAGAGAGAGAAAAGTGTGAGGACTTCAAGTGTGATTAATTTAGTCAGGAAGTGCATTAGGGCCGCAGAAACTACAACTGTAGCAGAAAAAGGGAGTACACGTTACAATGGTTGTGTTCAAAAGATTTTCTAATTCCACTGTAATGAGAATGAACACTGAAAGAAAATTTCAATCGTTTCTGATACAGGATAGCGTAATCATATAACAGTCTTTTTCTTTACTTCAATATAATATGATTCTAAACCCTCATTCCTGTAAAAATGAAGTCCTTTTCAAGTACCTTGGAGAACAAGCATTCATAGAGAGAATGTAGAACTGTTTTTGAGTGCTTTATTTTAAAGAGTTTTAATTCTAATAGCGCTTAAACGTTTTTGTCATGACTGAGTAACACCCATAGAACCAGCACCAGAACAACTACCAAATGTTTTTCAACTGTTATTTTTTAAAGAATAGTCCTCTAGACATTCTATTAGTTCAGAAAAGATCAGTGAGAGCCTTTTTTTCTGCCCAGATTTCCACATTGTAGTTACGGGGTAGGATCATAGCACCACTCCCTGCAACCATAACACAGCCCATGGGGATGTCCTACTTCTGAGAGCATCGTCTACCATTACTTCAGACTTAACAAAATATTTATAAAATTCATATACAGTATATTACGATCAGCACCGATTATTACATAGATCATAAATATTACTGAATCCGTAAAAATGTGTGGAATGTGGACCATGCATTATGGTTACAATAGGGCTGTTTTTTAGACAGTATTATGTTTCAACTGGGATCCCGAGCTTTACAAGGTACAGGCATGTACAGTATCCTTCCTCGTTCCTGTTGGTTATGTCTTCCATCTGTCTCTGACCAAAACCAATAGATAATTACAAACTAACTGTTCATTTTCTGCCGTCGTCATCAAAGTGTCATGTTTCCATGATTTCCTTTGATGGTACATCCTTACAACTACCACGGTTAAAATAGGACAACCACAATTAGAACATGTAAGGTTGTAACCCTCCCGCCTGATAGTCTAACACAATGGACAAAGATTGCTGGGCTATGGCTAACCTAATTTTCCCCACCACCTCAGATTGATTCCAATACTGTATTCACTGTATACCTAAACTATTTCAATAGGGTCCTATACATACATACTATGTTCATATGTATATATACCGGTATAGACAATCCAACTATGAATTCAAAGATGCAAATCTATTTTCGAACCAATTCAGGGTTTGGGTACATTTTTACAAAAGTGGAACATCTATAATCTCCAACGTCCAAATCTTGATGATCATTAAAATCTTGGATTATTAAAAGTTTTAGGCTGAGCTTGAAGCGAGACTTAAGGTGTCCAAATTGGATGACTAGCTTCTGAGAGGAGGAGACTGGTTACTGTCAGAGGTATAAGTTGACAGAGGGTACAGTACTTATGGAACAAGTCCGCAGTATTACTAAGCACACATTTAGAGACAACACATTAGAACCAAGTGTTGTTTCTGCTCTTTAGGGCTGACAGAAAAGACTGGAATTAAAATCCCCAAATCATTTATGATTTAGTTATTATTATCCCTCACCAGTTAAATAATCTTACCTAAATATTTCAATATTTACATTTTTTTCTCTCTCAAAAAAAAAAGAAAAAAAAAAGCTTCAAGTTGTCAATAATCCGCTCTTTTCGTCATTAAAATCAGGATTAAAAGTGCTTTTATAAAATCTTTTCTTCTGTATGTACAATTTGTATTAGCTATATCAAAACAAAACAAAAACAACATCAACAACAATCATCATTATCATATAATAAATAAGAATAAAAAAGTGGATTAAAATGAGTATGAATGTAGATAAGGAGCACACAAATGGCTCTGGACAAATCTAAGTTCCCCTGCCTTCAGTAGCGCCAGTGTGCTTGTAGCATGCGGTGACCGTGACCAGTGTCTCTACAACATGAGGTAAAGAGAGCTCTAGACCCTTCAAAAAAGCACCAGGGATTCTCAAGAGATGAGCACCAAGCAACCTGTCACCCCAGACCCGCAGAAAACAACTGCAGCCCCCAATGCACACAGGCACACGCGCACACACACACACACTCAAGAGACGCGCGTGCACCCGAGCGAGCGCGCTCGCGTCTCGCTGTCCACGGCAGGAGTCCAGGGAAGGGAAGGGTAACGGTTCACTCTGTGGGTGTCGTGCACGGTTCACTCGCCTCATATCACCTTCACATCCCAGTCCCCAGGACCTGACCACTGAAGACTTCTCCTCGCCTGCTGTAGTATGTAAGTTGACAACAGTATTCTAGATCCATGGCCTCATCAAGGCATCAACAGCGAGGCCGACAAGTTGTCGCGCAATTAACTACTGTATCGAAATACATTTCAACTTACGGTTCATCTTAGCCTTGTGTGTGTGGTATGCTGTGTTTCTGACGAGAGGACTGTGGTGTGCTCACTGCTCAGACACTATGGAGGGAGTCCGATGTAGCTGACAAAGTGCACCGATAGTGTTGGGCCACTGCAGCCACTAAAGGCCGTGGTGGCTTCCTGGCTGAGTTCACAGGGTGCATAACAGGTGAAAACCCCTAGCTCTGCTACAAGATGGCCGCCCCGGACAGGAGCAGGACAGGGCCTTTACAAGCACCAACATGTATCTAGGAGCACCAACGTGTATCTAGGAGCACCAACGGCACTGCTGTCCTGCGGTTGCCATCTCTGTGGAGGCGGCCATCAATGCAGAGGGCTTGGGTTCCCTCTGGTGGTTGTGGATGGTTAAAGCAGTAAGGCAAGGCTCTGTGATAGTCGGCCCCGAGCAAGTGCTTGTCTGTTGTGTGTATGTGTGCACCACTTTGAAAAGAAGGGGGGGGGGGGGGGGGGCTTTGCTGCCCTCTAGAGCATACAGTGGGAAGTGCTCGCGCTTGCTGGAACACTTTAGGAAGATGAGGAGTTCTAGTGCTGTTGTTCTACTCTTGTCGTGTGTGGCCATGTAAGCACCCTTGTGCAGCATCAAGTGCCACAGTGAGGAAGAGAGGAATGGAGAGAAGTGGAGCACCAGTGGGGAGCGCAATGAGGGAGGCCAGGAGAAGGAGGAGCTCCTTCATCTCCAGCACCAGGAGAGCAAGGTTCTCCTCTCCTCTTTTGTCTGAGCTGTTCCAAGTGTACGACCTTAATCTGTGTGTTTAAAGCGCAGAGACAGGCTCTCCTTCTTACACTACAGACAGGTTGTACAGATTGTACACTACAGATTGACAGAAGCCAAAGAAAAATAAAACAACCAAAAGGGTGTACATTTCCAAGCATGGAAAAAGCAATAGTCAAGAGTCTGACCGACTCTTAATATACAAAGAACAAAAAAAGAAAACAATCACGTTATTAATCACATTAATGAAAGCAACCATGTAAAAAAAAAAAAAGTCTTCATAATAATAATAGCAATACCTGTAATAACAACATTGACAGTAACAATAGCAATCATAAGAATATTGATAAGAATAGCAATAATTAGGATCATTAAAATTCTATGTAGAAGGAGAAGCAATGGGAGTTCCTCCCACGGAGGAGAGAGGAAGAGCACCACAGGCAGTGTGTCTGTTGGGGGGAGGCCCAAACTGCTGCCTGACATGAGGTAAAACACAAGAAAAAGCACCCGCTCCTGCCAGCTGACTGGGGGAGAGATAGCATGGGTGGAAAGAAGCAAGGACTTGAGGGAGGGATGAGATATTCATTCCTGCTCACCCCCCTCCCCAGCCCATCACAGCACCAGTCTGTGTGTTTGAGGATGGATGGGTGTGTGTGTGTCGGTCCATCTGCCTTGTCTTTCTGTCTGTGAGTGTGTGTTCTCAGACAAAGTGGCTGTAGGGCCCAGTGACCTGGGTGAAGGCGTAGGGGGCCACAGTGACACTGGTGTTGGTGTGGAGGGTGGGGGCCAGCCGCGTCGCCGGCCCCTCTCTCTTGTCCTTGGCGGGGCCCGGGCTGGCCCCCAGGGCGGCGGCCCCCCACTTGCGCTTCTTGGTGAGGGCCTTGATCTCCTCCTGGGACAGTCCCAGCAGAGCGGCCTCCTGCTGCCTCTGGAGCGCCCGCTCGGCCAGCAGCTTCATCTTGGCCTCCCAGAGCGCCAGGCCGTGCAGGGGCTGGTTCATGTTCTTGTGCTGGTAGAACACCAGGGAGATGCGGGTGGGGTGGCTGCGGTCGGGCTTCTTGAGCGGCGTGGTGGCGTGGAGCTCCCGCCGGGCGCACTCGATCAGGATGGAGCCGTGGGCCGGCGCCACGGCCACGCCGCCGATGTTGGGGTCCAGGAAGTTGTGCTCGCTGTCCGACCACACGTCGTCCTCGTCCTCCTCGCGGCCCCGGCTGCTCTCCGCGTCACTCTCGGCCCGGCTGGGGTCCCAGCAGGCCTGGTCCGACTGCTGCTGCAGCGCGTCGGGGAAGAGGCGGCCCTCGGGGGCCGGGGACGGGTTGCTGCTCGCCACGGAGCCCCCGCACGACTTCCACGCCTTCTCCTGGAGCCCAAGAGGAGTGGAGCTCCGGCTTTCCCCCACCTTGGACCACATCTTGTCGGGGTAGGCTCCGGCCGGGGGGCCGTAACCCAGGGCTGACGCCATGGGCCAGGCGTGAGGCTGAGGGCTGGGAGCGGGGCTGGGGACCGGGCTGTCCCAGTGCCGAGGGGTCCCAGGGTGCGGGGAGGGAGACGGGGAGGGGGGCACCTTCATGGAGGGGGACGGGGACGGAGCCGGGGAGGCCATGGGCGTGTTGGAGCCCGGGTAAGAGGTCCATTGCTGGGGGTAAGGAGAGGTCTGCTGGGGGTGGAACTGCTGCTTGTCCAGGGCGAAGGGAGAGGACGGAGGAGCTTGACTGGGGTTGCTGATGTGCTGGCTGTCCCAGCCGCCGGGCACCACGGCGCCGTTGGGCTTGTGGCTGGGCCAGGGGCCGGGCTGTGGGGTAGTGCAGGGGGTGCTGCTGGCGCTGCGGCTCTGCCCGGGGCCCTCGTACACGGACACGTCCAAGGGCTCCTGCTTGATGACGGGCGTGCTCCGATGGGAGTGCTCCGAGGACACTGAGGAGGGCCGCGACTGGCCGTAGTCAGCCTGCTGGGGGTAAGCGCCGTGCAGGGTGGGGGGCTCGGCGCGCAGCTGCCCAGGGTGGGCCGCGTGGGCCTGGGCCTGAGCCAGGCGAGCCTGCAGGCTCTGGACGTCGGGCTTCCGGTCCACCTCGGGGGGAGCCTTGGCGCCGGCTTTGGGCCAGGAGCCGTTGCGACCCTCGTAGGTGGCTAGCTTGGGCGGGAAAAGTGCGTTGGGGGTGTAGTTGTAGTAGCCGTAGGGCAGTGCTTTGGGGTGGTAGCCATTGACGGGGCCTGGGGAAGGGGGCTGGCCGTTGGCGGGGAGGCCACCTCTTGCATAGTAGGCAGGGTGGGAGTAGACGCCGCAGGGGTCTGCTGCCTCTGCAGGGTAGCCGTCCAGGGCTCCCATGAAGGGCTCCGTCTTAATGGTGGGCTTCACCTCCTGTTTGGGGATGGCTACACGGGGGACAAACAGAGAAGCCTTTAAAACACAGTTTCCGTGGTTACGCTTGGTCATGTGACCGTAGGCCTCACACACGTTACCACGACCTACCTTTGTTGCCCTGGGGGAGCGGGGAGCCGGTCCCGCGGACCTCGGCCTTGATGAGCGTTTTGTCCGGGGTCTGGCCCGCCTGCTGCGCCAGCTTGTTCTTCTTCTTCTCCGAGGCGGCCTTCTTGGCCTCCAGGCGGCGCTGGCGGCACGACTTGGCCGGCTCGGGCAGCTTGCGCACCTGCCGGCGGAAGCCCTGGAGCATCTGGATGGCGCCGTTGCGCATCTTGAGCTGCTGGTTCTCCTCGCTGCCGAACTCGTCGGTGGGGCAGACCTTGTAGAGGGGCAGCACGTGGAGCTGCTCGTCCTCGGGGATCTCCCCCACCACCCGGTTGTCCTCCTTGGTCAGGGTGCACACCTACGAGGGGCGGGGGGGGGGGGGACTCACAGTTACGGATGGCATTTTGGGGTCACGAGGCCAGTGGACACCGACACTTCCTCCGATAGCGACGCGTTAGACCCTTTTAAGAATAAAAGCTGCTTGTGTTTGGGCGTGGTGTCTCGAGTCTTGCCGTTTGTGTGTGTGTGCGTGTGTAAAGAGTGAGGTGAACAGGTTCCCTAGAGGCGTGGGGAGGGGGAGGGAGAGTTTACCACGGTGCAGCCGTTGTACAGGTTGTGCTGGTCCTTGTGAGCGTGAGCGCAGAAGTCCATGCAGGCGGTGACACCAGAGAACGGTCGGCCCTCCTTCCTGCCCAGCCGGCAGTCTGGAGCCGTGTCCTCATTCTTACACTAGAGGGAATGGGACACACACACACACACACACACACACACACACACACATTTATAATGAATACGATACGACGATAGCTAAGACACCTGTGTGCGCTGTGGGTTTGTTCATTCACAGGTCCCAAGCAATACCCAGTGTCATGCAGTAAAGGCCAAATCGAGACGTGCAGGGACAGAGTGCAGAGTCAATAGTAGCATTAGCCGTAACAATGTTGATGTATAAGGAGTGCCTCCTGTTGTCCCTGCCAGCCAGCCATGCAGAGTGTAAACACACACCCTGTAAGGTGAGGAGAGCAGGGGGGGGCAGGGAGGGCAGGGAGGGCAAAGAGGACAGGGTGGACAGGGAGGACAGGGAGGACAGGGAGGACAGGGAGGACAGGGAGGGGAGGGGCAGAGAGGAGCAGAGAGGAGCAAGACCAAGACCTTGGACAGCGGTTGGGGTGGCTGCAACTCTAAAGGGGCTTCTTAGAGAGGATATAGCAGTGCATTTTGGAAAAGGTTCAGAGTGAAGCTTTAGTGCTGGTGTTTGTGTGAGCGTGTGTGTGTGCGTGTGTGTGTGTGTGCATGGGTGGGGCAGATTTCCTCCACGCTACTCACCTGGTTACTGTACGCCTGAGGGGCCAGCTGTTTATACAACGGTGCCAACTCGGTTGCCAGTTCCTGGAAGTTGTCCCCTAGCTTATCCTCCTAAAAAAAACACACACACACAGGTCAGCCCTGTTTGAATCAAACACACTACAGCTACGAGGTATCTTCAAGGCATTCAGCGTCATTCAAGGCGCCAAGTCCAATTCACACTGCGCAGGGGAAGCTGTGGCCCCGTGGTAGGGCGGTCACCGTACCTCCTGCGGGCGGTCTCCCTGCAGCCGGAACTTGCGGGGTATTTTGCTGCGGGCGTACTTGCAGCCGTTGAAGTACATGCTCCAGGAGCAGCCGAAGGAGAAGGAGGCCCCGCAGGTCTCGGGGTCCTTGCCTTGGCACGCACACGTACGACTGCAGGGGGAGACAAAAACACGGCCCGCCTCAACATTCGATGCACAACACACCAAAACACAGGAGCATTCTGTCAGCGTCTTTAATGCCATAACTAATAGGCAGACAATATGTTCACCAAGGCAGCAACAGTGCAGATCCGGCGTTACTTCATTCACTTTGAATTGAGGAGCTTAATCGTCTCTTTCCTTTTAAGTTGTCATTTCAAAGTTCTACTGTTTTCTATTGACATTAAATCTTTCCCCCGTGGACTAGTGCGTGGGCCACTCACTCGTCGTTGAGGCCGCAGCGTCGGCTGGTGGGGTTTCCGAACTTGGTGATGGTCTCGGACAGCTCGCGGTACAGCTTGTCGCCCAGCGCCCGCGGCACGCCCTCCCAGGCCATGATGAGGATGATGATGACGGCGTTGGCACAGTGGTGGCCCGCCCGGGGCCGCACCAGACACATCAGCTTCTCTGCCACGCTGGAGCGCCGGATCACCTGAAACACACACACACGCGCACACACACACACACACACACACACACACACACACACACACACACAGAGAGAGAGAGCGAGAGAGAGAGAGAGAGAGGGGATGTGAACGGTGCAACACAAGGGGAAGGGGAAGGAGTTTACAACATGATCACACACACACACACACACACACACCCACACTAGTTGTTCACTAATGGCCTGTCCTAGCCTCTTAGCAGACGGGCCGTTTTGCATCCATAAATCCATTAGCAGGGTGAATAGAGGGGGGCTGAGGAGGTTAAAGGGGGAAGGGGGGAGACCCCCTGCTGCTTTACTGTCTGGGGGTCTGCTGCTGCAAGGTGTCTATGTGAGACGCCTCATTACACACACACACACACACACACACACACACACACACACACACACACACACACACACACACACACACACAAACCCCCTGCAAATATCTGTGCCTGATTGGCTGTCAGAGCTGTCAGGTGGGACAAAGGCCCAGTAACACCTCTGATTACCGACTGCAGCAGTGAAGAATAGCGCTCTGGTCCTGACTGACAGACGCGCCCAACCACCATCATTACCATCAACATCATACACAGCCGGCAGATAAAAGACCCACAAGGCAGGGAAGGCTGATATTCTGTTAACGTGGCACACACACTAGATTTGTTTTAGAAGTTAGGTTACAGTGCCAACGTGTGCTTATTTGTTGTATAGAACTCAAGAGGATTCGCGATTCCATTTTGAGAAAAGTCAGGCGAAACGTTGTTCGTCTTATTTGTGACAGAACGGTAGTTATATGGTTCCTGCTTCAGTGGTTCCTGTCTTTAACCCTGGAGTGGAGTGCGGGTCCGGCGGCTCATACTCACCCACTTGGCGATGGGACATCCCTGAGAGCTCTTCCCTTCCCTGCCCGTGTACACCACCTTCTCGATGCGGATGGCTTCCCCCTTCTCTCCATACCTGCACAGGAAGAGAGGAAGTGGTTGGGTTGGGTAACACAAGGGAGAAAACCCACTATGACTCCGAACGCGTCAGTTAAAATAAGGTGTGATATAAAAACTCGAGTAGCACACAGCACTGAGGCGGGTGTCTATTTTGGGTAGCCTGCGTCACTTGGATGCGAGCCGGTCAAGCATAACCTGGCCGACGGAATTCTGGCTGGCCAAAGGACAGTTCACATGGCTCTGCTGAGACTCCCAGAGAGACGGCAGATGCGATCGGCTCAGAGCTCCGTGCAGCTTCACAACCGAAAACACTGTCGGTCACAGTTTCAGCTGAAAACAAATTCTTAAACTTCTGTACGCCTAATGTGTCTGTGAGTGTGTGCTTGACAGCTACTCTGTGCATGCCCTTAGCGCGCATAATCCTAGTCTGCCTCCCTATTCGTGCGCGCTAACCAAACAGCAGAGAGCGGGCTTGGGTGTTGACCACGTGGTAGGGCCCTTGGAGGTTGGAGGTCGCTTTGGTCAGCCCGGCGAGCGGCCGCAGCCCCGGCCCGGCGGCGTCTTGCCTGTCACTGCGATCACGTCAAGCACCCCGAGCGGCTCTGAGGCGCTGCGCACATGTGGCCCCACCTGAATGGTAGTCTGATCCCAGGCGGCCCCAGAGGTGGGAGGCCATGGGCTCCCACTCCGCGGGGGGTCGGCCCACGGGGGTCAGAGGTGGAGCAGAGGTCAGCCGGACACCATAGAGGGGCTTTGGGGACTTGAGTCACCTTGCAAACAAAACAAAAGGGGCTCCGCTAGCACACAACCCCCCCCCCCCCCACCCCCCCCCCCACCCCCTTTCCCAAACTCTCCGACCTCCACTCCCCGGGGAGGGATGTGACCCTGCTCTATAGAAATCACTGTTATCTATAGAACGAGATCTCACAATAAGGCCAGTCTACTCTAAACCCAGAGTGGGGTGAGCAACAAAAAAAGGATAGTCATGTTTCATCGGCACACACAGACTGCCAGCCCCACCTGAAGCTTCACCCAGTGCCTCAGTGTATGATGTCTCTAAATTATTAGTAGGTGGTAAGTGTTCACATGGTCGGTTTGTGTCCATGAACGCACACCGCAAAGACACTCTTCACTCTGTCCTTCCTCTCTTTCATTCATTTTCCCTTTTAGTTCCTGCTGCTCATTCTTTTCCTGTTCTTCTCTTGTCTCTCTCTCCCTGTACAGTTTCCAACTACCTCCGCATGGCTAGCTCTGGCTCTGATCTGCTGATGCTTATATTCCTGCTCTTCTTATTGGATTCTGGGTCAGAGATCCCCTAGGGACAGAATCAGGCTAGTGGGGGAGGGGAGGAGAGTGTGGAGGAGGGGGACAGCGCCGAGAGAGCGAGAGAGACACACAGTGAGTGAGAGAGAGAGAGAGAGAGAGAGAGAGAGAGAGAAAGAGAAGCAGAGGGAGATACTAGCAATGCGTGCTCACAGCTGCGAGTAGGTTTTGTTGCCAGCACACAGCAGGCTAGAGCCACAGCTCCACACACAATCTCCTCCATTCAAGCTGCAACACTCCCCATTCTTTTAATTTGCGCTGGAGCCGCACGCTGGGGAGAGGGGGAGGGGAGGGGAGGGGGGGGAGGACAGCGGCACATGACGGAAGGAGAGAGAGGGGAGGCCAGTCTCACCTTTTCTCCATGAGGTCTCGTATGGAAGCCACGGTGGGGCCCGAGCCCAGGTGGTTGTAGTACGGCCCCTCGTCCTTCTCCAACACTTGTTCTGGGAGGGAGAAAGAACAGGCTTTAAGACCCAACGAGGGAAACACTGAACATGGTCGATCATGCCTGGGTTCTGTGGGTGTGTGAGTGTTGCTAAGAAGGCTGTTTCAAAAGGGGTGTCCGGGGTAGAAAACATGACTCAGTTCTCCTTTGACTGACGAGACTAACTATTATGGCTCCCGCGAGGCCTTCAGTACAAAGTAGATACAGTGTAAAATAAAAATAATTGGACTTGAAGGTGTGCTGTTCTAACGGTGCTGGGGCGGAATAACGTAAGAAAACAACGGAGAAAACACACGCCCATCCTTTAGACAGCAAACTGTCACTAACAGCAGGAAAGCTGGGTGAGTCAGTGAGCCGAGCAGGGCAAGTCATACAGAAACAGGAATGATGCAATGAGTGGTTAACAGTGGAGCGTTTGAGTGTCTACTAAGGGAGGGGTTGTAATAGTATGTAGTAGTGTGTGCGCGTGTGTGTTGTTTGTGTGTGTGTGTGTGGGGGGGGTTAGTTCAAAGGCAATCTAAGGTCACATTCCCCTGACAGTACAGAAGAGGAACCTAGGCGTGGTCAGAGGCAGGAAATGCAGCAGAACAAGGGGTCAGTGCAAAGTTCCCGAGTGAAAATAGTTGTGACAAGGGAGAACGCGGAACGCAGTGGTTCTATTTCTGAGACCATGGGGCGGAACGAGAGCGCGGCTCTCATGGAGCGGTAGGCTTTATTCTGAAGGAGGCAGTAAGAAGGAGGGGAGAACAAAAGGAAAGCATGGCCAGAGTGTTTGTCTGTGAGTGTTAGCGAAAGGTGTCGGGTGCCCCGCCGTGTTTGGCTGGGGGTGTTGACAGGGGAGTGTGTCACTAGGCCTTCACTATGGAGACCCGTTGTCTGGCGGCCTTTGCTCTTAGTAACGGCACACAACTAGCAACAGTTCCTTGCAGCTGCTCTCACCCCCCCCCCCCCCCCCCCACTGAACACACACTCTCTTCAGGGACAGCGAGGGTGTATTTGCCATAACTAAACACTCCAAACCCTTTAATTAACACACACACTAGCTGCCAATTCTAAGAAAAGGACTATACACATTTTTCAGATACTACTATTACTACCTCTTTTTAATACAAACTGTAGAGTGAATATTGTCTGCTTTTCTGTTCACTACTGTAACTGCTACATGACATACCTTGAATACTGTTTTATGGAGCAGCAGTGCCTGCCACCTTAGTGAATAACCATAGTAACAGGGCCTGGGGACAACAAAGAAAGATCCATTGCCAGAGGCTGCAAGTTGTTAACATGGCCCTGTCAGCGTGGTACAGGCAACGGGCTTCTGCTGCCCTGGTGGAGTCACTAGTGCCCAGACGAGGCACAATGGGGGCCTTTGGCTCCCTCATTGTGGCCCCCTGTCTGTAGGCAGACTGCACCCCCTGTACTGTCGCCCCGCGCTCCACCTCGCACCCCGGCAACGCTCAAACTCTCAGACGCACGCAGCGGGTGCCAGGGGAGAGGAGC
This sequence comes from Galaxias olidus, assembly GCA_026901105.3. Taxonomy (NCBI): domain Eukaryota; kingdom Metazoa; phylum Chordata; class Actinopteri; order Galaxiiformes; family Galaxiidae; genus Galaxias; species Galaxias olidus. The sequence goes on along the minus strand of JAPMUY010005095.1, from coordinate 181,845 downwards.
TGGAGCAGAAGGGGACTGGCGACCTACCACGGTGGACCCTGTGCAGCAAGGGGGACATCCTTATAGTTGTCATGGGATATGTGTGAGTGCTTTATGAGATATGGGATATGGGTTGTGAAAACCGGAATGTTGCTTCTCGTGAGCCCGGAGACAGAGCGACTCACCCACGCAGTCGCAGGTAGGGAACTCGGCCTGCAGGTCCTTGGCGGGGGTGTCCAGCAGGCTCTTGGTGGGGGTGTCCAGATAGCTCATGGGAGACTCCAGGAAGCCCCGGAGCGAGGGGGAGCAGGTCAGGCCGTCCTTGGTGGGCGTGTCCTCCTCTCCCGCCTCAGAGAAACACGCGGTGGTGGACAGCACGGTCACTCCTCCCGACGACTCGATCTTCATGCGCTTAGGGAACGGGGAGCCGGGCATGGTGAAGTGGTTCTCCGGGACGCAGGGCTGCTGCTGCTGCTGCTGCTGCTGCTGGGCTTCCGGGAGGGCCTCCTGGGGCAGGGCGAGAGGCAGGGCCCCCTCGCACAGCTCCATCCCAGGGCTCTCAGAGGAGGCCTGACCGGATGCTGCCTCGCTCGGACACTCGGAGGCTCGGTGCTCCTGGTCCACCTCCATCTCCTGGTCTCCTGTCGGGGGAGGAGGAGGCGCGGAGCTGGGAGGATCCGATTGAGCCGGCGGGGTGGACTGAGTGGCGGATGGGGAGGTGGGCCGGTCCGGTCCTGAGATAGAGCTGCTGGTCTGGGACTCGCTCGCCGCCGGGTTGGAGGAATCCCCGAACTCCGCCTCGAACTGGCGGATCAGATCCTCGTACTTGGGGTCCAGCGAGGTGAGGTCGGGGATCTGGGAGACGTCGGACGGAGGAGCGGACATCTGAGGTGCGGCGGTGGTGATGGGGGTGACGGGGAGGGTGGTGCTGGTGGAGTTGGAGGCCGCGAGGCCCCCTGCCTCTGAGGCTTCAGGCTGGGGCAGAGGGCCCGACGCGGCCGGAGTGTTTTCCAAGAAGGCGGTGGTGGCGGCGGAGGGTGCAGCGGTACAGGGCGCGGCGGGCAAAGTGGATACCTGAGATTGGGCTGGGACAGGGAGGCCCGCAGCAACCTGGGGGGAGTAGCTGGGGAGGGACCCCTGGTGCAGGCCGGGCAGGGCGAGGGCTCTGTCCACGGGGAGGACTGACGGCTTCTGGATGGAGATCTGGTTCTGGGGCAGGAAGGTGGGCAGGGAGGCTTTCTGCTTGGTCTTCTTGATGACGATCTGCTTGGGCTTGGGCAGCGGAGGGCCTCCGAGCAGCCCTCCTTTCATGGCCTTCACCACAGGGGAGCCCTGACTCTTCCTTCTCTTGGGCTCCTTGGGCTCCTGCTTGATGATCATGGGAGGGAGGCCCTCCGGCCCGGGCCCCGCCTGGGGCCACCACTTCTTCAGGTTCTGACAGAGCTGCGGGCTGCGGGCCCCTGGGAGCCCCATGCCGAGGGGCTGGCCGGTGGAGAAGAGGTTCCTCTTGTGGTGGAGGTGCTGCTGCAGGGCGGCCTGCGTGGCGAAGCGGATGGAGGCGTTTACGGGAGACCCGGGCGCCCCCGCGTACTGCCCGTTTAGCAGCCCGTAGCGGCCCATGGATCCGTTGGAGTAGTACTCCCCCGAGTCGGGCTCCTGCTTCACTCTGCTCAGGTCCGGGCTGGGCTGGGGGCCGGGGCCCTCGACCGGGCCCGGTTGGCTGCCCGCATGGAGCTTGAACTGGGCGTTGGCGAACTTCCCGCTGCTGTCTCCCAGCAGCTGTTTGAGCTCCGCCATGGGGTCCGAGGAGGCGCTCCCGCCGTGGGGGGTCAGGGAGTAGCGGGGCTGGGCCTCGGAGCTCATCCACTGGTTCCTCTGCGGCGGTCCCTGCTGCCACTGCTGGGGGTGGGGGCTGGAGCCCGGCGGGAGGGAGGCTGGCGCCGGCAGAGGAGAGGCGTGGCCCGGCTGGCCCTGGGACTGGGGTCTGTGCTGCTCCCAGGACGCCGGGGCCGGTGGTCCGGGGTACAGCGCTGGAGGGACGGACTGTGAGCGCACCGAGGAGGAGGACAGATGCACGCTCTGGGGATAGTGTTGAGGGTGGTGCTGGTAGGGCTGACCCGGGGGCCCTGTGGTCTGGGGCCCGGTGGCAGACAGCTGGGTCAGGGCCTCGATGGCGATGGCGGTCTGGAGGCTGACGTTCTTCTCCTTGACGATGGAGAGCACCTGGGGGGAGCAGGGGATAGGAGCTGGGTACGGAGCTCGGGGAGCAGCCTGATACTGCTGCTGATACTGCTGCTGCTGATGCTGCTGCTGATGGATGTGAGGGCCAGCCGGAGGGGGACCTCCATTCACCTGGGGCTGGCAGACCTGGGGCTGAGGGTGGGAGGGTCGTGGAGGAAGAGGAGGAGGGGGAGGCCCCTCAACGGTTTTACAGGGGCCGAGGTCCTCCTGTCCGGCCAGCTTGATCCTCTTCTCCAGCCACTCCAGGTAGTCGGGACAGTCGGGCCCGTCGCAGTCACAGTTGGGGGGCTTGTGGCCGTGCTTGGCCTGGCTCAGGGCGCTCTGCAGGGTACCCAGGTCCTCGGTGGGACAGCCTCCTCCCTCGGGGGTCGCAGGGAGCCTGGATTTGACCCCCTCGGAGGCCATCTCCTTGTTGAACCTCTCGTACAGCTGGGCTGTCTGCGGCTGGACCTGGGCCAGCATGTGGCCCGAGGAGGCGGAGGAGGAAGCTGGGGGCAGCGAGCCCAAACTGGCAGAGAAGGCTACCAGGTTGTGGGCATCCTCCATGTTGGCGTGGTGGATGGTTTGCCTTCCAGGGGTCCCCTCCCCGCCGTTGACCCAGCAGGGCAGCTGCTGCTCGGGGAGGCCGGCTTTGGCTTGCCCTTGGGCCCAGCCCTGTCCGGAGGGCCCGCTGCCTGCCCTCTGCAGCTGATCCCTCGGGGCCTCATCGTCGCCATTGGTGGCTTCCAGGCTCAGCACGCCTTCCTGGAGGCGGTCATGTGACCCAATTTCCATGTGGCCTCCTCGTCTGGGGCCATCCACTGAAGCCACGTCTAAAACAGTCTGCAGGAGACAAGAGGAGAGACATCAGAGGTCAGTCAGATGAAGCATGGTCAAAACAAGTTATTTTCATATGCGCACACACTCAAACACACACACACACACACACACACACACACACACACACACACACACACACGTACGTACACGCACAGACATGTACACACACGCACACATCTCATATATTATGAGTAGGGAAATAGAAGTCTCCCAAGAGTGGTTTCACAACGAACAGGTGCCGAAGTCACAGCACTGGTAATGTCACCTCACCACCAGCCATTCAAAGAAGGGCACACACGCAAGGGAAGACAGTGGACAAAGTTAGAGAATAGAGAAAAGGGAAGCTGAACTTCCCCTTTAATGGATCAACAAGCTGTTTACTGGATTCTTGCCCTACGGGTACAATAGAGGACATTACTCAACAGAGTTCTTTAAAAGAGTAATTTAAGCTGACACATAACTGGTTCTTCGAGAAACTACAGTCAACTGTTAACTGACAATAAAATGGTGGGTCCAGGTAAGTTTATGACATTAGATTAGTCACTATCGTCAGGCAATGTCACTGTACTTCTATATTCAACTTCCATCAACATTTCTAGTGGGCACCATTTTAATGTCAAAACGTATTTCACGAAAAAACAATATCACAGGTCAAGTAGTCAACCAAGTTTATAATGCCAAATAAAATAAATGTCTTTCAACCTCGCGCCATGTCACACTAAGGGCAGAAAAACATGTTGTCTCGGTGTAGGCTTCTCCACAGATAAGAACATGTAAACCAAGTCAAATTTAATGTAAACCAATTCAAATTTCACACACATGCAAATGGACCATGGCGAAACGAAAGTGATCGGGACAAACAAAGTCTCAGTCATTTTCCAAACAATATTTATAATGTGCTGAATATAGACACTAACCAAACCAGACAGTTATTAACCTGGCATGCGTGCAAAGAGATAAAAAATATAGAGATAACAATATGGCCACCCTATGACAACAAGCAACAAAACATACACCAGTGCCACAGGCCACTCTAAGGTACTTGGCCATCGAAAAGTATCTCTTCAATAAATGCTTCTCTCCCTCAGCAAGCTATAGTCTACGTCTCTCACCAACCTCCAGGGAAAGGGTCTTGTTTACAGTCCCAATCACCAGTTGACCGTAAACAAAATGTCCTGCCCCGGACTCATTTGAATATATTGAAATGAGCCTTTTGAAGTGGCTAATTAATGTACGGTCTGCATGCTCCGGCCCTTTGAATCCACCTTCTGTGCCGGGTGTCTGCTCGGGGATCCGGGGCGCTGGAGGCGGGGAGGGGAGGAGTGGGGCGGGGGGGGGGGGGGGGGCTGATAAACAGCCGGCGTGCAAGACGAGAGAGGCCCCGGCGTCTGCTCTATCACACCGCTCAGACAGCCAGGGAGGGAGGGAGGAGGAGGAGGGAGAGAGAGGGTTTGTTCAAACACAGCGGATAAGGAGAAGTGCAGTGTGGAAACGGCCCCGCCACAAACGCCGTCTGACCGGCCCACAGCCGGCTCTGCGGCTGCTCCCCTTTCCTCTTTTTCACATGGTTACTATGCCAACCCCCGTCTGTCTCACGTGATAACGAGGCCAAGCCGCGCACAATGCCCCCCCCCCCCCCCCCGCGCGCGATCGACTGTCCATTGCGCCTGACCTGAAAGGGCCGACAACGTCAACTTCAAACTGTAATGGCACACCGTGAAAGCCGTCCCCTCTCCAAACCAGTTCATGGCGAGCCCAAACCAGGGCAGGGACGGGTTGGACCGGTCTGGGTGCCCGCTCTGCGCTGCGCTGCCTACACCTGCCGGCACCTCGTCAGGAGCGTCTGACAGCGCAGACCACGTGCTTCCACAACTATTTCAGAGTGTGCCAGGACGCACTCTCACGGTCCTCCTACCAGGACACGCACGCACACAAAACAAACACAAACGCGCGCACGCGCGCTAATACACACACAGCCGGCAAGGCTAGGCTCTTTAACAACATGAACCTGTCCAACCTGAGGACACTGCCTAACCTGTTAGACGCCGTCGTCTGGCAGCCCTTTAAACCGGCCCGGCCTACAACCGTCCAACGGAGCAGAACAAATGTCTTTCAAGGTTGACAGCGTAAAGCCCAAAAGGAGGGGTTGGGGAGGCTAATGCCTGGGAGTAGACAGCTGAAGATAAATCTATACAGTCAGACACACAACACCCGCCCCCCCCCCCTTCTCTCTCTCCCCCTCTCCCCTTCCCTCCCGACCTCCCAACCCCCCTCCCCCCGTTCCTTTCCTGCTTGGCTCCTCGGTCGACATGCGAAGGAGAAGCCCCCCCCCCCCCCCCCCCACCCCCCGTGACAACACGACGGCCGCCGGGGGGGGGGAGCTGCCGGCTACTCACGCGGGTCCAGGCGTCCTGAGCGCGGGGCGGCGGGCGAGACGAGACAGAGAGGAGCATGAGACGCTCACGCCGGCAGGGGAGCCGCTCGCCAGGCGCTGCTGCTGGGAGCCTTTTCTCTCTTCGAGCCAGTCGGTGCGGCACGCAGGCACCGAGAGAAAACCCCGACAGGAACACTTTAGAAAACACGCGCGGCGCACACACACGCACACACACGCGCGCACACACACACACACGACACCTCCCCCCCCCACGCTCGTCTTGGTTTCTTCTTATGGCCGTCGCATTCTGCCCGCTCCCTTTTCCTCCCTCATTATCTCGCTCCGCTCCTCCCTTCTCTTTTCAATATCCCGTTTCTTTCTCTCTCTCTCTCTCGCGCGCGCTCGCTCGCAGTCTGGTCGTCCTGGCAGCCCCCACCTTCTCTCCGCTCTCTTTCAGTTCGCTCTCTCCCTCCCTCCGAGTTGCTGCTCACCCCCTCCCTCTTTTGCTGAGTCTCGCTCCCTCCCTCCCCCTCTCTCTCTCTCTCTCTCTTGCTCTCTGCTGTGTGTGCAGAGCGAGAGGCCATTATCTGAGCCACAGTGGGCACGTACGATGGAATGGAGGAGTGTGCAGTGAGCAGAGAGAGCTGAAGGGGGTGGACGCTAGCGGCAGCCTAGGAAACAGCAGTGCAGCAGCAGAGCTCCTACCAATGGCAAAACCCCCTCTCCATTCCATGCAAAACACCAGCAACCAACGACACATTTTGACTGCGTTCGATCATGTAATGTGTAATACTGGGGGGGAGGTAAAAAAAAGGCATGTAGTCGCAGTAGAAAAAAGGCTGGTCATTTATATAAGCGGGAGCCGAGTCTGCTTTTCAGCGGGGCGGCGAGCGAAGCCGCTGGGTGAAGGCAATCTCAGCTCTTGGCGGAATCGCCGGGAACAAAAAACGCGAATAGAAAGGGACGGAAACGCCGCGTTTCGACTTTTCCTCCGGATGCGACCGGCGTCGGGCGGTCTTCCGTTCCTCCAAACAACACCCCTCCAAACGACACCCCTCCGTGCTCGGCCGTGGTTCAGAGCCGGTGGTAAGGCGATCGCTCCCCGCTCCCCGCTCCCCGCTCCCCTGCGACAACCTGGCCAAACTATCCGCCTCTTTGTCGACGGTGGACTCCCCTGTCCAGGGTGCCGTCGCTCGCGGCCTGCTTGGAACGACGGGGGACGCGGAGCGGGAGCGACAGAGAGGCGCGGGCGAAGCCCAGTCAGAGTCGTCCCCCCCCCCCCACCCCACCCCCCCGCGTGACTGTAGAAGACTCTACGAGGTGACGTTTCGCTCAAGCCTACTCATGTGCCAGATGAAGGACACGGTGTTATGAAAAGAAGGCGGAATGTGAGGACGCTGGATGAGGACAGAGACACCGGGATCTGAGAGAGAGAGGGGGGGGGGGGGCTGGCGATGGGTGACAGTTCAGTTCTGATGTGGGAGGAGAAGGAAGCAGAAGACAGAGCAAGAGAGAGGGCTTTGAAGAACACAGAAGCGAGAAGCACGTTGACACACACACACACACACACACACACACACCAGTCAGTCAGATGTCGTATTGGTGTGACAGCGGCGTGTGGAGCTCCGGGATAAGAGCGGAGGCCGGTCGCCCTATCAGAGAGGACAGCGGCGCAGCAGGTGAGAGAGAGGCTCCGCGCCGTGGACGAAGCGCCTCTGCCGTCTTTCTCTCTCCCTGTCTTCCCTCGTCTCCCTCCCTCTCGTCCTGGGCCGCTCCTACGCTCCGTCCCTCCGACGTCCCTCCCCCAAACGAGGCCCTGCTTCGGGAGCATCGCTGTCGTCGTCGCCGGCTCCGCGGGGGGCTTTGGTGGCTGGATGTCTGCCTTTCGCTGACCGCCTTCGTTTCCTCTCCTCCTCCTCTCTCTCTCGCCGGCGTCCACACTAACGGGGGCTCGGATCAGAGCCGTGCAGGGAGCGGCGGGAAGAACAGGGCCGCGTCCCCGCTATGCAGATCGCCTCCCAGCCTCCAGCACGGCGCGCCGCTCTTATTGTGACTGAGCATGTTGACGGCCTGCGAGGCTGCTGCTTGGGCTGGATTAAGTTCAGGAGCCTCCCTGGTCCCTCTGCCTGACTGCCTCCCTCCGTCTCCCCGGATCGCTCTCTGTCCCTTCCTATCCTCCGCATCGGGTTTGTGGCGCTGTCGCTCCGCGGCGGCCAGTGGACTTTCCCTCTCCGGAGCGGCTCCCCGCATACCTTGCCTGAGCGCGTTGCCCCGGCACGCGCGCGCACCAAAAAACGGCCACACGGAAACACACCCGTGCCAAAAAATTTAAAAAAGCCCAAAGACAAATCCGGAACAAGACCCAAGCTCGAGCCGACCAGGAGGAAGAAGTGTTATGTGTCACATGTCCAGGAAGCACCAATGTGTGTGAGAGTGGGAGAGGGGGAGAGAGGTAAAACAAACATCTCGTATGACGTAGCCTCCTGCATCATCAGGATCTCTCGCCCAGTCACCCGCCTCTCACAGGGTGGGCAGACGTGTCATATGACAGAGCGCGGAGTTGCCACCCCCAATCTCCCACCACACACACGCACACACGCACACACACACACACACACACACACACACACACACACACACACACAAACAGTCATTCATTCACCCTGCTGACTAGCGCTTGCTTTCTCCTCTTGCGATGACATAGCATCTCTGCCGCTAGATAGCTTAACCCCTCATTCGCTACGGTAATGGTCTAAGGCTTAAACCAGATTCAACACGTGCTTTTTTGGTCTCCGATGTATCAAGAAACTATGTGGTTTTAAGTGGACTGAGAGTAAAATTACTTTTCTCCTGAACCTATTTTCTCATTACAAATTATATTATTAACCAACTTTCTTAAAAGTAGCATCTTTTAACATTTAACATAAATAACATACCAATATTTACAATATTGATAACCTGAATGATTTGGTTCTGCTCAGCTTGCCATGCAGTCTTGATGAAATGTTGGTAAGCTAGACTATTTGTTAGGTGAGACAACCAAAACACAGAATCTCAACAAACTACTATGTTACCAACGATGTAAAGTTTCACACTAATGAAACCTCTGACTGTTTTTACCTCAGGGTTGGTGGACAGATGTAACCGTTCAAGGTAAAGATACTCTGGCGGGTATCAAAACCCAAAAATATAAAAAAATATGATAGAATCACAAAAATGTTCTGTAAAATATCAAACAAAGAGGAAAATGCAGGAGCATTTTAAACGCATGTTAAAAATGTTTGTCAATTTAAGCAAAAAAAACAACAACTCCAAACTCACAAAAGACTCAACTGGCATGCCGCTTATGTGTACAGTACAATTTACATATACTGTATCACATCCATTCACCAGCACCAAACCTACACCTTTAAGAAGCTATTTTCTAAAACACACAGTTAGCACGTGTACCGTCAAGATCACACACTCAACAGGCGAGCCCTGGGTATTAAGCTGGAACGCAGAGGGCAGTTTCCATAGCAACAGTCAATGTGAATTCAAGGAGCTTCCCTGATTGAAATAAACGGTAGGCCACGGTAAAACAAACATGCAACGATCACATCTAGCAAACACTTACGGCGCGCGTTCCGTATCTCGGCATGGGGGAACTATGGCTCTCAGCACACTGCGGCTCGGAATGCCAGCGGACCGACGGCGTTCTGCGCTCTTCCTACCTTCCTATCTCCTCTCACCCCTTCGCGTAACGTTAAAAGAGCCCTCGGTCGTAGGAGTGATGACTGACAACAATAGTGCCGTCTCAGAAACAGCCTTCGGGTTTCTAGAATATGACTAAGGCCTGACTCATCGTGTGTTCCAAACAAGACGTACCCCCTCACACCCGTTTTACTGCACAAGGAGGACAGCCCCGGTGGAAAAGCACTTGAAGAAAGAAACTCGACATACATTGAGAGTCGACACTTTGGTGTGTCGACAGATAGGGGAACCTTGTTTCACAGAGCATAGGAAATGGTTAAGCGCAAGGTTTCGTGGAAATGTGATGCAACGGCATATAATCACCTCATCTCACCAGTGTGGGAGGATGTGTGGCGCTCACTCAAAATGAAAGCCCTTCTTCTTTTTACCGCCAAGAGAAGTACGGGCAAAGAGCGTTGCCCAAACAGGAGAAGAGCTTTATGATGCCGACTGGCCCCATCCCCACTTCTTCCTCATCGCCCCCCACCCCCTCCCTGATCCATTACCCTCCAGACAAATGGCATCAAGGTCATCTGACCTCACACACGCTTTCCTCTCTCCCCCCCCCCCCCCCGCCCCCCCACACACACACACACACACACACACACACACACACACACACACATTCAAATACAAAAAACACGTCACCACACACGCACGGAAGCCTCTTGATTCGCATGATTGTACACACAAAGGCCCACTCCGTCTGTAAACACACTGTATGATAGCGTACGTACTAGTTTGTGTTCTGAATTCACTGAGAATAGTTTAACATGGAGGAACTTCACAAGAAACAAAAGGACAGGAATTCTTTGTTTCTGTCACTGCTCATGACATGGTCTCTCTGTTCAGCCCTGGTGCTTCTAGCTCTTTAGTCTTTCCCATTACGGGATGTTTTTTAATTTTTCTTTGAGCGCCCTGCTCTGCCAGAGAGGGGCAGGACGGCAGGCGTAGCGTGTCGAGAGTGTCGGGTGTCCACTGTGTCATCACTCCTGACACACGGCACGTGCAAGTCAGCACGCACAGCCCAGCTGAGAAAGGCCTGCCCCCTTCTTTACCGTGCTGCTCACAAAGAGAAAGGGAAGAGAGGAGGGGAAAGAAGGGGGGGGGGGGGGCCGGGGTGGAGCCGGCATTAAACGCTCCACCTCGCAAGAGGAGGGGGAACGCCGCTGTGTTGAAGAGAGAGAGGGCTCTTTGTGTTCCAGGGCTGAGACTCGGAGGAGAAGGGTTAGGGGGAAAACATGTGAAAAGTTATAGAAGACAACAAGTGTCATTTTAAACAAACAAACAAATAAAATACACAAACAAATAAAATACACAAACAAATCCTCCCTAACTTTGACCAAATACTTCAAAAATACATAAAAAAAAACACTGGTGCATTACTTTGATAGGAAACAAAATGATCCTTTATGTGAAAAACAGGCTGGGTTGGGATAAAAACAGCAACGGGGACACGGATAGCACAACAGAGAAAGAGAGGGAGGCTAGCAGAGAGGCTAGCAGAGAGGAAATGGAGAGACCGTGTAGCCCTGCAGAGTGGCGTGTTGCCAGCCTTGTCTCTCCCAGGAGTCAGGCTAAGATTAGCTCCCCATATGTTCAAGTTAGGCGTAGCCGGTCTTAAAGGGCCAGCGCTAGCCTCTAGCAATGCAGCGGAACAACACAGCTACTTCGTATCAGGCACCGCACAACACGACCAACGCGCAGGTGGCTGTCCCTTTAGATGTTTGCTAGCCACATGACAACAAGAGTCTTGGCTGGCCAGGCCATTTTGAACAGACGCCGTGCAGCCGTCGCTGAACATTTGGACTTGCGTGACTAAATCCTATCATCATGTTAAAGCCCCGGCTCCCAGCTGTTGGGAGATTTGGTAAAACCTGGCTGGTGGAAGAAAGCAGGGGATCGGGATTGAAATGTGCGCACTTGAAGCGCGGCAGAGCAGTGAGAGTTAAAGAGCCCCTCCGACAGCTGAGAGAGCCTCCTCCTGGTTACTCTCCATTCATTTTTCATTAGCTGCGGCAACGCGCCGCTGACAGCCCTCTCATCTAGGAGCGAAGAAGACACCGGCGTCGAACAGAGAGCCGGACCCCCCTGGCGGCTCTGGTCGCACCACACGCCACCCAAGGGCACCAATCCATGCCAGGAATTAGACCAAGCCACGAGCACTAGCACAGACATGGGTAATGGAGGGGAATTGACAAGACTGAGAGATGGCTATTAATTAGAGCAGAAACAAGACAACACTGCAGTGCTAATCACCTCCTTCTGAACATTGGAGCGACTGGTCTGGTCTGCCCATAGTATACGTTAGTGAACGCACAACACACACCAAATGTCAAATGCATTCTATGAAAGGACTCGGGTCTTGAGTTAACAAACAACACATAATGAAGAGCTAGACCACAGCCTCTGCTTTACATGGTCAACAGAACAAAACTGAAGGTCGACAACGTAAGAATTCAAAATTGGTTCTATTCGGTATGAGGTCTAAGGACATCGGGCAAAATCATTTTGATTTGCCAGTTCAACTCTGTCGTCATCCCCAATGAAAACCAACAGCGGGCTTCTAGATACATCAAGCACAACCTTACTTTAATCTTAACACCCCCCCCACACCCACACACACATACACACTTCCTGCCAATATGACACCTACACACAAAGCTCTGTTTTACACACGCACACACGTGGTTGCCGGCTAGCGAGTCACATGACCACCTTTGAGGGTGGGCCTAGGGTAAAATTACAGCGATTATGTCATCAGTCATTTGATGTTACCACAGAAACTAGGTCAGCGTTAACCCTTCCTGTTCAAAGGCGGGGATTCCACACTAGACAGCTAACTAGCACCTAACTTTCCTGAAGTTGTCGGTGCGCCGTTGATGACCTGATCTCATCGTTGCTCCTTCCACGTGCCTCTCCAGTTACCTGCTAACCGTGAAGGCTGTACCTGGTAAAATGAAAAGGATATCCTGTGCACGAGGGTAAAAAAAAGTAGAGCACTGTCTCGTGTCGTATTGTGGTGAACACTAACCTCGCTCTCGTTTGTAAATAGCACACTACTACCAGCGCGTGAAAAGGAAAACTACCGGCTATTCATAGCTCAAAAACCAAACACCAGAACCATAAATCTATGTAAGCATGTCACTACGGGTTGTACACCCATTTAACTGTTCAGAGTCTCCAATCCTGTACCACCTGTATATGCTTTCTGTCCAACAAGGTTGTTTTATTCTGTTGAGAGTTTTGTGGTTTCTTTTTCTATGTACCATAGAACTTTTTGTTCGCTGTAAACAACCTTCTTGTAGACATTACCAGGAAAATATGCGACAAGAATTGTGTAATGTGAAAAGTGCAATGTATAATCAATAAACAAACACCCTTGTGCAAAACACAAAAACCTTGACTTTCCATGATATGAGCGATGAACGCCGAAAAGCCACAGCAGGACAGATCATTTAAATGTATCAAATAAAAGACTGCATTGCTCATTATCGATGACTAGGATTTACGCTGTTTTGGACAACGTTTTACCTAGATAGCAGATGATTGACAGGTTTCTTTTACTGATAAGAGAGTGGGCTTCGCGTTACCAAGGTCACCGTGGTTACTGATTGACTAGTCCAAACATCCCACAACTGGTAGCAGCCTGGATTGCTAACTAGTACAGTGAAATGGGACGTCAACATGGCAGCTAGTATACACCTACATATTATACCTAGTGCAAACAAACCGTATAACACAGCGCCAACGAGACAGTACTCTTATGAATAGACAGGTAGCTCTGACCGCTGGCACTTATATAAAGAGAGTTCGTACATTTGACATAGAGCTTTTGTCTGCTACGCCGGTGTCCACTGAATCCATCTCCCATTCATGAATCCCATCGAAAGACCTGCCGCTAAACCGTACAAAAACATACAATCGTGCCCCGGCTCGGCAAGCCTGGGAACAGCAGCCGCGGCACCACAGGTTATTCCAGTCCACCAACACGCGTTCTGAGCCTGCGCGCCTGACCCACTAACTTTTACCCCCTTTACCTCGTTTGACTTGAGAACTTGGGAGAGGGCGGCCGGCTGGCTCCCCAGGCAGCCGGAGCGCTTCCTCCTCCTCCTCCTCCTCCTCCTCTTCGTCTCCTCTCCTACCCCCTCCACTGGCCGACCCGTCTCCACACACGCCTGGCTTTGCCGCCAATCAGCGGGCAGCCCGGGACTCTTTAAACCGGAGGCCGCCGCCACTTCATCACAAACAGCAGCGAGGAACACCGCCAGGAGATAATGCCTGAGCGGTCGGTATAGCAACGCGCAGCGGGCGACGGGATATATCCATGCTGGTTTAACGTGGTGGTTCCTCCGCGAGGAGGAAGCCACAAAAACATCGGACTAGGGCTAAAGCACGGATACAGTGACGTAGCTATTTGGGAGCAGTTGGGGAAGGCTTTTTTTTTATAATAGGCTTCACACACACACACACACACAAACACAGTCACAAGGGCGCAGACACCTGTGCACGGTATGTAAGCAGACACATCGAGGCACACGCAGACACACGCACAGACACACGCGCACACACAAACACACACGCGCACACAAACACACACACACACACACACACACACACACACACACACACACACACACACACACACACACACAGACATACACCCGGAACAAACACCAGTTGATAAAGGGCAAGTGTTCTAATTACGCTCCAGAGTTTTACCATTAACATACCAAATAACTGACTGTCCAACATGGAGAGAAAAAAGCCAGACATCAGAGAGACGTGACAAGCCAATCAGTCTTTTTGATTGCACCCCCCCACCCCCAAACAACACAAACCCAAACACAGGAACCAAATGGACTCATTTCACAAACTCACACACACACACACACACACACACACACACACACACACACACAGTTCCACAGTATTACTATCTAAAGTCAGACCCAGATGGAGCTTTTCTCTTACCTCAGCCGCCAGATCTGGGTTCCCAGGCAAATCTCGACTGTTGTCCTCAAGATATCCCACCTTTACAGAGAGATGCCGGGAGGGAGGGAACACGAGAGGGAGAGAGAGAGAAGGAGGGAAGAATAACAATCAATAGAATAATGCGACAAGAGCCATTCCCAAATCAGAGCCAGACACCCAGCGCGACATATCCATGTCCACTGCCACTCGATCTCTCCATCACGTTTTTGCTGTCCTCGACGAAAGAAAGCGATCGGGCACAAATCACTTCTATTTGTCCTCAGACAGCGAGCCGGCACTTCCCTCTACCGCCGAGAGACAGAATGAGACGCAGCGAAGTCCGGATTCTATTTCAATTATGGAATTATGCAATGCATTGATTCGTATTTGGCGCTGCCTTTCAATGTATGCTTGGCACAAGCGTTTTCACATTAAAACAGCAAAAAAAGTGCCCAAAATGTATGATCACGTAGCCGTGTCTAGAGGACTGAATGGAGGGAATACCATCTACAGAGAAATCCTATAAGGACTGTCATAAACGGGACTATTATGATAACTAATAAGTGATAAAACCACAAAGCACAGTTTGAAGAGCACTTTACCATCGGACACAGTATAGCCCCCCTGTCCCTGACCCCGTTAAGCTGGTCAATGTGCCGGCAGTGTTTTGCCTCCGTAAACCCCCCCCCCCCCCCCACCACCACCACCACCCCTACCACCCCTCTCTCCTTTACAAACACACACACACCGAAATGCACCCCCACCCTGTCAATCCTTCCTGGCTGGTAATGAATATTTACCCTGTGAGCCACTGATCTGCCTTGGTGTTCTGTCCGTCGGCTGGTCGTATCCCCATCAGAAGACTCCAGCCCCCTCTCGCCTAGCCTCCAGTACTCAGTAGCTCACTCTCTCTCTCTCTATCTGTCTATCTGTCTGACTCTCTCTCTCTCTCGTGCGTCTGTGCTCCAACCCATTCAGGAAGCCATCTTGTGTTTTTAATCCTGTCTTACATTAGCCCTAGTACACACACTCTCTTTCTCTCTCCCTCTCGCTCGCGCTCCCACCCTCTCTCTCTCTCTCTCTCTCTCTCTCGCTAGCACACCAATAGGTCTGCCGCACGCGCACAAGAGGATTTTTTTTCTTCAAAGCCAGCCTATGATCGCTATCACTGCTGCACTACACAGAACCTCCTCCCACTCTTGCTTTTTTTCTCTCCACCAACCCCCCACTACTCTCTCTCTCTCTCTCTCTCTCTCTGTCGATCTATATAGAGAGCAAAACTGACTGCATAGGTGATGTGAGAGCTCCCTCGCCACCACCCCCCCTCCTACACACGCATGAACACACGCACACACAAACTCTCACACACCCTGCCGGCGAGACGTCACGCTACACATAGCACACAAAGAGCGCCTCGCCACCAATCAGAAGGCAGGCTGGGCACTGCTGCTAGGGTGAACTAGAGGGAGGGAGGGAGGGAGGGAGGAGGGGGGAGAGAGCTGTGGGCTGGAGGAGGAGGGAGGATTATCGAGTGCGGAGGGGGTCGGTATGTATGCTTGTGTGTGTGTGTGTGTGTGTGTGTGTGTGTGTGTGTGTGTGTGTGCGCGCGTCTAGTGCGCGCGCAGCTCCGTCAAGGAGTGTGTGACATAGAGAGAAGGGGGAAGGTGGACTGGGGGATGGGACCTCTCCATGGCTGTCAATTATCTCCTCCAGGCCGGCTTCCCTAAACAATGCCTCTGGTATGTGGTATCGCACAGGACCATCTGTGTCAGGGCTGCCTGCAATAACTGGACTGGACTGCACAGTGTGCACACACACAGACACGCGCACACAAAAACAGACACACAGGAAAAACCCACAAGTGCACAACAAAGCTGCAAACGGAACATGCCGGCTCAAAGCTTGCATACACTGAAATAAGAAAATATGTTTTTGAATTGATCTGGATGATCACTTTGTTAAGAGGTATCATGTCAAAAAATTCAATCTAGCAAGATAAATCAATATCTATAATCACATTTTCTTTATATAAGTGACAATACGCCATATCCAAAATATGCAATTGTTATAAGCAATCATCTGTGTAATATTGGCCATATAACTGCACACTGTGCCAAATGTTAGGGCTTACATACCAGTGTTATTTTAGAGATTTTGTTTGTATATTGAAAAAAACGTCTAGCTTGTTCAAAATCAACTGGAAACTAACTAATACTTTCTCTATTACTAAGCAAGATAGCTTAAAGCTGTCACAATACTGTTGAAAATATGTGAATAAAGTATTAAGGGTTATGTTATCACATGTACAGCGTTTACCGGTCCCATTTACCACGAAGGCAGATACATCCGATAAAGTGTATCCACTGGTATGTCTGTACTTGACTCTAATCATGTGTCTCTGTTTAAAAAAAAACACCCGATTTTCTGATATGTGAGAAAAGGTCTCAAAGCCCTAGAACTAGAGCACGGGCAGGGACAGGAAACCAGACAGACAACGAAAACCGAGGAAAGACTCGGCGAAACAGAAACGCAAGCAGAAGTCAGTCAGAGTTCAGGTCAGGGACTAAGAGCGGGACAGAGAGAGAGAGAGAGAGAAAGAAAAGAACGAAAGAAAAAGAAAGAAAGAAAGAAAGAAAGAAAGAAAGAAAGAAAGAAAGAAAGAAAGACAGAAAGAAAGAAAGAAAGAAAGACAGACAGACAGACAGACAGACAGACAGACAGACAGA
>JAPMUY010005095.1:102500-162500 GCA_026901105.3 Galaxias olidus | reverse complement strand
ACAGCAGCAAACAAAGGGACGAGACAGGGAGGGAAGCCACCACTTCCTGTCTTTGACAAAGAGCTCCTCCCGCTCTTCCTCTGTCCCCTGGGCTTCAGGTGGCCTTGCCTTCTCCTGGTCCCTAACGTCATCAGAGAGCCCTCATCTAAACATTCCTAACTACGGGAGCCCAAGGACGGAGAGGGGGAGAGGTGGAGGGGTGCGCGGCCTTGCCTTGCTCGACTGGTTGATCCTGTCTACCCTCGCGCTTTTTTGTTGTTGTTGTTGACTGTCTTGTTTACATTCACAATGTCGTCCTACCTGCAAACCGCAACCCCCTCGCACGCCTGGACACCCTCATGCACGTGTGTGTGCCCACTCCCCCCCCCCCCCCCCACACACACACACACACGTGTGCACACACAGACAGAAACAACAGACAACAAACCCCCTTCCCCCGTACACACCCTGCCTACGTGGCTGTGACCTAAGGTCAGAAGCCCTCTCCGGTGTGGGGCCTCGGGGGTCAGAGAGAAAAGACAGAGGTAGTGGGAGGAGTTCTCCATGGCGGTGTTTTTGGTAACTGCTCCCAGACAGACGCTAGAGGAACGCAAACAGCGCACTGTTACTCAACCATGTTACTCACACAAAACTATCAATAAATACGAATTCTCTGAACTTTTTATACACACACACACACACACACACACACACACACACACACACACACACACACACACACACACACACACACACACACACACACACACACACACACACACACACACACACCAGCAGCACTATCCTGTATATCCGATCTTTGAAACAATCCTCACAGTGTCAAGGAATCGCTCTTTAATGATTGATTATATTGTGATATGATATACTGTATATAAATTGATTGAGGTGTCATTCACCCCTAACCATTTTGTCTAAATTAAGTCAAGTCAAGGCTTTAGTAAGGTGTCCTATCATAATATAATTCTTCACAAAACCCAACTTTTGGGAGACAGGTATACATGTTAAGACCTGTCAACTTAGGAATGTCAAGGGTGGATCCCAACAGGGGTTGGGCAGTTTAGTCAGGAGTTCAAATATATATGGAAACGGACTCATTGAACTGTACAATATCTGTGCAGCAAATCCATTTGTGAGCATCCCACACAGATTAAAGGACACAAATCTTTGAAAAAGGTTTTTGAAAACAACTCTAATCAATGGCACTAAACTTGATTTCGACCTGCAGCTATGTTTTACACCTGCTGATACTCTGAGTCTGCACTGATCTAATGATGCCCAATGTGTGAAAGATAGATATACATCCGTTAGTCTGATAGTATGTTATATTCAACAGAACTGAGATAAAAACTTTCTCTCACCTCAGAGTTTGTCTTCTTTCTCTTGAGGACATCACACTTGCGCAGCTTGCATATCTGGTGGCCAATCTTGCGGTTCAGGCAGTTGCTGCAGGTACCGCAGTTTTCTTTGCGGAGACAAGGGGTACAAACCCCGCACCTCTTCCTCTTCTTGTTCTGAGGAGTGGCGGCGACATGGAGCTGGGAGTCATCGAAGGGCGGCAGGGAAAAGAGCCCTGCTTGTCTGTGCTCCGTCTGGATGTACTCGCTCAGCGGGGACACGGCCTCCTGGGCCTTCGCTCGCATGTACACCTGGGCGTCCTCCTCATCCAGGGAAAATTCATAGGTGTCCTGGGGAGGAGGGACAAGGACAGCCCTGGGCCTGGGCATGGTGACCGTCAAGCCTTAAGCCTGTCCTACTCAGTCCAGATTCGGGCGGCAAACTATAGCCCTGTTCAGAACCGAGTCTGCGTGCAAGGAGTGGACAGAACACGTCAAACTTAGAGTAAAGTCTGCTTTCTAAGCTACTTCATGTGGGTGACACTCCATCTTACAGCGCGTTCCACCGCCGAGGGAAGAATGATGCGAGTGGTCACTTCTGCTGTGGAGCATCCCCCCCAAACTACCCAGAGGGGTGAATCGGGGTCCACCATAGCCAGAGAAGTGTTGCAGATGTAAAGGGAACCATGTCAATTTCTGTACTGCTGCACATGGGAACTAGGAGAAAGAGAAAAATGTCAACACACACACCTCATCTTTAGAGGCTAAAGAGGTCTAATTGCATGCATTTTACTAAATCCTGCTCTTAACTCAATATATAACTGCATATTTTCTTTGGAAAAAATACATTGTCGTTATTCTGTTATAATCATGCAGAGGGCCATCTAGCTATGTCGGCTTGACTACTGTGAGAAGATGCTGAGTTGTATTAGTGAGACCCCACGAGGAGGACCAGAGGCCTTTGTTTGCCTTAGAATGGTGCGGTTTAAACCCGCGACTGCACTCATTGTTCCCGATCAGTCACTCTAGTCAACCATCAATAAACTGAAATGTTTTAGGCCTACCTTTGTCATTAGATTTGGTTAGCTAAAAGTAGCTATTTTTGCATTCTTCTTACTAAATTTGAAGATTTATAATGTAATGAATTGCAACTTAGAATTTGAATGATAGTAGTAAGTTACTTAATATGAGTCTCATTCAAACATGACAGAAATTATGCATGGCGCACAGTATCTGCCTGCATCCAGGGAATTTATATTGCGCAGATTTTAAGACATTTCCCGCCAGTGCATATTTAATTTTGAAACACTATTAAATTATAAATTACGGTCAGCTAGGAACAGGGATGGAACAAAGTTATTACACTTTACACATTCCAACAATCTGACGCACCACACTCGAATTTAACAAACAACAAATTTTGTATCTAATGCTATTAACTAAATCAATCAACCATGCTTGTGCAGAAGTCAGGAATGTTACAACAGAGTAGCACGCGCTCTTGCCAACCTCTCAGCACGTGGCTTATTCAGTATTTGCAGGCTACCGGGTTTGCCGGTGCTTTAACTTTCAGAAACTTGCTGCACACTGGGAAACGCACTTTATAGTAAATTGAAAACAATGCAATTCTTATTTCCTGTACACATCTAAAGGTGTCACGGGGGTAAAAACAACAAACAAGGAAGCCCCCACACTCACTTTTCACAACATCACGCCAGGGAGCCAGTAGGCAGACGAATGATCAAAGAGTGACAGTGTGAAAGTTAACAGATAAAACAATAGGCTACACAAAGACACCGTTAGATTTACATTAAGATAAACGTCTTTATCAGGCAATTGCTAAAGGCTACACAACGTGTGCTTAAGATCGCATCAATTCAATTTGACTACAATAATTACAAAATGCTTTAGCCTAAGGCCGGGTGAAGTTTCCCGCAACAAGTAAGAATAAACAACTTATCTGGTTTAAAACAGCTCCATATCTTAAAAAACTGCAGTCAAATATAGATATGATGGAAATATGAAGCACATACCACACGGCTGACGAGGGTCTTTAAATGTAGGGTTTCGACGTTGCACTGTCGATTTTTTTCTAGACTAGGCTGGAGCACCTGCCTATTTAGTCAAACGAAATAAATTGTAGTTGGCCTTTTCCAATCTGTAGGCCTACTAAAAACCTTATTTTTTTATATCAAAAACTAAAAAATATAAACTTTTTAGAAGAGGAAAACTTGCTTTGAAATGTACCTAAGAAAGCCAGTGCAGGCATGCAAATAGCCCAATAAAGAAAATTGGCATGGGATCAAAAAACGAAAATCAAAACATAACTTCTCACACTTTCCACCCATGTCCCGTCGAAGGTCCGATGTCTGGTTAGAGTTAAAAAGACGAAAAGAGAAACGAAAAAAAGTTGTGGAGTTGAAGTGATCAGCAAATTACGGAGTGGAGTTCGATCAGAACAGTGGAGCGAGAGGGTTAACTCAACTCCTATTGAGTGACGTTATTATCGTGGTATAGCAGGATTTGTTGCGAGTTTGACCAACAGCTCCCCCAGTTACCAATTAGATAAGGTATCTTTTCAAGGTGATACAAAAAAGTGGCGTAATAATTTGCATCCTTCAACAACGAACAAAGTATCACAAATGGACATTGCAACAGTACAAAACAAAAACAACGTGCATTACATATCTAAATCTTGTATCTCGTATGATCATCATGTGTGGTGCTATAATTATGTTTTCAAACACAGGTTTTTGGTATGATTAAGCAATCTATGTTGATAACTTAATCAACTTAACGGACATTATTTCCATTTTGATAGGGTATAATGATTCTACTATACAGCGATGCTTCAAATGCCGCGTCTTTATTTTTAAAGCATTGTTAAACTATTTTAAACATCTTTTGACAAAACACAATAACGCAAATGGCTATAAACACAAACTCAAAACCGTAAAACATTCTTGTCATCAAACTGCAGTAAGAAGTCATCGGGCATTATGTTGGTCAGACAGTTAAGTGCAGGAAAGTAAGTGACTCACATTGTTTGTCTTAGTAGGTGGACAAATCACACATTTGGTGAGAGAGTATTAAAGAATGTACCTGTATTCAATATTATTAGGGTACACAGTATATAAGCTACAATAACAAGACCAACGTTGTGTTTACACGGTTCAGTTTAATAATGTACAGATTCTGAACATAAATAAGTTATGAAAAAAAATAAAATAATAAAAAAACAGCAGGTAAAATAGATTTGCTGTAGCAGAAATGCTGCAGGAATTCTTAAAACGCATAATTTGTCAGTCATTCAAAAACCATTTGCTTTGGAAAAATGAATATCAATACAGCAGGTCGCACAAAAAAAAGGTTGATTCGAGTGTGTCGACTAGTTGTCTACCAAGTAGACGAAGGTATGATATAATAACAAATCGAATATATGTAAACAAAAGGAAAAAGAGTGTTGCATTAATGACAGAAGCAAGGGGAAACGAGAAAGGATAGAATATTAAAGAAAGTAGTTACTTCTCTTGACAAGGAATTTGGGAGTGGACGCTTAAAGTATAGTTGACAGTTTCTCTCTCCCTCATATCACAAACTCAAATGGTAGCTGTCAGATCCCAGAGGGTGCCGCTATTGTACGAATACTACAAACAGATTTCCAATGCAAAAGGGTTGCAACAAAAACTTAAAATAGTGCCATCATGAGACAGTGACTTCACCTATCTCTATACTGTATATTTGACAGAGCAAATTTTACTTTAGTAGAAGCTTTTGTCTGTTGAGGTCACCCATTATGTTCTGTTGGAGAGACGGGTCAACTTTATTTTTGTTATGAATTTAGAAATAATCAAGGAATGTACCACTGCCTTCTTTTCCTTATGTGTCTGTCTAATTGACCTCGCCTTCTTGCTTGTAGTGGTTCGGCCCAGAGGCCATAACACATAGTCCCTATGTCCGGACCTGAAATTTACCAGCCTTGGTCATGTACTTGATGCCTTTGAAAGGTTTGTACTTCTCCCCATACATATCCAAACGATTCACCTTTAATCCTGCAAAAAAATAAAATAAAATAAAATAAAATAGAAGATATTAGACCAAAATCACAATACTAAAGCTATACACTCATCATCATCATCATCATCATCATCATCATCAATCGTTACAATGGATCGGTTTTAACCTCAGCATGAAACAAAACCTACTTCCTTATAGAATACATGCAGCCCTACTCTGAGCATCCTTAAATATTGTTGTGTGAGTGGGCGCCACCTAGTGATCAGCTTTGTCACAGCATGAGCACAAGGGGAAGATCATGTGATTGTCAGCTGGGAGAGTGCTGTGTGTTACCAGTCTACTTTCAGTAAAGTAACTGTGTATTTGCGGTTTTGTTCTAAATAGTCCATCTACAGTGTGTGTGTGTGTGTGTGTGTGTGTGTGTGTGTGTGTGTGTGTGTGTACCTGAGAGGGCCATCTGTTGAATCTTGAATTGGATGTTGATAGTGGGATTCTCGTCGGGTTTGGAGGCACCAACCTGCAGGCTCATGGAGCCCTTCAGACTGGGTAGCTTCTGGGGGTTGATCTTGCCCACGTCCCAACTCAACAACTAATACAAAATAAATCATTTTAGCAAATAGGCAGTTTTACTTTGAACTTAAGTTGCATACAGTATAACAGGCGCATAAGCAAATACACTATGTGGTGTCTGAATAAACACCACAAAAATACACACAATCAAATATTTTAACCTGCTTACACACAAACAGGATATTGTTTCCTACCTTGGTGACGGGATCAAAAGTGTACGTGCCCTGGGAGGGATTGAGGTTGGTATTGAGAACCCCTCGGGGCAGCTGGCTACTGACCAAGACAGCCTCCACCCCTTTGCCCATCGTCTGCTTGGGCCCCAGGGTCAACTCAAAGCGACCTTGGGAGCTACCCTCGCGGAAGGTGATGTTGTGTTTTACGTACACAGGGATGGCAACCAGACTAAACGGAGACACAAAACCAGCATGCTATGAAGCAGTTAAATAGGTCAAAGCTGAGCAAGAAAGGCTCAACGAAGACAGTGGTCTGTAACAGACCATTACATGCATATATTAAATACCAAAGCAATCTGGTGTAATGCTACAGGAAATAAAATGTATAGGGTCCAATAGGTTATATTGTATAGTATTATTTACCACATAATGAACCAATGTAAATCCACTGTCTAACAAAATACCTATTAATAATGGAACGCTATAAAAGTAAAAGGTTAGCTAGAAATACAGTTACACTCCTAACACTATTATCTTGACAGACTGGGGCACTAACCCAAATAGAGACCATATACTAATATTACTCGGTGTACTAGAGTAGTTTTACTAACACTATGTTCATCTACTACACACACTGTTTATGTATCAAGTGGATGTTTCACTTTGCTCTATTGAGTGCTACTTAACAATACGACTCCAGCTTTGGTTCAAGCACCAACTGTAACCTAAACACCCATTGAAATACCTTGTTGACCTTAGAGGGCGGTGACTGCATACAAAACAATGAAGGAAAGAGTTGAGGTTACATGGTGTGCGTGGGTAAATGGCGGTGTGCTATTTGATGAGCTAGGCCAAAGACAAACACCACGGGAGGTGGAGCAAGTCTTTGCCTCAGGGGTTAGAGCAGAGAGGAGTAGTGAAACACTGACTTCTGTGAGCTGACGTGGTAGGAGAGGAGCCGGAAGTTTCCGTCCGGTGGGATAAAGGAGAGAATTCGCTCGGCCTCCCAACGCTTGAACCGTACGCAAGGGTGGAAACTGACATCGTCCAGCAGACGAGGGTTCTGAGAGCAAATGAACAGAATCAGGGGGAGTAATATTATCAGTTCGAACAGCGCCATATAGTTGGGAAGTTCACATTTCAAATCTAGTCAAAAGTTAACCTTTCACAATGACACTCATTAACCCTCGGGCCTATACAAATACATAAAAAGGAAAGGGTGAAGTACAGAGAGAAAACCTACCATAAACGAGAGTGTGAGGTCGGGCATGCCTGTCAGTTTCACACAGGCATCAATCACTCCCTGGATCTCTGCTGTGATGGTGGAGCCTAGAGGGTACAGAGATCCAAAGTGTATCAAAGTACAACAATGGACCCCAAAAACTTAAAAATAAAGTAAAAGAGAAACTTGTTATAGTTATTATCAATCGTGTAGGACTCAATAGAGTTTAAAGAAGTACCTGACTTGTCAATGATGGCATCAATCTCCTCCACAACATCAAAGTAGGCCTCGTTGTTGGTGTATTTGACCCCCGTGCGTCGCCATGGCACCACTGACAGCTGACCTGTGGGCAGTTGCTCGCCAACATTGGTGCTCCCTATCAAAATAAAATGTAACAACTAAAACAGAATGCAACGTAAAGCAAACACTAACATTTTGGAGTATGTATAGCCCTGTACCATGCTACCTGGTTCAGCTCTGTACAAGCCCTCTATGAACTATAATAGAGAGGAAGCTCCCTTTAGCTCTGTTCAATAATGTGAGTAACGTTCCAAAACACAAGAATAAAGCATGTGCCAAGAGTGTACCTGTGATGGTGTTAACCACCGTGCGTAGGATGGTAGGCGGCTTGATGAGTTCTTTAAGGATGTTTGACTCGGTGGCCAGGGGAAAGCCATTGTCCAGCATCTCCTCCAATAGCTCATAGACTACCACTACATTGTCCTTGATGGCAGCCTCTGTACATACCCCAAAATAGTCCTAACAACAAAGAGGTGAAAAAAAAAATGGTTGTCTTCGTGAAAGTCCCAGTTGTCTTTCTTTGGTGCTTGTTATTGCAAGCAGTTATAGCACATGATCAAAGTAGAATTCACCATACATAACAAAAATAAATGCCCGACCTCTATCTGTCAAACATAATAGGAGTATGATGTTCCCCTCTTGCTTTATAAGAAAAAAAATGGACTGTGTAATTAATTTAAGTATTAATTTAAGAGAGGTTGCTTTTTTGTTCATCAAGAGTGTTGTGGAATGCAATGCTACTTATTCATAAGGATGCAATGGTCTCTACAGTTAAAGCAAAATGTAATCTCTATTAAAGGACAGGGGGAATATTAAGAAACAAACCTGAAAAGTGTCGACCACTCGGTGCAAAAACTCAATGACAAAGAGAGGTGGCACCTCACTCTGAATGACAGCCACAAAGTAGATGCGGTGCCTGAGCACACTGATGAGGTAGTGGTGTGGCGTTGGGATGACTGGCGGAACGTTCTCCGGTTCGGTGGCGCGTTCCTGCGCTTCAAAGAAGTAGTCACACACAGAACGGCTTACAACACTCTTCCAATGCTTCTCCAGGAAAATGTCCCCTGAGGAGTTCACAAGGAACAGACTGTGGATCATCGTGCCTGGAGGCTGAGACAACAAAACATGGAGGGAAGACGCAGGGTTAGTTTATGACTCCAGTTTGAGAAACGAAAAAAGCCCTGTATGGGCCAGTTGGGTGACCTGAGGTAGCTTGAGAAAACAATAACAAACACCAGGGGTACCAACCAACTGTTTGAGATGAAGAGCCAAGAGATTGAGGATGACCCCCCCCCCCCCCCCCCCCCTCTTTGCACAGTACAAGCTCTTGTTTCTTTTTAGAAAGAAAGACTGGGCCATAGGCAAGGGGGTCAACTTCCATACATTAGGGTAAACATACAAACCAAGCCATCACTGGAATGCAACACAGGAGGATTTAGTACCTTCTGCATACGCCACGGTTTATTTGTAAGAGCTTGAAAAATCCTAACCCCTACTAAGTAAACATTTACCTGGCTGCATACACTCAAAAACAGTATTTCTTCATCAGATATGATGCATCATTGAGCACATCTAGCTAGGATTTTGGTAAAGTTGGGAAAGATGAGACCAGTTCATTAAAAATGTGCGAGGCAAGACAGATCGGGTTCCATGGAGGAAGCTTGAACAAGCTCTCTGTGTAACAAGGATAGTTAGAAAGCTAACAGTGTAGCTAGCTAGCTGCCTTAATAAGCACCGTAACCGATTTAGAAAATGCAATTGTATGTGCCAACCATTTGCAGAACAAAATTGAGGCTGTGGAAAATTGCACTTCTATAAATTTCGAAGTCAATTTCATCCTTTTACAGATGTAAACCCGTGCATGACATCGCCCCCCTCCGCACGGGTGTCTTGTGACAGCAGCAATCGCATCACCACCACCGGAGTGATGTTGTACGGACAACGTTCGCAAATACGCAGTTATTTCCCAAAAACAAATAAGTGATTTGACCTTTCTATTTTATGAATGATAAAAACTCTCACCGTTGATTAATTTTTTGTCCTGGTTTCCTCTTCGTTTTCCCTGAATGAAAGATTAGAGAGGCCGTCGTTCTCTTCAGGGTGGAGGGAGTGACGTGAAGCTAATACTAAGCCGAACCTATCAAAGACTGAATTCAAACATGAAGCCCGCCTTTGGAGCGTAGTTATTGGTACACAATACGGAAGTATATATGCTTTATGGCTTGATACCTCAGTATAACTGGACAGCGACCAGTAAACACAAACTACACACCATGGTCTCGATTGGCTGAAAGACACAGTTAAGTCTGACATTTTGTGTCGACTCGAGCCAAGTAACAGCAAGAGCTTCTACGAATGTTTCCATTGTGTGCAGACCAGGCATCTTACTCATTATGCAAATAACTCGAAGTGATTACAATTACAATCATTTTTTCACTTTACACTAGTTATTTTTGACAAATAATATCTGAAAGAAATAACATTGTGGAGTGTTTGTGATAATTTAGTCTTTGAAATGTAGGCCTGATAGACGAACAATTTGGCAATTTTGGATTAGGCCTCCTGTGCTTGGAAATCAGCCTATTATAACTATTTGCTTTTTGTGCAACATTTTGAATGGCGCATTACCCAAATTAACAACTTTTTTTTTTTAAATTAAAATACTCCTGATGGCATAACAGAATCCAAACAATTATATTTTACAGCAGCTGGTCTAAACATGTGCACGTGGAAATAGATGTTGTGGAGGGTGAAGTGTAGTCCATCTTCAACTGCAAAATTATGGTGCCACCAAGTCTGGGAAGTGAATTGTTCCTCTCAAAAACTGCCAGTTCGATATACAACTAAAATGCAACCATTCATCTGTATGATTTACATTTTACTATACTATCAATATTTCATATTCCAATTAACTGTCTTGCACAAACCAACGACCACATTGCCTTGACATTGCTGATTTTTTTTAATGACTGCATGAGTACCGTTCCTACCAGTATAATTTCATCCATATATTGTTTTAATGTATTAAATCAATAACTGTAGTCAAAAATCAAGAAATGCCATGAAAACATAAATGGCTCAACATAATTTATTTTTGTTTTATGTTAAAATGTACAGAGTTCTTTGAAAGTATTTGCTAAGAAAGAAAAATGAAACGAATAAATGGAAATACATACAGGGACAAAGTAGAGAGTAGTTAACAGCTGGACACAATCAACCTTCACTCAGAATCCAGCCTTCTACTTCTCTTATTTTTGCACGCTCTCATAGCTTACAACTCACCATGTACAATTACAAAGGATACAAAAAGGGAAGCGATATACAGACAAATATACTGAGCTCATTTTTACATGCCTCTTAAATGTAAGGAAGTCGTTCTATACACACACAGAAAATAGAAACAAATGAAAAGAACGCTAAGTGACCTTTAGATATTTGTTTTTCCTTTTGTTTAAAATAGCATTATTATACTTCACAAAGATAGAAAACTCTAGAGATGAGATGGAATGGAGCGGTTAAAGGCATCTTAAAATTCACTAAAAGTGAGTGGTATTTTTTTGTTTGTTTTGAATTTCTTAATAATATTACCCAAGAGTCAAGCTAAAAAATATGTTTTGATTTTTTCCTGAAACAGAAGTGAAAAAAATGACAGTACCAATATCAATGTCAGAATTTCCTTTTATATTATAGAAAAAACATTTTCTCTACAATTGGTTTTCTAAAGTCAAAAAGAGTCAGCTTGTGTCATAAAAGAAAGCTGCCCAGTCTGATAAAATTCAGTAAAACAAAAACAAACAGAACAATACACACAAATAAAATATGAAAGGTCAGGTATGTAATAAAAGTAGCCTCTTTTTACTTTTGAATACTGGAACAAGTAGCAACAGGGTCAACTTCTCCACCCTCCACCCAAACACCATTAAAATTCAGACCACATCCACTCCCACCTTCAGTTCTGTATCGGTGAGGCGGATGTGTGTGTGGAAGGGCCAACACAATGCACTGGATTTGGCATTGGCCACCTTGCTGGAGGCGGACTGTCCACAGCTTTATTTCTAGTCCATGGGAGTGCAGACTCGGTACTCATGTATACCAGTTTTAACAGAAAACACCATTTAAAGCACTTTGATCTCTGGGTCACTAACACTTAATAGAGGGGATTCAGCATCCAGTAGCTGCTCTTCCTTAACGCAGTGAGTGAGAACCCCCCTTTGGCAGATAGCAGACACCTATCTGTCTGTAACCTCTGGGTAGTGGACTGCATGGGCAGAAAATATTTATTTCTAAGGAGTGTGACTTAAAAGCGAGTGTTGCAATCTCCTATGTCTGCCACTGTGTGGAGACATTTAGTCAGTGTGCTGTGTATTGGGAAGTACCAGAATATTTACATCTAAATAAAAAAATCACAACAGTGACATACTGTAAAATGCTACTTGTTTATTGTTGGACATACTATTGACAGCGAATCTCTGCTCTTCTCTACCGTACTCTTCTTCTGTGCTCCAATAGACGTCGTTTCAACAAGAATAGACTTGGACACAGTGAACTTCTCAGTAATTCTACACTGAAGGTCCACTCCAATTCAAATGCCTTTTTTAACCTAATGACAATGACGATGGCTGTGTGTGTACTTGTTGTGTGTGTTAAGAGTATCAAAGCAAGAGGGTGAATCCTCAGTCCAGAATGCCACACATATAAAGACGAAAGCATAGGCAGGTTGGGACTGCACACAACTATTTTTTTTTTAAACAGTCAACAAAATTAAACAAACAAATATTCAAAATCATATAAAAAACAAGAGTTCCTCTACAACGTATCAATGTCTCTTTTTTAAGGTAAGGCTTTCCTATGTCAATTAAAAGATTGTGTGCATGGTTGAATATATTCAGTTTACCACTTTGTGTTTTTTTTTCCTTTCCGTTTGAAAAGCAAGGTCTTCCAGTCCATTTTTCATCATTTCTTCCTCTACCACCCCGAGCTCCCCCCACTCTCCATCATTAAGGTGAATGGAGCAGTGCAACCCAGTGGAGGAGACTCCGGGACTAGTGTGAAACCGTGTCAGAGGGGAGTGTGGAGGTGTGCCCGGAGCAGCCTGCCATAGCGGAGGTCTGTGAACACATCACCCCAGGCCTTTCAGCTCACTTCCCCACACATCCAGCTGGGGAGCGGGGAAAATGAGTCCAGCTGAATGGAACAAAATGACAACATTACAAAACAGGAAACCTTAAGCGCCTCTCTATCTCTCTCTCTCTCTCTCTCTCTCTCTTTCGTTCGCTCTCCTCTCTCTGGTGCCTGCGGAGGCTTTGGAGAGTGTAAACGGGAGGAGCGGAGAACGCGAGTGGTACGGCATCAGAGTGCCGTCTGGCCATAGCCTCCCTCGTGTGGTGTCCAGTGCTCATCTGCTCATGTAAGGCGACTGTTTAGGGACGCCAGCGTAGCTGTGGTGGGTGGGGCCTGTGTACATCATGTTGCTGTGGTGATTGGGCTGCATAGGCTGCTGCGGGTAACCCTGGCCTCCCATCATGCCCATCTGCATCTGCATGGGGTACTGGGCCGGCTGGTTCATGTAGGGCGGGTTGCCGTGGTAGCCGGTGTTCATCATGGGCTGGGACATGCGGTAGCTGGCCGACATGGCGTTGAGCGGGGTCATGTTCATGGAGTTGTAGGCCGGTGTGGGCATGAGGTTGGGCATCATGCCCCGCTGCACGGTCAGGGTGCGCGGCGTGCCCTGCATGGCCACGGCGCCCGAGCTGCGGCCGTAGAGCTGCTGCTGGGGGTGCGGCGCCGGGGCCAGCTGCTGCGTGGCCTTGGAGCGGATGGAGATGTGGCCCTTCACCGCCGTCATCTGGCCCTGCAGCCGCTGCGTGTGGGGCGGGGGAGCCAGGCTGATGTTGCTGGAGGGCATGTTGCACTGCAGTTGCAAGGAGCTCAGGTTGGGCGGGGGCGTCATGGTGGGCTGGCCCTGGGAGTGCGGGGACGGGGCGAGCTGGGCCAGCCCGGGGTTGGACAGGGAGACGCTGGTGGCGTAGGAGGTGACGGAGCCGGCGTGGGAGTAGGCCATGGCATGGGGGTCCATGATGGTGTTGGTGAGCTGCTGCAGCTTGGCCAGGCTGAAGGTGGCCGAGGGCTGGGAGTAGCCCCCGGCGCCAAAGTCCTGGCCCATGCGCTCGTACAGGCTGCGTCCCCCGCCACCGCCGCCTCCGCTCTCGGGGATCTCCATGATCATGGGCGTGGAGCCGAAGCCATTCCCCATGCTGCACTGGGACAGGGCTTGCTGCTGCTGCTGCTGCTGCTGCTGCTGTTGCTGTTGTTGTTGCTGCTGCTGCTGCTGCTGCTGCTGGGGGGGTAGAGGGCCTGAGGGTGGGGGCTGGGGATTAGAAGCCTGCTGCTGCTGCTGCTGCTGCTGCTGCTGCTTCTTCTGGGACTGCTGCTGGCTGGCGCTGGGCGGCCTATCGATCACCACACAGTTCTGGGGGGACTTGATGCCGCAGCTGGGGGTGTTGGACGGGGGAGGGCGCGGCGGGGGCTGTGGCACGCTGCTGTTGCTGCCCGGCCCGCTCTGCTGGATGAGGCTGCAGCTGCCCATGGAGTGCTGGGAGCCACCGGCCGACGTCAGGCCGGGTGCCGGAACGAAGGAGCAGCTGTTGGCCTGCATGGAGGAGGAGGAGGAGGTGACCGAGGACGAGGCGGACGAAGAGGCCGCCGCCGACATGCCCCCTCCGTTGCCCCCGTTCCCGTTGCCCCCTCCGCCCATGGTGGAGTCGTAGCTGCTGGGGTTGTCGTAGTTCTCCGTGGTGCTCTCGATGCTGCCCAGGTCGCTGAAGCCGCTGTCCACCACCTGCTGCGAGTGGTCGGGCACCGACGGCACGTCCATCATGGGCGACGTCTCCATGTTCTGCTGGGACGGCGCCGAAAGGGAGCTGGGGTGCTCCGGCGTGATCTGGTTGTAGCCTCCGGTGCCGCCTGCTCCGACGGGGCCGGGGGTCCCTCCGCGCGGGCCGGCTGTCCCCGCGTCCATCACCCCCGGAGCCAGTCCCGGGCTGTTGACCGAGCGGACCGACTGGCCGGGTAAGGGTGGCAGGGCGGGGTTGGGCATGGGGCTGCTGTGCTGGGAGGCTCCACACTCCTCGGCCAGGGCCAGGGCCTCTTCCTCAGCCTCGCCGGCGTGGCTGTAGCTCTGCAGGGTGCGGCAGGCCGCCAGCGTCTCCTCGCAGTCCTGGTAGGCCCCGTGGTGGGGCTCGGGCTCCTCCTCCTGGGCCTCGCCCTGGGTCAGCGACTGGACCGCCTGCACCGTCTCCAGGTCCAGCTCGTTGCTGTGCTGCTGGGGGTGCTGCTGGTGGTGATGGTGGCCCAGCTCCTCCTTGAAGTCCGGCTGCTGGTGGGGGTGGCTGTGGGGGTGTGGGTGGGGCAGCGGGGGCTCCATCAGCAGGCTGACCGCCTTGTCCTCCGTGTGGAGGGGCGGGAGCTCCATGGGCTCAGAGGGGGCTGAGATAGCCGTCACCGTCTCCACTGCTGCGGCCGCTGCTGCCGACTCCTCCTGCTCCCTCCGCCTCCTCTCGTCCTGCTGGGGGGCGGCGGCAGGCCGGCTCTTCACCTCCTGCAGCTCCTCCTCCCCCTCGTCGTCGTCCTCCTCTTCCTCCTCCTCCTCCTGCTTGCTGACGTAGTCGCGGGCCACGCTGTCCTGCATGCCTAAAAAAGTCTCTCCGCCCTGGGGTTCCTCTTTGACTGGCGGGGAGCTGATACGGGAGGCAGGCTCTTCCTCCTCGTCCTCGTCATCCTCCTCCTCTTCCTCAGAGTCCTGGCTCTTCCTCTTCTTGTTGCTGCTGCTCTTGTCCTCCAGGTGTCCGTCCCCTTCGTCGTCCGCGTCGTGGTCCTCGCCGCGCCGGCAGCCCGAGCTCGGCATGGCCCCCGTCCGCCTGCTGCTGCTGCCTCCGCTGCCCAGGCTACCGCACTCCTCGTCCTCCCTCTCCTCCTCTTCCTCCTCGTCCTCCCGCTCAGCTAGGTCTGTGTCCAGGGGCCTGGCCTGGGGCGCCCGTGGCCGCGTCGCGAAGGCGGCAGAGGGGGACAGCAGGGGGCGGGATGGCGGCCGGCTAAGCTTGTCCTCCGCCCAGCCCCGCTCCGTCTCCTCCTCCTCCTCCTCTTCCTCCTCCTCAGGCTCGGACACAGGGGGTGGCTTGGGGGCGGGGGGAGGCTGCTGCCTCAGGCCGGGGTTCTTGGGCGGTCGGCCCCTCCTCTTGGGGATCTTCTGCTCCACGGGCTTGGGGAGGTAGTCCTCCTCGTCAGAGTCCTTGCGCTTGGCATTGCCCTCGCCGGCGGCCCTGCAGGCTCTCTTGCAGGCACGGTCCTCCGGCGGCGGCTGCTGCTGCTGCTCCTCTTTGCCGTCCGGGTCCTGCTCGTGCAGCCTCTTCCTCTCCTGCTGCATTCGCTCCGCCTCCTCCTGGGCCCGCTGCAGGTACCAGCTTCGGGGCTTGCGGCCAGGTTTCATCTTGATCTTGGGGGGCGGTGGGTCCCCTGACTGCGTCTGGCTATTCCCCGTGCCTTGGTTGGCCCCGCTGCCGGGCTTCCTCCCTGGACGCTGCTTCCAGTGCAGGGGCTTGCGGCTCTTGCCCTTGGGCCAGCCCTTCTTCTTCTTGACGGGGGCGTCGGGGTCCCCCGCAGGGGTGTCGGATGTGCCCTTCGGCATGGCAGCCACAGGCTTCAGAACAGGGGTAGGCTCTGCAAGAAAGTGACCCGAAAAAAAGGGAGATCCAGTTACAAACAGACCTCCAAAAGATCCAAGTTTTATTAGTTGTCGATATCTAGCCAAGGCTTAAGGAGCAATACTGATGCATGTTATGTTCGATAAACAAATCATATCGATTCATATCCCCGGCCCCAGCGGAAAAAAAAATGGCCACTGACCGTCTTCCTCGTCTGTCTCGGAGAGGTTGGAGCGCCGGCTCCTCTTGGGCGTGGGGTCAGACAGTCTCATGGCGGAGCGGGCAGGGGGGTAGCGTCGGAGCGGATGTCCCATGGGCGTTTCCTCCTCCAGCCGGGGCATGGGCCTCTCCGAGTCGGAGTCTACGAAGGGCTCGTCCAGCACCTCGGTGGTCTCCGAGATGGTCTCCGTCACCACGCTGCTGTGAGGGTGGCTGCGCTGGCGCATCCGCCGCTTCCTCAGTGGCTTCTGAAACAAAGGCGGATATTTATAAAGTCATAGACGCCTTTTTCATATAAGCATCTCCACAAATACATATAAACAGCTTTCATATAAACAGCATATAAACAGTCAGTTGAATTCCTGTTGGTGCACAACTGTGGCACAGTGCCATCCCTCCAGTGATCAGAGTACTTTTAGAGGGAGCTGGTAATGGAGGCTTTTCACAGTAATTGACGCTGTACACCTTTATGAATTAACAATGATTCAGGATTGTTTAGGTAAAAACTCCAGAAATAGCTTGTTGGTGAGACACTTGGACTTGAACAACTCACCTTGCATTTGAGGCCAAAGGTGGGCTTGGTGAGAATAGGCGGGGAGCGCCCCTCCTCCTCGTTGTTGTCGTCGTCATCTTCGTCATCGTCGTCCTCCTCGCTGCTCCCGCTGAAGCAGCTCCTCCGGACCGGCGGCGGCTCCGTCAGCCGGGGCCCCAGGGGCAGCTGGGGCAGGCTGATGTCCTCGCTCAGCCTGGGCTTGGGGCCGCGCTTCTTCCTGGGCGGGCGGCCCCTACTGCGCGGGGGCGGTGCCACGGGGTGCCGGGGCATCGCCAGAGGCCTGATGGCGGCCGACTCGCCCTGCCGGTCCAGCGAGAAGAGGGAGGACAGGGAGGAGGCCGTGGTCTTGGCGCCGCCCTCCGTCCGCTCCTCTTCGTCGTCCTCCACCGGCCGCACCTTGGGGGGCCGTCCCACCCGCGGCCGGTCCTTCACCTTGCCCCAGGGCCAGTTTTTGGGCGGGCGCCCCCTCGGCCTGCGCTCTCCGTTGGCAGGCGGGGCGGGCCGAGGGGCTGGGATGGGGGGTGGGCAGCGGACGGGGGAGGAAAGGGAAGAGCTTTGGCTGGTAGGATATCTGGGGAAGCACTTCCTCTCTTCTTCCTCCTCCTCGTCATCGTCATCATGCGCTTCCCTCTCTGCATGAAGGCGCCAGGAAAGTGGCGAGACCTTGTGGCTTGGTTTGATCTGTTTGCAAATCCAGTCAAAAAATATTTAGTAACAGGCTCGCAGTTAAACACTCAATTCTGAAAAATTCCACCATGGCTCACCTCTTTGTGAGTTTCCTCCTCGCCCTCTTCGTCCTCCTCGTCCTCCTCCTCCTCCTCGCCAGACACCACTGTGTTGGTGACGACCACGGGTGTCCAGCGGAGACAGTCGGGGTCCACCTCTAGCTGCCGTGGCCGGGCCGTGAGGCGGGCCATGTGGGTGGACACCAGCTTCTCTCTCCGCACCAGCACCAGCCTGTCAGGGGAGAGGGACGTCAGATGAGTTCTCCTCGACTGACGCTCACACGCCGCTCGGAACTCTAGAAAGCATGCGTGCGTGTGTGTGCGTGCGTGCGTGCGTGCGTGCGTGCGTGTGTGTGTGCGTGCGTGCGTGCACCGACCTGTCAGCCCGCTGCTCCAGCATGCTGAGGTGGTGCAGGGTGGCCGTGATGTCCTGCGGGCAGATGCCGGTGATCTTGCTGAGGTTGCGGATGGTGAGCTGCCGGTCGCGCACCTCGTGCAGACACTCCAGCACCACGCTGCGCCAGTACGCCATGTAGGACAGGCGGCCCAGGTCGGACAGCGGCTTCTCGGGGGAGCCCGGCTGACCTTCCCGCTTGGAGAGCAGGTAGCCTGGAGGGGGGAGGAGAGGAAACGACAGGGGGGTTTGAAATGAGTTACGTCTGCTTCTGCTGCTCACAGAACAACTCGACACAAGGGGAGGACATTGATGTTTAAAACGCTTTTTCCTTTTCTTCTTTTTTTTTTCCATAAATATCCCAAAAACTTGATATAGACAAGTTGCTTGTTTCTTTGAGAATATTTACTCCCTGTACCCGGAACTCTCACTACAGGACTACATCTACATGTTTTACTGCCATGAGGAGTTGGATTGGCGCTGTACACAGAGAGCCTGACGACGCGGAGTCAAACCCTGCACTAGTAGCAGGGCAGGCCGGGCCAGAGCAGGAACAGAAAGCCCTGGCTGGAGTCTTACTGAAGTCGATGAGGAACCGCCCGTAGCCTCGCCGCTGGTACTGGGGAAGAATCATGATGCAGGACACGTTGTACTTCTGTTGACAGTGCTTTTCCTGGAGAGACACGCAGAGAAAGGTGTGAGTGGAACAGGCACAGAAGGCCACTTAGCGCAAGACTAACAGCACATAGGAGTCTGTGTGTGTGTGTGTATGTGAATATGGAAACGACTCCCACCCCCCTCTAATTGCCATGTTCTGGCAGCCTGTCTGCCTGCTAATGTGAGCACCTGCACGGGCATAACACAGAGACCGGGGTGGGGGACCACAGCTCTGAGCTGCCATTTGCATTAGGGGGGCTCCACCACAGTGCACCCATGTAAATACTCCCTGGTGTCCGATGAATGCGTGTCACCTTATTGTGTAGACTTTTGAATAAGCCACATCCTATATCAAGCACTGCAAATCTAACCACCTGGACTTTGAGCTGACAGGAGGCCGACTAAATGGCTCTGGCTTTCTGACACCACACTGGGAATGTGGTGGGCCCAGGGCGGTAGGGGGTGCGGACATGCAGCTATGCGCGCCGCGCGTTAAGCCCTGCGGTCCGGTTACCTTGGAGAAGTAGCCGACCAGGTGGCAGCCCTTGCTGTCGTTCTGGGTCAGGACGTAGAAGAGGAAGGGCTCCACGTCGTAGTACAGCGTCTTGTGGTCCAGGAAGAGCTTGGCCAACAGGCACAGGTTCTGACAGTAGATGGTGCTCACGTTGCCGTCCACCTGAGAGAGAACACACACACACACACACACACACACTCTCGGTATGCGTGCCAGTATAGATACACCGACTGCAGGGGAGTCCTGAGCACCTAATTCACATCCTGCACTGACAGTGACAAGACACCCGTGGGATGTGGAATGGGTTAGGCCTCTGGTATTAAAACAATGATCTCAGCTACCGAGTCGGTCTATAGAGAGAGGTGGAGGGGGAGGAAGAGGGAAGCAGAGAGAGGGAAAGAGAGAGCGAGGGAAAGAAAGAGAGGGGCGAGCAGGCCGCATGCCAGACGTCCCCAGCTCTTCGACCCCGAGCGGCGCGGCCATGGCGGAGCGAGGCGGCACGCGCGCGGGGGAAACCGGCGTTGCGGGGGGCCATTCCGGCTGCAGGTGCCTGGCACCACGGCCAGGTCCACCAGCTACTAAAGCCACAGGCCGCTGAGCCGCACAGACTACAAATCACACGCTTCTTAGGCCGCGCTGATCAAACACTTTCAGTGGCGTTTCAATACACGAAAGGTGGTTTGAAACTGACGTGCAAGCCAAATTATGTCACGCAAACACGAGTGTGATGGTGCAATAGACAGCCCAAACACAGGGTTGGGGTGAGAAGATACAGCTTTGGGGCAGGATATGGCCCCTTAAGGAGGGGGATGTGGCTGAGCTAGGCGCCGCCATGGTTTCAGTTCTTATATCACACCATCTCTCTCTCTCTCTCTCTCTCTCTCATTGTCACACCATTCTCTGGCGCCCTGTCCTCACCTCAAACACGGAGACGTCGTCCTTCCTGTAGATCTCGTTGGCGGGCGGGTGGAACCAGACGCACTTGCGCATGTGCTGGAAGAGGATGCTGCGGCTCTTCATGTAGCGCAGGCAGAACTCGCACAGGTAGAGCTTGGGCAGCCTGGGAACAGGAGGTCGGAGACGCGGCGGGAGCGTTAAGACAAAACACGGCAGACAGAGTGACAGAACCAATTAGCACCAAGGCACAAAGAAATGGCAATAAACAAGTCTGTGTTTATTTTTATTCGCGCCCGTGCTCACACATCCGGTAATTGCAGGGTGAGAAGCCTGGGTGTAGGACAGGCTCGTGACGGCGTGTCTGCCTACCTGCTGTACTCCTGCGGGTACGGAGACGAGTACCAGGTCTGGATCTCAAACTTGCCAAACTCGATGACCGACGGACAGCGCATCTGTGGGTCGGGCGGGCCCGTCACCCCCACTTTCTGTGAGGTGGCGGACGGAGGGGGAGGAAGGGAGAGAGCACGGGGACATGGGGAGGTTAGAGGCAGAGTTCAGGGGGAGCCGAGGCCGGCTTTAATCTGGAGGAAGGAGAGCGCGTGGGGCCAGTTAGACGGATTACACACGAGGGATTACTGGCCAGCGCCTCTGCCCCCCTGCTTCACCCGGTACGCTTGCTCAACACAGTCCCGCATAGCTCCACCATCTAATGCTACTCCAAGTCTAATGCTCTTAAGTCTATGGGCAAATTGAGTTAAACAAAGAGCGAGTGCGTGATGCAAAGACATTGCAGAGGCCAACTGTTTTGATGTCCACCATAATGTGTGTACTACACTTAGCAAACCACATGGACTCGCACGCGCACACACACCGGCAGCCGAGCAGTGCAGCGTCTAGTTGCCTGCTAACAGGATTATTATTAGCTTTGCGCTCTGTAGTAAGTGAAGGTACGCCCAGCATCTGCCGCTAGGCGCTCTGTTGACACACACGATAGTAGTAGCAACCAACGCTGCGCTTGTGTTCACTTTACTCTGTACTTTTTCAGTTTGAAACCCAGCGTTCCCCTGCAGTCTAACGCACGTAGTGACTTCTCTGCAACGCCACTCCTGCGGTGAGTGTGTACCTGTAAGGCCAGCTCCTGGATGTGTCTGAACAGCTCGATGTCCTTCTCCGT
The DNA here is from genome assembly GCA_026901105.3 of Galaxias olidus. Classification (NCBI taxonomy): domain Eukaryota; kingdom Metazoa; phylum Chordata; class Actinopteri; order Galaxiiformes; family Galaxiidae; genus Galaxias; species Galaxias olidus. The sequence continues at coordinate 141,052 of JAPMUY010005095.1, read as the reverse complement.
CAGGTTCTCGTGGCCCGGCAGCTTCTCGTCCTCGTCGCCCCAGTCACTCCCGTCCTGATTGTCTGTGGGAGGGCACGGCGTTAACCAATAAAAGAAGAAGACCACCTCGCTGACACACACACACACACACACACACACACACACACACAGTGACGGTGTCTACCCCCTGGCCGGGCGACAGCCATGCCCCTCTATCCCCTCCTCTCTTACCTGTCCGATCGTCGCCCTCCCCCTTGCGGCCCGACTTCTTGCGGATGCGGTACTGCTGCGAGTAGTCCACCACCTCCTGGCGCGCCTTGCGGCCCTCGGGCGACGGCGTGAAGAACTTGGTGAGCGCGTCGATCAGCCCCTTGGTCTTCTTGTTGAAGCGCAGGCCGCCCTGGGAGCCGCCGTCGTCGTCGTCCTCGCGCAGGGAGAAGAGCAGCCGGTCGTCGCCCGGGTAGCCCTCGCACGAGGAGCTGGACGAGGAGCGCGGCGAGGAGGAGCCCTGGGAGCGCCGGTCGCCGGCCCGGGCCTTCCGCCGGCCCCGCCCGCCCAGCTTCTTGAACGGCCGGCCCGGTCTGCGAGAGGGGAGGCGGGAGAGGTGTTAAGGGCAACGCGTCGCACAGAGCGCAGGCCCTCCGCGGGAGAAACAGGGTCCAGATACGAGTCAGGTCTGACGCGTGAAATGCCCTCGTCTTAATGCCTGCATGCATGGCAATTTACGCAAGTACATGTACATCTGTATGAGCGTGGGTAAGCTGGAAACAGGGAAACGCTCACTAGCGCTGTGGTGTGATTACGGTGGCAGACATTTGAACTGGGGCTGACGGCTCGTTACCTGTTCTTAGGTCGTCCCAGCGGCGCGTTGTAGCGCCGTTTGATTTGTGCCGCCTTCTCGTGTAAGAGCCTTCCCTTTTTCCTCGGCTGGCAGATCTGACAGATCCACATTCCTGGAGGGGGGACGGGGACGGGGCAGACACACATAAACACACAGAGAAACGTATTCCACCGGTTACACCTCAGTATTGACACAGGCTGGCTAATCACCATGAGCTTTAGAGGGGATGGTCCTCATGACAATATGGAGAGAGAGGATCTGGGGCTTGGGATTTGAAAGGGGTTTGGATGTAGCCTCAGTCAGTCAGGGCACACCTACCTTTAGGCATTCGCATCAGCGGGGGGTCACAGCACTCCATGTGGAAGCCCCGGTCACACGAGTCACAAAACAACATGTTCTCCTGCACGACACAAAGACGCACACGCAGGACGCCCGTTAGTACAGCCACGCCGGTCGTAAACGCTTAGTGCTCCAGCGGACAAAATCTGCTTATTGACGGGAATTTACGTGACACGTTGGGAGAATGGTGTAAGAGCGTGCAACGTCTCCGCCACAAAGAGAGGACAGACAGACAGTGTGCTTGTCGGGCGGCGGGGGTGGGGTGGAGAGGGGGGGGGGGGGGGGGGGTTGGGCTAACAAAAGAGACGCGAGTCCCGCGCAGCGCGACCTGCCAACTCACCGCGTTCTTGCCCTGATCCTGACAGTTGCTGCAGGTCTTGCACTCGATGCACTGCCACCACAGCGCCTTGACTCGCACGGTGAGCTCCGGCGAGAACTTGAGGCAGGACGGGTGGCCTGTGGGGGGGGGACAAACCGCACGGGGGTCTCACACAAACGCGCTCGCCACACACTTGCATCGTAATAGGTAAAATAATTAAAAACTTTTTTTTTTTTTACTTTCAACCAAAGCCATCGTTAAATCAAAACAAAAATAAAAAATGTCTACATGTCAGTTTGGCCTTTGGTTGGTTGAAACCTGAATATGAAAACATATAAAAGGCCCCAGAGAGACAGCCTCGTGTCAGCAGCCCGGGCATCCGCCGCCGACAGCCGCCTCCCTCCAGGACGGCCACTCACCGCTGTTACCACAGTCCGCACAGGAGATGAGCTCCTCTGGCTTCTTGTCGCGATTCTGCTCCTTGGTCCCCAGACAGAAACTGCAGATGGGGATCGGCTCCGCCACCGGCTAAAAGAAGAGAAGATGAAGGAGAAGGGGGGGGCGAGAGAGAGAGGGGAGAGGAGGGAAAAGGGAGTGAGAAAGAGAGCAAAAAGGCAGGTCAGTGACTTCACCGATCGTTCCAGCAAACTGTTCTCCCATTGTGCCGAGCCCAACAGCGCATCATTGTGAGACCACAATCAGGTCGCTGTCAACGTATCGAGCTGATTAGGAATTAAGAGACCGTGCGCGTACTCATTGAGACCCTTAACACAACACTAAACGCATAAGCCTATTCCCTTCATTGGCTCCATAAGCAGTAAGCCACTGCATGAGAGCAGGGCATCAGTGATGATGATGAGCCGTCTTTCATAATGGCATGCCCTGAACCGCGCTGGTCTCAGAACAGCGCGAGGTGTTTGGGGACGGGGACATGCGGGCTGGCTGCGTCCAGAGCGTCGCAGACCGGAACACGAGCTGTGGCCCCACCCCCCTCTCTCCCTCGGACCGCTCGGCTGCAGGTTTCGGAGCGCCGTTTTGATGCTTATCCCGGAGCACGCCATCTGACATGCGGTTCTGGGGCGCTATAAATCTTTTAGTGACGGCAGGAAGAATGCCACCCAGGAGGACCGGTTGCTCTCTCACACATACAGAGAGTTTAGACGTAGCTCAGGAACCTAGAGGAAGAAGCTATACAGTGGGGGCTAGCAGGGGGAGCTGGTGCAGGTGCAGACATTCCTGGCTGGCTACACATAGTTTCACACAGCAGCCAGCCAGCCAGCCAGCCAGCCAGCCAGCCAGCCAGCCAGCCAGCCAGCCAGCCAGCCAGCCAGCCAGCCAGCCAGCCAGCCAGCCAGCCAGCAGGTCCGGGCAGGGAGGAGACAAGGCGAGCGGTTTGATTTATTGGGTTCATTTCCCTGTGACTTAGACTCTTGCTCCAAACAGGGACACCTCATGCCAGAGAGAGAGAGAGAGAGAGAGGGAGGGAGCGAGGAAGAAGGGGGGATGGGGGGAGAGAGAAAAAGAACGAAGTAAGAGAGAGAGAAAATAAAAAAGACAACCTTTTGTGTGGCCCCTGTGTGACCAACAGCTCAATCATTTCTGCTACTTAACCCCTTCCCTCCCGCCGGAGGTCAAGTGCTCTCCTTGGCAATCTCGGCACGCTTAACTAAACATTGCCGGACCTCACGTTACAGACACCCACAAATTACAAAGTAGCATCCATTACCACCCGTCACTGTAAATTAAACAAACGACAGGATAAAAAAAAAATCTCAATAAGACAGGACACTTACAAGCGAAAACATGAGAACTCCCCCCCCTTAGGTTTCTGGCTTCTCCAGAGCCAAGCCATTGAAGCCAACATCAACAGAGCTAAGACGATGACCTTAGAATGTGGACAACAAACTCTTGGCCCAACAAGTGCTTGTCGAGCATGTGACTTCCGGGTCTATTTTTAGTGCGTTCGCTTGACCGTACTGTTGGGTGCGTGAGAGAATTCCCCTGCAGAAAACGCCCGCCACTCGCGACCGACGCGCGCCTCTTGTCAACAACTGCATCGACCGGCTTAACTTGAACGGCAGTATTAAGAGGCCAAACTGTGCTCTGCCGGCTAGATGTCCGCTACACTCAGAGAGAGAGGGAACGTAAACATGAACGTAACAGTTAGCCAACATTTCAGGGGAAATAACAGGGGGGGGGGGAAACAGCTTCCAACAAAAGCCAACCCTACAAGGATAACAATAGCGTAATAATAGCCGTGGCGCTGTATTTGAACATGCTTGAGGCTAAACGCTGAATTGCAGAGGACCTTCAAAGGGGGCAGTCAAAGAGTGCAAGTGGCCTGGTTTTCTCGCCGGCTGTAATAGAGACAGAGCGAGTGAATGAGAGCAGAGTGGGGATAATGAAAGGCAGAACAATGAAGAGAGGACGGAAGGATAAGGATAAAGGGAGGTGGGGGGGGGAGAACAGAGGATGAAGAGCGAGAGAAAGAGAGGGAAAAAGCGGGCCCTGTTGTCCTTGTCCTCTCTCCAGTCAAGGTTCTCATTAACATGTGCAGCCCGTCTCCCTGTCCGACCGCGTTAAACCCCCCCCCCCCTTCCTTCCCCTCCCCAATACCAACCCAGCCCCCTCGCCAGCACCTCATTGATCACTGCTACAGGATGTGCGGCTACAGAATGAAAACACACCTCACGCGTGCACACACACAAAGGTCAACAGTCATGAGACACATCCGTCACAAAATGCGCGCGCGCACGCACGCACGCACGCACGCACGCACGCACTCACGCACACACACCAGTGGAGAAGGACCAGAAATAGGTATTATACAGGAGGAAAAGGGTAGCCAAATAAATAAAAGACAGTAATTATTTCCTTAGCTACAGCCAGGGTCCTGCGCTCTCTCAACACTATGGCTCCAATACTAAACCATCAGAACCTTGAGTGGCATGGCAGGGTTATATCCCCAGGCTGAAAGTGTGCCACCCGTCTAAACTCAAAACAGCGCCGCTTCCTTTAGCGGGGTTAGCCAGGGAGCGCACGGCGCTGAATGGCTGCATCAAACGCCACACGTTGGCCCGCTCCCAGCTACTCCTCCACCAGCTGGGGGACACATTGGCCCCGTTTGAGGGGTTAGCCATACACACCGCCACGCGGCCGTTATCGGTGTCATCAGCCATTCTCGTCATTGTCACCGCTGGCGCGCCTAGCGCGTCCCTCTCGGCCGGCCGGGGCCAGCGGTGTGCCGCCCAGATGCTGTGGAGAGCATCTGGTGCCAGCAATGAAAATGAAAGGACCCGCGCTGAAAGAACAAAAAGGATTAAGGGTTCTGACAGGCGGTGGCGGCACACCCTTGGCAGCCCGGGCAGCGTTCAGAGACGACAAACAAGGAAATAACTGCCGGTGACTTGTGGGAAATGAGGTCAGAGCAGGTTTCATTGGCACACTAATGCTGTGCCCCCATAGCAGTGCACAGGTAAGTCAACACTGGCTGGCTGATGCAAATGGTGGGAAAATAAGGGAGGGGGGAAAAATAGTCTCCCCGTGCATCTGTGATTCGGTTAAGTTTGTATGGCTTCTCTCAAGGAACTAAACTACGTTTAAAATAATCAGGGATCTAAACGGCTGACGTTTAGCCAAATTGAACAAAAAAAATTGTCAGAGGCAGTAACAATTTAGCTTTCTCGACTGCCAACGTGAACATGGCCGTTAAATAGGAGCTCTCAAGTATCCGACCGATCGACCCGCAGCCAGGACTCCATGTCGGGAGTAAAGGCTCGGGGTGTCCCCATTACGTCCCCTGTAGTCCGACCAGGTGGACAAGAGACGTGCCCTGTCCACCACCCTGAGCGTCCGTCACAGGGCACTGAGAGAGGACTGTGTGCCCTCAGCGTGGCCGCAGTGTGTCGGGGTGCAGACGGGAGCCCCTACGGCAGCTCTCACGCCACACGGACCCCCTCCTCCAGCCCCACGTACCCTCGCTCGGGGAGGGAGGGAGGGGGTGGGCAGAGTGATCATACCTCAGACATAAAGTCAATGTCTGGAAACATTTAGTATGCGTTTGTCCTAGTGACTCTGGCAAACGGATGTCTTCACCTTGAGCCGGACAAAACAACCAGGGGACTGGGGGGGGATTATAATGTCTGGGACGTAGAGGGGATTACATGGTGGGGACGGTCACCCTGGTCGTCAACGGAGACCTAGGGACGGACGCCGCTTACGACCGCGCGCCTTTGGGTATTAACAATTAGCCAAGTTGTTAGCATTAGTAAGCCACCGTTAAGGGTTCACTGAGTGAGCCATTCGAAGTGAATCACCGCAACCTGACCGGCCTCTGAGAGAGCTCCTCTGCGTGTGTGTGTGTGTGTGTGTGTCTGTGTGTCGTGCTCATATGACTTCCACACGACCCTCCTGTGACAGCGCGTATCGGTGGCGAGACCTCTGGTTCACCCCGCTCCAGCTGTGGTGAAAAGGGCAATGGCAGGGCAGAGAGAGATGGGTCAGTCCATACATAGATGACACCAGAGAGGAAGGGATGAAACGGCGGGGCGGGGGGGGTTTAGAAGTGGGGGGGGGGGAAGCCCCGTGTCAGGCCAATCCAACTTAATGGCCATAGACTCATAGAGCTAACGGGTGCTCTGGGAGGCAATGAGGCAATGAGGTTTGCTATCCATATAGCCGTGACCTCTGGCTGACTCCGCACCCCTTCCTTCTCCCCCCCCGATGGCCTGGCAATGACCCCCTTTAGGGGGAGACGGGGAGAGAGGGAGAGGGCCTGGGATCCCGGCAGAATGGACTGCCAGTGACACCGTCATTGGAGTGTCGAGTACACAAATCTCTCCGCTATGGGGTCAACAACGGTGCCCAGCCATTTGTTTTGATCCCCCCCCGCCCCCTCCCCCCCCAGATCCTGGTTAAATCACAGCCACTAGCAATCATGCGGGGCAATATGGCCCTGATGAGCTTTTATGCCTCGTGCACCTCCAGTCACACGCTCAAGAGATAAATTCGCTGTCGCACACAAATACCTGCGCAGGGACCCACACTTTAAGAGGGCAGGTCGGCGACCAGGCTCGGTATAAGGCGCTGGAACGGGGGAATATAAAAGCCAGTAACAGCTTGCTTATGGGTCGGGTGAATTCGAGCGACAACCGCCACCCACTGCCCTGCTGTACTCCCCTCTCTCGGAGAACATGCCGGGAACAGGGAAAGACGAGGAGAAGCACGGAGGAGCCCGCCCGCCCGTCCGCTAAGTCAAAGAGGGATCACTGGATCCCTGCTGTCTCAAGCACTAGCCATCTGGGCCAACAGGGTCAGTGTGTTAAGACAGCCATGTGACTTCTGGCTACGCTAATCCCACTCAAGACTGGTTTGAGAGTCCACAGAAACGCCTTGAACAGACAGCACGCATGCACACGCACGCGCACACGCACGCACACACACACACACACACACACACACACACACACACACAAAGAGCATTGACGAAACCCCCAGCATGTCAAAACAATGGAGCAAGAACGCTTAGATCTCCTGCCCTGTCGCCTGATGGTTTGGATCAGACGACGGCACCAAAAACATTGTGCATGTCAGGACTTGTGTGTTTGTGTGTGTGTGTGTTCATAAAGCATGCATGTTTGTTTTTGCATCGTTTTCAAGTAAACGTGCGGAGGTCGTCCGTTTTGGCAGTTGGGTTAATTTCAGAATGTGTTTGTTTACGCGTGTAATGTTTGTAATCTAGTATGTTTGCGTACATGGTTCGGCAAGCAATTCTGTCTGTTTACATTTGTGTGTGAGTGAGTGTGTCCCTGCCCCTGGGCAGGAGAGGTTAGTGCCCGGCTGACGTCTATCAGGTTACACTTAGTGGGTGTGTTCCCTGTCTCCTCTGTCGCCTGCATGTCTGCTGCTCTGTCGCTCCCTTCCCCTCCCTCCCTCCCTCCCTCCCTCTCTCGCTCGCTCTCTCTCTCTCTCGCTCTCTCTCTCTCTCGCTCTCTCTCTCTCTCTCTCCCTCTCTCTCTCTCTCGTTCTCTGTCTATCCCCGCAGCAAGCGGAGGCTGGAGATGTGCCCTGGCAAAGGCCCGCCGAGCGCCCAGCTCGACCCCCCGCCTCCCTGACCCCGCTCACACCACGGCCACGGCCCAAGAGTGGCCAACGAGACGCACATGAGACGCGTGCACTGCGGCTCGTCCCCGCTGACAAGAGCGATGCTACGCTCCCCTGTCGCTCCCCTTTGAAGCCCTTCCAAAAACCCGCGTCGTGAGCCCCGTCTACACCTCCAGGAGATTAACTTTGCTGTTTCTAAAGACTGCTTGTTCACAGCCTCTCACCCAAGAGTCAATCCTGGCAGTGCTCGCTAAAAGATGGGCTGCTACTCCTCCGACAGCTCTACACGTTGAGGTGTAAAAGCGGCAGACGAACGATAACGGTTTTGAAACCAGACTTTATGAACAGTTGCAATAAACAATTCCGACGCTGAAAATGTTGTATAAGCTAAGCATTTGAGCTTGTATTTTCTCATGTTGTCAAAGCAAAATTACACTATATGCACTCTTAGGCCAGTGTGCATAAGCTTTGGTATAGAAGGTGCACATACTCATAGGAAGAGAATGTGTGACGCATTGCCTCTCCACCTCGCTGTGTATGCTAATGTGAATGAATAGACAGGCAGAACGTGTGTGTGAGTGTGTCTGTGTGGGACGCGTGCGATCGTTACCTTATCCTTTTCGTGAGGCAGCAGGCGGACCGGCGGCAGGGACGCCAGGGGCACGTGGCCCGTCCCGTCCGTCTGGGAGCTGCGGCTGATGAGGTGGAACAGCGGGCCCTGCTTGGCCACCCGGCCGTGGGCCACGGCCCTCTTCAGGGCCACCCTCAGCTGCTGGTGGAAGAGGCCGGGCCCCATGGAGCCGCTGCCGGACAGGTAGGCCGCCACGTCCGCCTGGCACTTCAGGAAGCGCTCCACGCTCTTCAGGGTGGACCCGCCGGGCTCGTGGAGCCCCTCCAGGGAGCGCTTGATCAACTTGTTCCAGTCCAGCCCCGGCTTCTTCCCGGAGTGCGAGTGCGAGTGCGAGTGGGAATGGGAGCTTCCCCCGCCACTGCTCCCTCCCCCTCCGCCTCCACCTCCCCCTCCAGAGCTGCTGCCTCGCGCCTTGGGGAAGGCCAGGCGGCCGGGGTTGTCGGGGTCCTTGTAGGAGTTGAGCCCCTTATTGGACACCTTGAGGATGGTGCCGTCCTTGACGCTGAGCTCCAGCTGCTCCAGCACCGTCTTGCGGTCCAGCCCGTGGGACATGGACACGGCATTGCAGATGCGCTCCTCCGACGGCCGCTGCTTCTGTTTCTTCACCTTCTTGATGGCCTCCAGGATCCATGTGGTGTACGTGGGGTTGGCCAGCTTCACCATGGCTGAGGCCTGGAGGGGGGATGGTGGCGCGGGGGCCCTAAGGCCTGACCGCTATCACCTCCACACAAACAAATGGCCGTAGGCCAAGAGAGCGGTCCGGCGTGCGCCCTAACGCGCCGCCTCCACCTTTCCCTCTTTCTCCTCCTCCTAGCCCTCCACCCGGTGACTATCCTTTGTCCCGGGGCCTTACAGAGATTCCCTCAGAGCCTGAGCACAAGCAGCACGGCAGGGAGCAGCTCACCATAGCATAGGCCCCCCAGCCAACCCCCCCAAGTAAAAGCTGGACCACCAACTACTTCCTCCCGGCAGGGAAAAAGTAGCCTGGGGGAGAGCTGGGAGTGGCAATGGGGCGAGCTGGCTCAGCTACCTAGTGGGACTCTGTGGACACCTACTAAACCACTACAGGGGAAGTCTCAGTAATCCTACGTCTCTCCCAGTTTTGACGGATCCAAAAGACTGGGAGGCAAAAACAAAATGAATGTAGTGTCTGTCTTCTATCAGTTGAACTGAACTCGCACTAGAATATGACCACGGTGCTCTGAGTTGACGTTTGGTTGTAGTGCTTGGTAGGGTACAGGTCTGGGTAGCAGGGGAAAGATGTTCTCTGCTGGTGAGGTGATCGATCGCAATGTCCAATTTCTTGCCTTCTCTTTCTTGCTCCCTCTCCTTCTCGGGTCTGGCTCAGATAATGCAGAATTATCTTCAACAGTCAATGAACCCTGCGGAAATAGTGGACATAAAAAGACAAAGTGAGCTTAGATTGTTCCAAAAGTGCAAATAGCCACTTAATTTATTAAATTATTTGACCAAACCATAGACAAACTCAAGCGCCAACATATTGAGAAACAATCACAGCTTACTGTCAAATGCACCACAAGGAGAGATGCAATAGTTTCCCTCATCTTTATTTACTTTTACTAAAGTGTAACTTTCTACAAGCAAGGGTATATATTTAAAATGTGGTAAAGTTACAGACAGACCTTGATTAAGTGAAATACCTTTAGCAATCAGTAACTGTAAAATGTTACATTTTGATCACATAGTTTGACCTTATATTACTAATAATAACAAACAATATGAATAATATATGGACATTTTGCATGATAGTAAACATCAGTAACAAACCAACTGAATGCAAGTTTAGCTTTAACTCTGCCAAACAACATTTTAAGTAAATGTTAGTCTATTTGTTTGAATTATCAAAAGGAAAACCCATGAGGATTTCAAATCAGAGACAAGACAATTTTGAGTAAAGTAGTGAGAAATACGTTAGAGACAGAACGTTCGCCTCCAAGTTAACGTTACAAACTAATGTTACTGACGCCCACTTTGAAGTTCTCACCGACAGCTTTTTAACATTTGTCAATATAAAACATAGGTTTGCTTGGTAACACCAAAACGTTAAAAACGAATAATTCTCATAACAGGCTGGTCTTTGCTTTGCTAATTTAAAGTTAGCAAGCTCAGTAAGTAACGTTAGTTGGCTAAGAAAGGTTCACAGATTTATTTTTAAGTCAACGTTACCTTTTATATGCGAGAATGTGGAAACAAATTACTTGAAACCATCTGAAAACAAACCTTCCCGCTCCAGCGCCAGCTAGCACTAACGCTAGATCAAAACAATTCACAAACAACGTGATGCTTGTGTGCAGCTAACGTAGTAATACAGGCTAGCTAACATGTCAGTGAAAGAAACGAAAAGCTTTAGCTAGAACTATGTCAGATTCTTACAACGCCCAATGTTTCAAACCATAACAACCATGTGAGACAGCCAAGACGGGAATAATCCCATTTGGAATTCCATGGGAGATATTCACGGTAAAATCGCGGCCTTCAGAAATGGCACAATGCAAGTTGCATCAAGACGGCCACATCGGTTAGCAAAGCGGGCAAGTGCAAATGTAAGATCTCATACTAATACATTTACAACACCCGCTAGGCCTCCTTTTCGACCTCGGCTTTGGGTTAATATGAATGCACGTTATAGGCGTCCCTACGCATGCAATCTCATATCCGTACCTCCCCTACTTCCTTCCTCCATCGCCCACCCTCCCACGTAGTGCCTGCGGTGCAGTGAAGACAAGGCCGCTGGATCGAAGTAGCTAGGCCTCGGCTTCCCTTCTATCCAGCCACCCCCCATACCCCCCCTCGCGATCATCATCTCTCTCCGTACCAATTTCCCTCTACCTCTCGCGGTTCCCAGAATGCCAAAACGGGTCCAGTTCGGGTTTCGGAGGGAAGCTCGAATGCCCAGTAATATCCTCTACCCACCAGGCCCTACTCACCGGAATTTTGTGTCGAGTTGTTGGTGAGAATGTGCCAAAAATCCTTCGATTCACAGACAACAACAAGCCCAAAAATGCAGCCAGAGACCAGAGGCTCAAAAGCTGACGCCATCTTTGAGTGAAACAGGAGCTCAGTTAGTGGGGGAGGGGGGAACACTGAAGAGTCAGGGCTAGGGACCGTCTGCGTCGTTCTAACTGCAAACGCGGGTGGACAGGAAAAAGCACAGCAAGGGGAGCAGGCTGGGCTACGAAGTTGTAGCTATGAGGGGTGGATATCGGGTGAACACATGAAATGGAAGAAAGGGACAGATGGTGGAGGAAGAAAAAAAGGATAGGTGTTCTAGCATTCTCCACTGGGCGCGCTCACACGTTTTAGGGACATTTAAGGGAACGTCTGAATTTGATTTATTTTTTATTTCCCTCGATTGCTCACGAGATAAATCAAAGCCACTGACTGCATACGGATATAATGTTTAACGGTGTTTTACGATGTGACACTCAAGTGACAAAACTTGCGGTGTTCAGTTGTACTAGTGACAGCAGTCCCTGGAGTTATATTTCATGTTACAACGTATCCATTTAATATCAGCTATATCTGTTTCATTTCAAAATCATTCTAAGATATGTTTGTGTTGAGCACTAATGTCCCGCCAGTCAGATTATGATACGTAGCTACCTATTATCCTCCCACTAAAAACGATTATGTAAATTGCCCGCAATGCCGATCAGATCCACATCACACCTCAAAGCAATCTTTGTGTATCAGATGAACAGGCCAGCTGACCCTGTTTACACCCATATCAAACGTCGATAAAGCTTTTTGCTGCTGAAAATATAAATTTTTGATTGATTAAAATTGAGACAGTAACAGATGGACTATTTTTAATTAAAATGTATAGCCCATTAGGGTTGTAAGTAATAATGAGTAGCTTAGCTATTGTACATATAGCATTCTAATATATACATGTGAATAATATGTGGTCTTATTTGAAACTGGAATAGTTATTCACATATTTACTGAGTTAAGATATAAACATTCTTACCTGTAGATTCTGGCTAGACTTTTGTCTAGAACATTTAAATATAGGAATCTCTGGAGTGATGCGGCTATCCGTAGAGGAATCATTGCATGATAATATTAATTAGACCAAAGAATACCCATACCAATTATCAGGGTGGAAAAAATCACACTTTCATAAACAATGCACATTAAACTACCAAACAGGCCTAGTTAAGATGCAGGTAATTGAATAATCACTCAACATTTTTGACAGTGTGTGTCAAACATGTTTTGGCTACAAAATATATAAATGGGGAGGCAATGTGTATTTGAACCCAAGTGATTTGTCATTGGTTCATACAAGGATCATACAATTAAATCAACAGTTGTTACAAATACACAGATAAAAAATAACTTGTAAATCTTGTTAATATACCAGGTTAAAACAGGTGAACAAAATACGCACACACAAAAACATTTTTATTTGTAATTTAGGCTGAAGGGAAGGGAATAAATAAACCTATTCAGACTAGAGATGCTAAGATGTATGTTTTACGAAATGTGATCATAGGGAAGTACCTCTCCTATTGAGTATCACACACACACACACACACACACACACACATTTGCCTTTTAATTTTTCTAATCCTCTGTTCATGTCTATGGCCTATTTTATCCACCTGCTAGGGCCCTAGAGCTCCAACCACACACCAAGAGTACACCTGCCTTCTGCTGCCCCTCTGCTCTGACCCCTCCCCTCTGCTGCACCCTCAGCACTGACCCCACACTTCTCATCTGCTCTAGATCTGCTGATTCCAGGGACCCCCAGGGCAGAACCAGGGATCATGTCCCATAAAAACAAACATGTTGTTTTGGGGACTTCTTGTTTTTGTTAACCGAGTACACTTTTCCTTTTGATGCTTGTTTTGCTACTACTTCATTGTATTTCAAATCCACCGAGTTTGTGTAACGTGGCAAAATTTGATTGCGCATAGTTTAATTAGATTTTGCATCGCTGAATTGTTTATTAAGCCAATATATAATCCTATTATTAATTATTATATCAATCAATTTATTATGTTGCTGTTGACCAATAATTTTTAAATATATATTTCTTTGTCCAAATTGTCCAACTACAATTTCCTCCTTTAAGCCATTTGGTCACTTAATTTCACTGCCTCGCTTATTATTGGTCTAAATAAACTGTACGGATATAGACAGGGTTGTTTTCAAAAATACTAAGGAATATTGAGTCTATATTGGTCTGGTGTGTAACTAGTACTAATTGAATATATATTTGAAAAACTAGAAGTGGATATTGGTAGAATGGAAAACATACATTTGCTCTTTTGATCTTTCAGAGAAAAATGTGCAATTGTTTTACAGAGAAAGTGTTAGTTGTAATGCGCATGATGGTTGTTGTGACTAAGTGTGGTCAATCTGTGCGCCATTGCCCAATATAACTGTGCAGAGTTCCTGTTTGGGGGTTGGGTGATGGCTGGAGTCCTGCACAGATAGCTAGGCAGCGGCTAGGACTGCTTTTGTCCGTGTGAACTAGCAAGCTTCCTGCTGTGTCTGGCTCTCTGCCAAGTCCCAAAACCCCAACCCCACCGCTCACACCCCTGATCCCTCCCATCCTGGAATGGGCTGAAACATACAGCGGAAATTTCCAGGCCTGTCCGCCAAAGAGAGTGCCCCCACCCATCTCCACCCCCATGGCCCCTATTCCCTCCCCTGCCTCAATCCGAAGGGGACACATAGCAGCTGGAAGGTGAAGTGCAGCTTGATGGAAACCTAGGGAAGGCCAGCGCCCAGTCTGCCAAGACTGACATGCACTCAACGAACTGAGCTGCAAGTCAAAGCAGTCACCTCACCCCTTAAAGTAGTTGACAACTCTCTCTCTCTCCATCTTAAACACCCCAACCCTTCAAAGTAAGAGAGAACTCTCTCCATCTGAAGTCAGTCTGAAAATAAAACCTCCTTCACTCACTCTCTAGAGTGCCTCAAAGGGCTTTGGAGTGCACTTTCATGCCAAAGCCATCGCTGATTGAGCAACTGTGGACATTGTGAAGAACTGTTACTTGTGACATTGTTCATGTGCATCATTTTATAGATTTCCAACTCACACGGTAACATTTTGTTCTGAGACAATGAATTCAAAGTGTGCCAAAGCAAGAAAATACAGAACTGCCATACACGTCTAGCTGGATTCGACCTCAACTGAAATATTGCTTAACGTGATTGAGACACATTGATGGATTTACATTGATTCTGTTTCTACAGGGAATTCACTGCGTGTGTGACCCTCTTTGTCCATTGCCAGACGCCAGCAGGTTTTGTCAAGGCTCCCCCTGAGGCTAGTAGAGAAACAGCAACACTATTACTGGACAACTCCGTAAACAAACATACTAAATACATTGATGATTGAGAAGAGCCTTTAAATATTCCATGCTCATAAAGAACTCAAGAGGTGTACACATTGTGTGATTATGTATACGGCCTAAAGGTAGTAGTTGTTTTGAAAGACCTCTGTCAAAGTCCACAGCCTAGGGGAGTGTGCAGTTCTCTGATATTTGTAGAGCAGGATGCACCTCAGACAACAATACACCCTCCGAACGAGGACCCTCTCTCACACATTCCTGTGGGCCTGGTGGTGGGGGACTTAACCTCTGGAGCTCCGAAGGCATTGTCTGCTCCTGCAACTCCCCCTCTGCCTAGCACACTGGAGAAAGCTCGACCTCCATTTTAGCAAGGACTCAACCGCAAGGCCACTAAAAAAAGTGGCCTAAAAGTGTATTCTCTGCAGCTGGTATAGGCACCTTTCATTGATGGTTTTTAATGACTAGCTGCGAAATGACTAACATTGTTATACTCAGTTTTTTTTCCCAATAGCTAATCAGCCCATAAATCAAGAGGGTGTTATAATTATATTTAATATTATAAGTACAAAGAAGGAGCAAAATTGGTCACTCAATTATTCCAATCAATACAACTTGTATTGTGTAATTTTTTATGAGTGACTTTTTATTACCCCATAGCTACTAAAATCTTACTGTTTAGCATAATGATTTAGTTATTTATCTTTCATTGCTCATGTTAACACTCGTTATCTATCATGCAGAATATAATTACATGAATGTTTATCTCTTTATGAGCCAGTGGGAGACATTAAATGGATTAAATATGCAATCATTTCAGTGGTTTTGTAAAATAAAGGTAAATAATGAAGACAACACTTTGTCCAATTATGTTACACTGATAACAATAAATCTACAATGTAGCAATCCCTGAACCGTGCTTTACTTAACAGAAAGGAAGTGGAGACTAGTAATCTCCCTCTTATCAGCCAATTTTGTGGGGTCACATCTTATCACAGTTAGCCAGGGACATATGATATATAGCAGCAAGATAATCCAAGTAGCAGGATAATCACAGTCACCAAGATTGCTTAAATAAACATTAAATTAGCCTGCTTCCACCAGTCTCCAATGTCAGACTGGCATAGAGGGCCACTGCCAGTGAACTTCCTCGTTTGGGTTCATCAGTCGGAGACCACCATAACTTAACCTCTCCAATACAGACATAATCTAGCCCCAGGCTGAGTCTTTTCCGACCCCTGAAATCACAACATCTCCTTTTACTTCAGCCAGAGCCTGGAAGTCATCACCGATACTGCTACCACACAGAGCCCCAGAGACCGGGGTCATCAATAATGACTCCATTTACTTAACTCTGAGCCAAACACCTGCTCGTTCATCTTGTCTGACATCTGTCAGCTGGGTCCATTTCTCAGCGAAGCCCACCGCTCTGCTGATCCTAATCGGGTCACCCTTGGGTAAGCTCTCTTAGGGCCTCTACCATTACATGTTTAACCCAGCCGTCACCAGCAAGGGGTGGTCACACTCTTCAGTTTTCTTTGGGGAGGTTTAACTCTTAACCACACTTCAATAAGCCTTAAAAATATGACAAAACATTATATAAAAAATACATATTGAGTTGATGAAAGAATTTTGTAGCGTTCTGTCATAA
Source organism: Galaxias olidus (assembly GCA_026901105.3). Lineage (NCBI taxonomy): Eukaryota > Metazoa > Chordata > Actinopteri > Galaxiiformes > Galaxiidae > Galaxias > Galaxias olidus. Next base: position 124,864 of record JAPMUY010005095.1, on the reverse strand, counting down.
AAATAATACAACACATCCCAAATATGTGTTTAAATAAATGTGTTTTTGACAGAATTCTAAGATGAACAATTTTCAAGTGGAACACAACTCTCCTTTTTAGATTATCTCGCCCTTTCGTGTTCAACATTTAACTCGAGCTTGGGTGTAGGTGAGAGAGGCAAGAGCCTCCTTCAGACAGACATCCTCAACGTGAACCCTATCTCCTCCCAGAGACACACCTCTTTACATTGTGTTAGTTGCGGCTTATCTAGCCCAGACATGTCCGAGGCATTCTGTTGCCTTGTACATGTGTGTTTTAAGCAGTCCCCTAATACAAGTCATTGTGTGTTTGTTCATCACAATACCTCAGACAATTGTTCATCTAGAATCACCAACCTCTTTAACTCGGTGAAATAGACACCTGTGAGGCAGCATTAATAAGGCTATTGGTGGAGACTGCCCTTGAAGGCCAAGCAACGTATAGGGGCCCTGGTTGCAGTACTGCTTTTGTGCTATCCTTCACCTGTCCACAGCCCTATCCTTTTTTCTTGTAAGCCGAGCAAGTAATACTATTCAGTATCAGTTGGAGACTGTACCAATTAGCATCACGATACTAACAACTTAAGGACTGTATCAAAATAAGCTCTTAGATAGTCTTACAAAGAGAAGGCATAATGGTATTTTGAAAGATCTTTGTGCATAACGTTTCTTTTAAAGTAATAAAAATAGATATTGTAAATCACTCATAAAAATTGACTCAGCATTCAGAAACATTATAGTTAAGAAACAAAAGCCTACATAATGACCTGATTTATTACTTTGTGTTTATCCATTACTTTCAATATGGAGATATTGAGTGGTCCGGCTGACTACCGACGCCTTAGGGTCAGTCACATTGGGGACAAATTAAGTTTCAGCATTTCCTCTCAACAGCTGTATAGTGCAGTATATCTCACACATTGCTGACAGAGACGAGATGATAAAGTAGAGCATGAGAGGTTCAGTGGAAAGAAATGGACTCCATTTTTGTAACTCTCCTTCTCCAGCTGTCAGCCCGCTAGCTATCCCATGGGGGGTTGCCACGGTGACAGGGGGCCACATGTCTTGGGGGCGTCGTTTTGGTCAAAGGACCCCATTGTTCTTGTGTTAAGCCGTCTTCTCTGTGCCCGTCTGCCAGGGACAGAGGCTTCACACCCCTGACATACACACACATGGGGATAAAGACCCCTAGACTTCCATAAAGAGATGCAGACTATATGCTCTCTCTCCAACTCTGTTTCACACGTACACACACACAGCCAGACAGAACCCATAAAGTAGTGGGAGGTAGCCCATTCACTAACACACTTCCAATTACAACACATTAAATAGTTTTAAAAGCAGACCTGTAGGAATAAAATTATGTGGTTTGTCAAACTGTGGGCATACAGCAGCAGAAAATAGGCAATGCCGTAAATAACTATTAAAATAACAGGAGAAAAAAATATTAACAGTCTTCAAGTTTTTAATGTTTTCGAAATATGACTTACATTTATCAAGTCAGCAAATGCTAAAATTAGTGTCATAGAACTCCTCTAGATGGCAACATATCCCCACCAGCCACTAGAACAATGCTGTTGCCATCCACCAGGACAGATATCAATCTTACATTTACTTTGGCTGTAATATTGTCATAGACTAATAAATTCAGAAGTGGATGTATGTCTCATTCCATATGAATGCATTAGACACAGACCATGTATAGTATTGGTCTGTTTGATTAATACAGAACAGATTTGTAAAGGATAATATCATTGGGGTTTGAAAAAAAGACTGAGTGAGATGTTGGGTCAATACAAAAACACTCCAGTATGGCCACTGCCACCTGATAAAAGGAGAAGTTATTATTTTCATGGACGAATGTCAATAGTTGAAAAGGATGACACACTAGTGTCTCTGTACTCGGATTACGAGCCGATTGGCAGGCTATTGATCGGGGGCGTCGGCAGAGATGATTATGCTCTCAGCGTATTGATTAGCTTGGTTCCAGGAAGAAATCCAGCAACAATTACAGGCTTAGTCAATCAATCACAATTACCTGTTTTTATACACACAAAATAGACAGAACATTGGTTAAACAATCAATTCATTTATTCCATGCATTTAGGAAGCATACAGTGTATCATGAAATCGCCAACGGCTGATCAAGAACATAGGCCAAAGACGCTATATTCTACATACAAGACGACCAACTCCAAACAGAACAGGGGTTCTTATCAAACTGCCAAAGCGAGAGAACTCAGAATGGGGTGCGAGGGGGCAGTACTCCCAAGGAGAGATGGAGGGTCAGTGAGCTAGTTCGTGTTCTTTCTCAGAGACGGGGGTTTGAAGGAGCAGGGCTGCACTGAGGCGACGGCCACGGGTCTTCCTGCGCTCCTCCCTGATGGAGTCAGGGGAGTTGTGTGGAAGCCAGGCCAAGCCTGCGCTGCTACTGCATCTGCCCTGCGGATCAACACCACTATGGATCCTCAGGCTGCGGCGCACTGACCGCTGCCCCCTGGTGGCCAGGGGTTTGAAGACATCCTCAATGTTAAACTCGTCCTGCCACTGGGGCAGGTTGCAGTCTGGGTTTGAGAAACCCAGTTCAGGACCATCTTCTCCCTGACTCTGAGAGGCAGACCGGGCTGCAGAGTGGCTTTCCACAGGGCTGGCTGCTGGATCCAGCCTTCCTCCTCCCTCTTCCACCTCTGCCCTGGTTTTCAGCTCATCCACATGGCTGACCTGGTCACCCCCCTCCTCCTGCACTGAGTGGAGGAGATAACTCCTTCTGCCCCTGGACCTGCCTCGAGGTCCTTTGCTATCCTTGGCTTTGGCTGGCTTGGGTTCTGTGGGGCTGTCTACGTCTAACGGGGGACAGAGTTCAGTGTGGGTCCCCAGAACACAGCAACCCCCCACCGCGTCCCCGCTCATGTCAGAGTGGAGAGGTGCTCCACAGCGTAGTGTGTCGGCCACGTCAGCCTGGGCGCTGTCTGCTGTGGACGTTCCTCCGTCGTGCTCGTCTGGGTTCCCCGTTTCCTCGGTCGGGTCCTCCTCGATGTGCCAGTTGTGCACGGGGACGCTCACCTTCCTGGCTTTGCCTCCGCGCCTGCTCTGTCCTCTGGGCTCTGCCCGGAGGCTGGAGCTTTGCTTTGGCCCCGAGTGCCTACGCGTCCGCCCTCTGCAGACGGCCGACGGCTCTGCCGGGGCGTCCGGGGGCTGGCTGCGGGGCTCTGTGGCAGACACGGTCTCGTTGGCGGCGGGGCAGAGGAGGCTGCGTCCCGGGGCGGGGGCCACGGTCTCAGAGTTGGTGAGCTCTTGCAGAGGGCCTGGTGAGGGAGCGGACTCCTCCTCTTTTTCTTTGGCTGTGTGGGGAGAGGAGAATGGTGGTAAGACCCTGGGCTGACTGTGGGTGAAGTGCTGTTGACTGTGGGAATTAACCAGAACCCCTAAGCAGCAACGAAAGTCGTTATTTGCGGTCTACCCTTTTAACCCACAGTATAGAGAACAGACTCATACAGAGACGTGACCTCTAGACGCAAACCAAGTTTAGTGTGTGTTAGAAAGATGGTTGGTGTGACCCTCTGTGCGCTCAGGGTTTACCATGTTGTTTCCTGGTGTGTTGGTGCTGGGGGTTGGGGGAGAGGCTGGCTGTCCCGGACAGGGTCTCTGTGATGGGACTCAGGACAGGGCACTTGGAGGCGTACGCCCTGCTCCCGTACAGAGCGCGGTTCACCTCTTTGGAGCCCCAGCCCCGCTTGGCCGCTGTGGACTGAGGGAGACGAGAGAAGCCCTCTGAATCCAGACACAGACACATTTTACTACAACGCCGATTTCAATCTCAGATTCAGAGCTGTGCTTACCTTCATCTTTCTTGTGGCAGACTTTGCGGCCGTGCGGGTCGACCTCTTCTTCACGGGTTCCGTCTCTTTGGACAGCTGGGGGAAACAGAGGTGGTGTCAGGAGCTTAGACAAGGCACGGCCACACAAGACTCCAAAACACTGTCTAATCTCTGTCTCACTTACACGCAAATTCCACTCTAATGAGGCCAAATCCACTCAGATAAAATTGTAAATAGCAAAGGATAAGAGGAGACTACCAGTTGGAACAGTTAAATCGTTCATTAAAAATCCTAATCCGCTCCTAAACAGATTAGTCCAGACGTCCCCGGGCAGACCTTTCTCTTCTTGCCGCGCGAGCGGGCTGGGGCCGGAGCTGAGGATGGTGATGGGGCCGGAGCTGGGGACTGTGTGGCTAGACTCGGAGGCTCTTCCTCTGGCTGGGGCTCCGATTGGGAAGACTCGGCCTCCAGTGGCGGGTGGAGAGCACACGGCTCTGGGAGAACAGGATCTACAACAAAACCCGACACAACCCTGCTTTACTCTCCGGTCGGAAAACTGACACCGTGATCATAGGGACATGCGATGTGTGTGAGGAGAGGAAAAACTGGTTGGGACTGGGGCGGCCAGGAGGAGTTTGGGAGGGGTGGAAGGACCAATGCTGCCCAGCTATGAGTCTAGCTCACCTTCCAGGAGCTCAGTGGATGACACCTCCTGAAAAGCTGCGTTCAAATCCAGCGGTTGAGCCTCAAAGTTTGGCTCTGCAAATATACACGACAGACAAGAGGACATTGTGTTATGGTACTTCGGTGTCGACAACCTACGCTGGGGTCTTCTCACTGATGTACTGGTGACCGACCTGTGCTAGCCTCCAACAAGATGTCTGCATCCTCCATTGAGGGGAATGGGATCTGAGAACAGACATAAGTACGATCTCAGCCTATTTAATATAGTAACATGTTTCAAATACATTGCAAAACAACCGTTAAGGGACATTTTAATTTCCACAAACAACAGACTTACTAAGACATCTCCCCTTTCTTAAACTAAGGTCTCAATAATAAACGTATCAATTACGCCAAAATTCCCGCTCTTTCCTCCACAGATAGCTGTGTACCTGTCCAACCAGGAAAACATTGTCCCGCTCCATAATGCTGCCCGGCCCCATGCCGAGTGGTGGAGAAGCCCCGGTCATGGAGGGGCTGCTGAAGTCCGGCTGGGCCATGAGCATCCTGGGCTCACTCCTCTGGGGCGTCTTCAGCGCCGAACGCAGCGGGGAGCCTCTGGCAGAGCCGTCGTGGGCCGGCGTGGCCCCCCTCTGCAGCGGGGTGCTGGGGGGGAGGTCCCTGTCAAAGAACTCCGGGGAGAGCGGCCCGCCGAATCGCACCCGTTTCCTTTTCTTCACGGTCGAGGTCCCGGTGAAACAGTATTCCTCTGCAAAACAAGCATAAGTTAACCGCGACCTCCATTAACATTGGTTCCTGCATGTAAATAAAATCGAAACAATTCGCTGTTGTGAATCGATAAAAAAAAACTAAAAAACTCTGCTCTAAGAGCCTTGCCTGCAGTGTCAGTGCACCTTTGTGTGCAGGGAGCTTTAAAGGTCGGGCATGGACGAAAAGAAGGCGGCTCTGGAGAACGACAGATAGAGAACAACGTGTTTACCTGTAGGCTTCATCTCCACCAGAGAGGGGAGCGAGGGCAGAGTGAAGAGCAGGGGCTGAAACGTCGGACCGCCTGCGGCTGGTTCCTTGGAGATGGCCCCGGGAGGACTCTGGCCTTCAAAGGAGATCTCCTGCAGGAGAACCAAAGAGAATCCCTGTGAGGGGGCTGGCGTGGTGGGAGCAGAGCGGAGGCCTGCAGAGCTAGGAGGACTTCACAGGAGGATGCCCCTGGAGGTGGAAATGTGTGAGCGTGGTGGTGAGCGGAGGAGGCTCGCTACAAAACTGACCTGCGTCCCTGTGCTGGAGGAGCAGTGTGTCAAGGCAGCAGGCTGGGTCTCACAAGCTGCAGCTGGCAGGAACACACACTGGGCTGCCTGGGTCACAGTTCTGGCCGGCTGGTCCGGGGCCTGGAAAACAGACGCAGGAATCAGAGTGAGAACAGTGAAAAAAGGTTCTAAATTACCACTGTGCAGTAGGAGCCAGGTTTCCAAATCCACCCTCAAAACAAACAAACAAAAAAAAAAAAACATGATTCTGGTCATGAACCGCTGAGACTCTCCAAAAAACATGAGGTGGTAAATATTCAAACAACTTCCCTAATGGAGTGTGCACTGTGGGGTCAGAGGGAGATTACCTCCTGCTCCTTCAGTAAGTCGCTTCTGAGGATAGGAGTGTTGGCCTCCCTAATCTCCCCTACACACTCCCTGAGGGGGGCCATGCAGCGCCTCTTACTGGGCGGGGGCGTCATGAGGGACGGGCACGGGCTCTCAGGCAGCCCGTTCTCCTTCCCACAGCCCCGGCTCCTCCCACCTGAGGAGGGGACAACCGCCCGTCACCAACAGAACACAGACCAAACACAACGCAGATGTCATACAGTCCCATGGAAAACCGGGAGTATAACTTTTAATAATCATGTTTCGTGATTATATACGCATTCAAATGTATAAAATAACCCCCAAAAATATTACAGGTCATTAAAAAGTATGCAACCTAATTAACCATCAAAATTAAAGAACAAATCCTGTTAAAGAGGTAGTTCACCCATTTTCTACTTTTTTTTATATATTTTTCATCATATAGCCTACAAATGTTCTATTTCACATATAGTGTTGTCATGTATCGTTACACAATCAAACAGTAACATAGAAATAGAACACTAGAATGTGAAACGAGTCGGGAAAATGACCCCCTATTGCGGTCATAGGGGGTCCTTTTCGAATTTTGAAAACTACAGCCATGTCTAGCCAGGGGGAGGTCCTTTCCTGGTGCTCACTGATGTACAACCAAAGGCGGCAATTCAAATTAGGGGGAACGTGCCATGTGACACCTGTGCTGTGATGTTTGTGATAGCATTACACCTAGATAGCTACTCATTTGTCATTGTCTGTGATCATTGCAGACGAGGTTACTGATTCCACTGCAGAATTAGATGATGACAACTTCATGGATATTTTGTTACACAGTGAAATTCAGCCGTATTTATTTAAACCGGAATTTAGCGATGAGGAACCTGACAGAGAGATCAAGAAATGCAACAACAGGTACTGGCAGCGAGCGAACCAGTTGGAGCTGACACGATAGCAACTGAGTCAAGGCTGGACTGGAACTGGTACGGTGCTGGTGCATTTGTGGGTATTGCTTGCTGATGGCAACGGAGAGTGTATGCTGCAATGAGTGGGACCGCGCACAGTTTCTGCTGTCAAGCATGACACCCTCCAGGCCCAAGCAAAGAAGATGGACGAACGTGTGTAACTAAGCGTGAAAGCTTTGCAGGGCATACAGACAGCGGAGTGCTGGAGACCTATTTTAGAAAACCTATGGTGAGAGACCTGCTGAGCTATGGGGGCATTTGACAGCTGAGTAAGAAGCTAACTAGTTAGCGAATATAATATCTCATGTTTAACATTTTTTTTGTACATGTGTGGATAAAATTGGGGATGTACTAGATGTTGCTGAAATGAGCCAGCGGCTCCTCCTAAATTTGTCTCGATTCATTTTGGCGAATATTTTTTGTCACATAAATTGGCTTGGTAGTTAGTTAGCTTGCAACAATGTGTACTTAGGAGGTCAAGTTGTTAGATAAGTTGTTCTTGACCCTACAAAATTAAAATGCTATTTTTTTTATAAAGTTGGCTAGTACTAGTATAACATTTTGCGATGGGAAGGAACACTGTAGCTGTTTAGACTAGACTAGCTGTTGACTAATACTACTTTTTTTTATTACACCAGCGATATAAATGTGCAAATGTTTTCTTCATTCTACTGTATAGTTTGCTTATATATTGTGTATTTTGCGTTTTTGTGATTGATAATTACATTTTTTATTGTGTTTTCAATTTCGTCTGGCTGCATATCGTTTGTTTCTGCGATGGATGTTACACGGTTATACTCAAATTGTATCCCCCTGCATGTGTCGTCAGTAGAATACAGATGCATACCCATCTGCTAACTTCACTGGCTTTCGTGAGGTGCAAGACCAAGACTCACAAGAAGACTTGTAAATGTCTGTGTTACACAACACTGTTATAGTTAAGTTCGAAACTCAGGAGAGCAGATTTCAACATTCATAAATAATTATAGTACCACATCTCTATGACACGCCCATGCCCTGGTGCTGGGGAGATGACAAGGAAAGGGTCGCGCAGTGAGCTATGGGTCCTGTGGTTTACAATGAATTTATCATTTCCGTGCCTGTAGTTGGAAAAATATGTTAATTTCACTTACACTGATCTTAAGACCCGAACTTGTTCAATATACTAATTTAGCCTAAAGAACAACATATATCGTTTTGGAACAAGGGTGAACAATCCCTCATGACATCAACAAATATATTTCCCATAGGCAAAGGCTTGTCATCGCTCACTATAAGGGAGCAGCACTTGGTTAAAATATGCAGTGTTCAGCGAAAAGGACCGTTTGTAATGACTTAAAGAAATAAAGATCAATCTTTGCAAGTGTCTGCAACTGTTGTGACCAAGACCATTAAAAAATTTATTTTTGTAAGAAACTGAGAATTCTATGCAATATATGCCCCATACAATTAGGTTATTAGCTCCGGAAATGCAAGCTCAGCTAAATTCGAGACAAAAAGTATAGATGCTGACAAACTGTTTAGAGTAGATAAAGTAATGCAAGCCTCTGGGACAAAAAAAAAACATTGATAAGTGCATAATAATGAGAGTTGATTAAGCCCAAAAAAAAAAACAGAAACATGTGATTGTGAAGAGGAGAAGTTGGTCTCAGTGAGTCACTATTTAAAATATTTGGGTCCAACCGCAGAGAATTTGTGAGCAATGGACGGTTAGCACACAAGGTCTTATACATTTTCTGCTTCATTAGATTCAACAATGGGAATTAGCTACCTTTATTTCAAGTAATTGTTGAACATAACCTGTAGACAGGTATTGGTGACAACAGGGGGTTAATTTGGGAAAATGCTTGTTTTCTCAGTGAATATCCTAACAATCGTATGTTTATAATCAGTGATCCAACGACTTGTTCTGCAAATTCCCGATATTAAAGCTGACATAGGCTTCAGGCTGAAATCTCAATGATTTGGCAATATTCAAGATCAAACGTTTAATGCAATTCACGTGATCTTAATGTCACACAATGAAAATGAGGGGTTTATAGACAGGTTTTGAAAGGTTTACGCTCCACAGGTAGGGAACTTAGTTGGCTATTGGTTCAAATACAGTAACTACCGGGTGATAATATTTTGACCGAATAGCTGTACTTGCATGAAACAGTTGCTTGAGAGGTTACAATGACAATGTTGAAAATATTACCGCTAGAAAACAAGGTGGCCTCACCAGACAGTCGATCTCTAGTGTTTATACGTCCATCCACCATGTGGTTCTGCTTTAGCACGGTCTCAGTCAGACGATTCTCCTCCACATCCATGATGCTTTGGAAAGAAGCCATCTTCTGCTTCAGAGTGGACACTCGAGGAGAAAAGGGGCTAGCTTTGATTTGCTAGAAAACAGGGTGGATAAGAAAACAAGGTAGCTGGCTGAGTAAAGCAATTTGGCAGTTCATAGAATCGAACTGCTAGAAAACAAAAGCAAAGCGATCAGATCATCTGTCCAGAATCCTAACATTACGTTACTTTCATTTTATGTCAAGTTTATTAGTAAACTTGGTTATTTTAATTTCCTTTTTTTATCCTAACAGTATGGTATTTAATAGAAGCACATGTACAATGGTTTAAACAGAATGTTTCAGTGACTGCAATGGCTGAATAGAGCTGAAATGTAATTACGTTATCTGTTTTTGCTACACAACTAGGGGCACCAATTTATTTATACAGGGTAGACTGACAGAGACTATGTCTCTAAAAAACATGAAATCTAAGAAAAACGACATAATAAGAGCTCTACTGTGCCTGCAAGGGCACCATAGCAACCATGTTGCCGGATGTAAAAGAAAAATGAAAAAAAAAAAGATCTTCTACAAAATCATAGATTAGGCTCGTGGGTTTATGACCTAAGTAACAGTATATGGAGGAATAGACAACCCGAGGAGCTTCTGACCTGTGGGGTTGTAGCTTCCAGGGCAGACTTCATCCTCTGTTGTGCTATGTAGCGGATCAGAGAGTTGGTCTCTGGGGAACCACGCACCCCTACATTGGACCTCCGCCTTGACTTCAGTTGAGCCAGGCGAGATTTATCTGAGGAAAGAGAACACAGACTAGTAAACATCCCAAAAATTGTATTTAATACATTGCAGAGTGCACATCTACACGTGTTTTGTGGATTTGGAGAAGGCGTATGATCGGGTTCCCCGGGAGATACTGTGGGAGGTGCTGCGAGAGTGTGAGGTGAGGGGGTCTCTACTCAGAGCCATCCAATCTCTGTACTCCCAAAGCAAGAGCTGTGTCCGGGTCTGCGGCAGTAAGTCGGACTCGTTTCCGGTGAGGGTTGGCCTCCTCCAAGGCTGCGCTTTGTCACCTATCCTGTTTGTGGTTTTCATGGACAGGATCTCACGGCGTAGCCGCGGGGAGCGGGCTGCGGGTTGGTGGGCAGAGGATTGCATCACTGCTTTTTGCAGATGATGTGGTCCTGATGGCATCATCAGTCTGCGACCTGCAGCACTCATTGGATCGGTTCGCAGCCGAGTGTGAAGCGGCTGGGATGAGGATCAGCACCTCCAAATCTGAGGCCATGGTTCTCAGCAGGAAACCGATGGATTGTCTAGTCCAGGTAGGGAATGAGTCTTTACCCCAAGTGAAGGAGTTCAAGTATCTTGGGGTCTTGTTCTCGAGTGAGGGGAAAATGGAGCGAGAGATGGGCCGGAGAATTGGAGCAGCAGGTGCGGTGTTGCAGTCGCTCTATCGCACCGTTGTGAAGAGAGAGCTGAGCCAGAAGGCAAAGCTCTCAATCTACCGGTCTATCTTCGTTCCTACTCTCACCTATGGTCATGAAGGGTGGGTCATGACCGAAAGAACGAGATCGCGGATACAAGCGGCGGAAATGAGTTTCCTCCGGAGGGTAGCTGGCATCTCCCTTAGGGATAGGGTGAGAAGTTCAGCCATTCGTGAGGGACTCGGAGTAGAGCCGCTGCTTCTTTGCGTAGAAAGGAGCCAGTTGAGGTGGTTCGGGCATCTAGTAAGGATGCCACCTGGCCGCCTCCCTAGTGAGGTGTTCCAGGCACGTCCAGCTGGGCGGAGGCCGCGGGGCAGACCTAGGACCAGGTGGAGGGATTATATCTCCACACTGGCCTGGGAACGCCTTGGAATCCCCCAGTCAGAGCTGGTTAATGTGGCCCGGAAAAGGGAAGTTTGGGATGCCCTGCTTGAACTGCTACCTCCGCGACCCGACCCCGGACCAAGCGGATGACGATGATGATGATGATGATGATGACATCTGTCAGCAGAAATCATATGGTAGAAAGTGCCACAACTCTGTGACTTTGTTCTCGCAGGTTTTACCTTTGTGATTTGATGAAGGAGTAAAGCTCTGAGCAGAGATGCCGAGTTGTGAAGGAGTGAGTTTAAAGAAATCACCAGGTAGTGAAGTGTCACAGAGTGCATGTGGATCCTCTGATGCTATCAAGGTTTCGACAACATCTGCCATGTCCATTTTAAACGGAACTGTCAATGGTATCAGTTTAAAAAAGTAAAAGACAATGATCATTTGGATGCCTGTAACACCAAGTTCAGGTTTTGGGCTGAATTGCTTAGTTATGGGTGAAGGATAAAGTAGTAAGATCATTACAAGAATGGCTGTCAGCTGACATTGTAATAACGCTCAACTGTGTATACATACTATAACACAAAAGCTAGTTGACACACATGACATGGACTTGTTAACAGTCCAGCAGTGCAGTGACCTGCAAACAGTTAAGGTAATTTATATTATACTAGTCAATCCAAAGAATTTCGCTGACGCTGAGAACTAAAGTCAACATTTAACGTTATTTAACGTTTCTACAATATCTTCGCTAACGTTAACTCTCTCTTCTAGCTAGTTCCTAGCAAGCCAGCTAACAAGAAAACGTAAGATCCGTTCGTTAGCCAACAACTCTAACCAGCAACTTTGTGAAGTTAGCCAACGTTAACTAAGTGAAAAAGTAAAAAATTACTCACCTTTATAAACTACAAGTTAAAAAAGCCTATATATAAATCCAAATATAAACTGGTGGCCATAAAACAACTTATGCTCAAACACAATTATTGTGCGAACTTGGATTTACTCTTAGCTAATGTTATGAGCCTGATGGTTAGCTCTGTGGCTGATTGGTGCACACAGCAATTCAAATCTCGCTCCCCTTGAACGGACCTCTTTCCACTCAGGCTGCAGCTGAGCTACTGATATCCTTCCGCTATCATAATAAAACAATACTCTCAGAAACAATTTAGTTAGATGTATCATTCTATGCATATTTAAATTTCATATAATATTAATAAGCAACGCATCGTGAATGAACAGATGAATATAGTTAGTCTAGTGGCATTCAATGACGGTATTAAAGAACTATCTTTCTTTGTTTACAACTAGCAACCACCTTCGAATGGACCAATAGAATATTAGTCACATGCCACAATGTCTTCAACTGTCCAATTATGTGTCAGCAGAAGCGCGTATCAAACTTGTTTCACGGAGTAGTAGTAGGATTAATACATCGTCTGAAACGCTTGAATTATTTGTTTAATTAATAACAATTGGAATCAAGTTTCAAACCAACTAGCGACATTACAATTCTCTTGAGGACACTTCGTTTTTTTCACACTAAATGTAGGCTACTTTTTATATTTCTCTCACACGCACAAACACAAAAACACTACTCACTGCCTGTTCGTCCTTCTCCGTATTGAGGAATGAATACGTTATTGGAGTATATCTGTAAACACAAAAATTTTCAGTCCCATATTTTGCACAGCTGAGCTGGGATGTTGAATAACTGTCACCAGACAGGGCCTTAGAAGTGCCACTGCCTGCATGACACTGATGCTGAATATGCCCTAGGATTAAATATAAATTTAGTATATGAGAAGTAATACATATATATCAATTTCCTCCCCTAATTGTAAATGGTGATTTGCATCATATTGGTGCGATATGCGTGTGGCTAATGAATTCAACAATATAAGGAAACATAACCCCACACCTTAGAGTTGATCTCTATTTTTATTCTTGTTTATATACACACATATAAAAAATAAGGACATATGTACAATGACAATAAATATCAACATGTTCATACAAGCAAAATAAGTTACTTAACATCCTTTACAAACATTACATACATAGGAAATCGAGAACAGACAATAGAACTTAGCAAACGAAAGCAAACTGGGAGAAAAAAATTATAACAGTAATAGAAAAAAGTAATACAAGTCATTACAATAAAACAGCTGAATTTAAAGCCTTGTGTTAGAGAAAGTTTGGTTGGTGATGAACACAATTAACTGAGAAAATGTGGCATTTACACACATGCAGAGCAGTATATCCCTTTAAAGTTGCTTCCTTTATTTGTATCAGAATTTGGAATTTCCACATGAAATCTAAAAAGATATAAAGTTAATGTACCAATCTTAAAGATTTCAGAATTAAGGATTTCATCTCAATGTTAAGACTTTTGGGTATTACGAATTAATATTTAAAAAGTAATTATACCAGCTCCGAGCAAAACTAATTGTTTAATTTAATCTAAACCATAAGATACTTATTTAGTTGTAGGTAGTCTGTTTGGCTTTGTTGATCATATAAAGCTTTCAGTTTTTATAGGGTACTTTCAAATGGTAGTGGTGGGATCCTGTAGATTACTACTGACATGTAAACAGGAAGTTTTCCAGCTTCAAGCCATTTATGCTCCAATGAAAAGTAAGTCATATTTTAACTGTATGAAAGTTTCAGAACAAACTGTAATATTGAACTGGGTTCAACTGAAACCCAATAAAGAATTTCAACCTTTGAAAAAAAACACAATTGCAGTCTACTTTGGCTTCCCCAAAGGTGAAGAGGCAGAGCAAAAGAAAGCACATTCAAGGTGTAGCAATGAAGTCCTTTTATACTTTCTTTTTAGCTTCAAAAAGAGGACATTATGTTTAAGGACATCAGTGTTTGTAAAAGTTGAAACATAATGCATTTCTACAAAGATGATAATTCTGAAGATGTACAGTACACACTTGCAGAGGATCATGCAACATGTAACACTGGTGGCCGAGTTAAGCACCTCTTCAAACTTGGTATCCTTTCAGTATACTAGACCCCTCCAATTGTTTCTACATTGTGTGGTACAAAGAAAGACTACGAAATCCTCTTGTTGCCTCTTTGCATGGTCCTTAAGTTCCTGCAGATGTGTCACAAAGCCACCCTTTTAAGACAAAGCATAGACAGCGCACAGAAGACAGGTTAGTTTGGGCAAAAATAATTTATCTTTCAATATAAGCTAGCTGAGGAAACACACACACAATATGCTGCTATGCTGCATTTTCAATTTAAAGACACTAGAGTAAGTTTATTAGCAATTTATCTTCTCCTAAAGACAAGATGAAACTAAAATGTAGCACTAATCATAGATGAGTTTCTCCATGAGGAAATAGATAATGGACCCCTACCTTGTTCTATTTCCTCATGGTCCCCTGTTCCCAGCCATTGCTTTGTCGAAAGGGCAACCATCCGTCCTAAAGTCTGCCCATTCCTCCATCAGCACAGGCTGTGTGTGTGTACAGAGCGTGTCTGTTTTTTTTGTTTTTTTTTACAGTGTTCTTCCGTTCTTCTGTATCTGTGCACAGTAGCCCCAGGTCATTCTCTGGGCATCGGTATGGGAGGGGTTGTATGGAGACAAGGGGTGATACAAACTGCTACCTGGGGTTGGTCAGCATTTATGGTGGTCAAAAATTAGGACTATTTTTTGACAGTCCAAGCTACCACCATCACCAAAAAAAAGGAAATATTTAATATGAAGCACTTCAAGAGGCAACCATCGCAGTGAGGATCTTTTCATCTGTATTACACATTCCTTGATTTTCACGTCATCTTGAATTTAGGGCAAAACATAAGGCTGCATTTCAATTTACCCTAGCCATATCTTTGAAAAAGATGCACTTAAAATGCACTTGACATTTTGAAGCTAAACCAAATTTGCCGTAATATTTACAGCGTTTCACTTTAGTAAATGTAGACTCATCTGTATGCAATTGTCCTTGGGAAATACAGTTGGCTATGTTTTGTGCATGGGTGAGGGGCTTGCCCTTACATTCTCATTCCCAGAGAGGTGCTATAAAGCCATTCAACTCCATCGTTAGGATGTCTGCCATAGTCCGCATAAAAACACATAGAAAAAGATCACATATAAATGTCTTAATTTAAGGAATCACAACAACTGAATGTGGCAGGCATTGAGGACTTTCTCAAAATGAAAGGCGGCATCAAAAAAATTAAAATCAAGCAGTTACGCCTTGAGCGTTTATCCTTCATTTAAACACCATGTCAGACTTGAAGTTCACTTCACTTTTTTTCTCTCTTTCTCTCTTTTGTTCCATCCACCCTTTTATTCTCAGGTGGTTCTCCTGCGAAAGGGACATGATTGTCGTCTTGCTGATAAGAGTCTTTTCTCCTGTCACACTCACTCTCTTGGCTCACAAATACAAAATGGAGTCCACACTCCTGGTTAAATTGAAGAAAGCTAAAAAGTCTCAGTGGAGCCAAAAAAAAAAAGTCAAACAAATCCTTTTTTTCTTCTTTCGTTTCTTTCGTTTGATCTTGTTATAGGTTTTAGCGCAGAGGCTGAAAACCGTGTCGTGTGTCAGTGGTCCTCTCAACATACAGAGATATGCCCTTGGAAGGGCAAACTCTACCAAATCTTTACTGCCATGCTCAGTGTACTCCTCTGCGCTCATCAGCCTTTTGGAGAATACACAATTTACAACACAGCTTGAGACTGCACAGTGAAAGCTAATGAGTTGTGCAGAAAAATGTCTCAAATGGTGGCCACACGTTGTCTCAATCAAAAATATTTATAGTAGCGGATGCTGGACAACGGTCAGCGTGTGTTCGACATGCTGTGTGTGTGTGTGTGTGTGTGTGTGCTAAAATCGCCTGGAGAGTCTCAGAGTGAGGCAAACACGCGTTGGCAGAGATAGAGAGCGCACTGGGAGTCGAGAGAGAGCGAGAGAGAGATAAAACGGCATCCTTTGGAGAAGGGAGGTAGGTTGGTTGTTTTGGGATGGAGGAGGAGGAGAGCCTTAGACAGACGACTCCTCGGGGTTTGCGTCTGGCAGCACGCTCCTCTGCTGCAGCGTGCGCCGCAGCTCCTCCTTGAACGGGCTGGAGTAGTCGTTCCCTCCCCCGCCATGGCCCAGGACCCCTCCCCCGGCACCAGCCCCGCTAGCCCTCTCCTCCCCAGCCGAGCTCAGGTTGAGGCGGATGTAGCCGTTGCTGCCGGAGCCTCGGATGTTGGTGAGGCTGAGCCGGCTGGGGGAGTGGATGGGCTGGCCGGGAATGGCGTTGGGAGAGGCAGTGGTGGCGCCGGGGCACATGGCGTGGCCGGGAACGATCTTCAGCGAGCCGTCCGAGTAGTAGTAGTTGGCACCCGTCTCCCAAAAGCGGTCCTCGTCGCTGGGCATCTTGCTGGGCACGAAGGTGGGCGGCTCCTTGGGCAGGGTGATGGGGTAGACCAAGGTGCTCTCCAGGGGCTTCATGTCCGCGCCCTTCCCCAGGGCCAGCTTCAGTCTCCTGCGCAGGTACAGGGCCGCCACCAGCAGCAGCAGGCAGAAGGCCCCCAGGGTGATGACCAGGACCCAGAAGAGGCCCATGCTGCCATCGGGGGCCCGCGCCTCCATGAACACGGGAGCGCTGGCCACCACGGCCACCTGGTAGAGCTCCGTCTGGAACTTGACCCCTTGCTCCTCGGAGTAGCAGACGTAGCGGCCCGCCTGCAGCTGGCCTGCCTCGGGTACCACCAGGGCCTTGAGGGTCTGGTCGAAACGGGCCCCGCCGCTCTCCGGGTCCCCCAGCTGGAGCTCCCGGTCGTTGAGGTACCAGGAGGGCTGAGCCAGGTTGGAGACCAGCTGGCAGGGCAGCACCATGTCGGAGCCCACCACCACGGTCACGTTCCGCAGACGGGAATTCTCTGGAGAGGGATAAAAGAATACAGAGGAAAGACGTGAGATCAGTTCGTCCTAATGTCTCATCGATTTAGCTTGAGCACGTCATGCCGTTCGACTGGAACATCTTTTCCTCCATTGGCCCTCTCCTGTTGCAGTGACTCACAGAGGCCACAGGGGGCCAGTGGTGGGCTGCTGTTGCTCGACTTACCAGGGCTGGGGATGGAGATGGGCTTGTCAAACTTGGGTTTGCCCCGGCTGAACCTCTCCAACATGAGATCTTGTGATAGCGAGGACGTTGACCTGGGGGAATAGAACAGAGCGGAGAGCAGGGCATTAATAATGCTCTCTCTTCACTGTGGCTCTCTGCTGCCGCCGGTACAAGCAGGGCCGGACCTCGTGAACAAAGAGCAGAGATGGCCGAGAGATAGACAGAGAGAGACAGAGAGGGACAGAGAGGGACGTCAAGAGGTAAAGCTAGAAAGAAAGACAGACAGAAAGAAAGAAAGAACAAACAAAAGAAAGAAAGAAAGAAAAGAAAGAAAGAAAGAAAGAACAAATGAATGAAATAAAGAAAGAAAGAAATAAAGAAAAAAAAAGACCCAACAGAGAGCAAAAGAGAGAGACAGAGAGAGAGAGACACAGCAGTGGAGACAACGTCCTAATAGATTGTCTGTGTGTGCGTGCGTGACATGCTCACCCGCGGTGGAGGTCAATGCGGACGCAGGCCCGTCCCTCGCTGTCCCAGGCGCAGTAGGGGTCCCGGGACAGCAGGCAGTCTGGCTGGGACTGATAGCGACTGCAGTTAGCCAAGGGCAGCTGGAGAACCTCCGAACGGGAGCCAACGTATAAGTACTTCTGCGGAAGGAGCGAGAGAAAGGGAGAGAGAGAGAGAGAGAGAGAGAGAGAGAGAGAGAGAGAGAGAGAGAGAGAGAGAGAGAGAGAGAGAGAGAGAGAGAGAGAGAGAGAGAGAGAGATTGAGAGAGAAAGAGAGTGAGAGAGAGAAAGAGAGAGTGAGAGAGAGAGAGAGACAGAAAGAGAGAGCAGGAGAGTGAGCGAGAGAGTCAGAGAAAGAGAAAAGGGAAAAAGAATCAGAGACAGGGCAGTGGAGACGATGGCCTAATCACTCTCCATTACACTAACATGTTGCTATCCCTCCCCTGTCTTTTCCCCCGTTGCACGATGCGTTCTCTGTGCAAAGCTGGTTATGAAATAGCGGTCCCGGCTAAGCCCAGTTTAATGAGATAGGGATCAGGCTGAGCCAGGAGATACAGCGAGCTGGAGCTGCAGTGTGGGTCCGCTGATTGAACATAGCAGTGGTGGGCCACCCCAGGGACAGGGGCCCACTACCAACATGGTCCCAGAAATGGGATCAGTACGCCATTATTAACAGTTTGGAAATAGCTATGAACGCCCCCCTTTATTTTAGTCAGAAAACAGAAGGATGGCTACAAGTGTTCAGCTGTGTGTTGCAGTTTTTCGTAGACGCATGGATAAAGCAGTGTGTGTGTGTGTGTGTGTGTGTGTGTCGAGCGTGTGTGACATCTCACATTCTTATTCGCCCTAGTAGCAGGCGATGTGGGCCGATGTGGGCCATAGCACACCCCATCAGACCCCTTCGTCCCTGGGGCTGGTGTGAGACGGAGCTGCCCTGGGTGTCTTACCTTGGTGTGGGAGATGGTGAGGCTGTCCACGGGCTTGGGCGACTCGAACAGCTGGATCTCCTCGATGACGTGGGCCTCCGAGGCCAGGATCACCACCCGCTGGAGCCAGCCCTCCGCTGCACGGCCACACACACACAGGACAGAGGGGGGGGGGGGGGTAAGCGTTGGGCCGCTTATCCTGTCGAGGACTGTGGCCAAGCAAAGTCACAGCCCCAGCTTTGAAAGCCACCGGCGCTGCAGCTGTTCTGGATGACCTTCCGGTGTCTGTGCGTGTGTCACTGTGTGTGCCTGTGTGTGTGTGTGTATGTGTGTGTCAGGGGGAGGAGGTGCTATTTGCACAGACACGCTGTGTCTGCCCTGTCTCCTGCCCTCAAGACAGTGGGACTATCGCAAATCGTGACTGACCCTGACCCCACAGGAGTTCAGAGGAACCGCCCCCCCCCTCCACACACACACAAACACATAATCACACACTCACACACATATCACACATCCCACACATAATCACATTATCACACACACACACACACACACACACACACACACACACACACACACACACACACACACACACACACACACACACACACACACACACACACAATCCCCCCCACACACAGCAGCAGACATATCATGACTCGGGCCTCTCGCTGTGACGGAGGCACAGTCAGCTAATCCCCAATCCCATAACCAGGCTTTAGGAGAAACGCCCTCGACAGCCTCGCTCGCGCTGCATCAGCTGTCACTGCGCTGCGGCTAATAGCTAATCAAGCCCACAGTCCAATTGGCAACCGCCTGCACGTCTGCCAAAAGGGGGCCCGTGGAGTTTGTGCCGCGGAGCTTGACAGCGGGGGTTAGCGCTGCACCTCGTGTGTGTGTGTGTGTGTGTGTGTGTGTGTTTGTGTGTGTGTGTGTGTGTGTGTGTGTGTGTGAGAGAGAGAGCTGGCAAGCGGCGAGCCCCATGTCGGCTGTCACCCTGACAGTCACAGGCCACTCTGCAGGCAGGCAGGCAGGCACGCTCCCCCCCATGCTGCAGTGGGGAGAATAGTAAACACTAGACCTCTGTCTCGTTGCTCATGAGCAGGTTGGCTTCTAATGTACTGCCCTAGAGAACCGGACCCGGCTGGGTCTGTTTTGGGTCGATGACCTCTGACGGTTGAGGCCGGAGGGTCAGAAAGGTCCGGGCCAAAACTATTTTTCAAATCATTTTGATCGAATGCTTAAAATGTGAATTCAATATGTGTGAGCACACTAAAGAGTTGACGTTTTTTCCCTTAACTTAATGTTGGATTTATGTGGTTGTGCGCAGTGCTACGGTTTCACACCGGGCCTCGTTCTCGATGACAGAGCAGTGTTTACTCCAGATGATCAACCGTAATCAGCCCGTAAAATAGTCGGCCTGCACTCAAGGTGGAAGCGAAGACGAATCCGTATGGATCCAAAATGAAAAAAGCTCCCCAGAACCCCCCTGCAGAAACCAGTGTTTGGTTTTCTGTGCCAAACCACGCTGGTACCTGTTCCAATGAACAGCATGTTGTAGGCCCGCTGGTCCAGGGCGCTGACTCGGTCCACCGCCAGGCGGGTGAAGTTGATGCCCTTGGTGAGCAGCAGGGGGCGCGCCTGGACCTTCTCCTCCATCAGGGGGTGCTTCTTGGCAAAGTTGAGGGTGGCGTCGGGCAGCTGCAGGGAGCTGTTGTAGCCATTCTCCCGGTGCCAGTTTGTAATGCACTGCACAGTAAAGTAGGAGGGAGAGGGAGAACAGAGGGAGGGAGGGAGGGAGGGAGAAAGGGGGGAACTTGTTAGTTGCAGCTGGGACAGGTTGGAAGGGCTCGTTGGCTCTCCCCACTGTTCCCCCTCCGCGTTCTCTGTCTTCAGCCATTTTAATCCACTCCCCTCTGCTCTGCTCTGCTCTGCGCTCCCCAGAGTCTCCTCCCTCGCTCGACACTGACCAGCCGCCAGCCCTCCCTATTCCCCTCCCCTCCCCAAATCAAATCAAATCAAATCAAATCAAATGTATTAGTACAGCACATTTCATACACAAAGGCAATTCAATGTGCTTTACACAAAGCACATTCCCTAACCCTCCCTCCCTCTCTCCCTCCCTCTCTCCCTCCCTCTCTCCCTTCCTCTCTCCCTCCCTAACCCTCCACATCTTACCGCTCCGGGTCGTGGGTAAAACCCAGCCCTCTCTCCCTCCCTCTCTCCCTCCCTAACCCTCCACATCTTACCGCTCCGGGTCGGGGGTAAAACCCAGCCCTATCCCTCCCTCCCTCCCTCCCTAACCCTCCATGTCTTACCGCTCCGGGCCTGGGGCTGGGCACGGTGCCTGTGTATCGGCCCCACCTCTGGGACGCCTCCCTGAACTCCTTGTAGGGGCCCTGGAACACCTTCTTCACCTCTGCTATCTGGTACTGGCACACGGCAGAGACGTCCACGTCTCCCCTGGAA
Source organism: Galaxias olidus (assembly GCA_026901105.3). Lineage (NCBI taxonomy): Eukaryota > Metazoa > Chordata > Actinopteri > Galaxiiformes > Galaxiidae > Galaxias > Galaxias olidus. Next base: position 103,703 of record JAPMUY010005095.1, on the reverse strand, counting down.
CACAGCGGGGACAGGACAGGCTGTCAGGCCCGGGGGGGGGGCAGGGGGGGGTGGTTTGCCGTGGTCACACCTTCATCACGTGAGAGACGTTCGTCCGACAAAGGAAGGTGAGGGTCGCGTCGAAAGCCGACAGCAGACGGTACGACTGTTTCATTTGATAAACTCGGCGGCGTTATGACAACCACGAGTGAATTTGTGTCTAAAAAGCTAAAGTGGGGTGTGAGATTTTCGCCGCACTCCGCAGCGCGAGGACACGCGTCACGCAGGGTCACCTTCGCTTAACTGGACGACGCGGTTCGCTACCGTTTGAATTCCGTCAGTGGAAAAGGTGTGCCTCCGTAAATCTAGGACACCGACTCCTCCGCCAAGTGGAAACGGAGGACGGAGCCGCCGGTCGGGTTACACTCCCCCCCCCCCTAACAGAACTGGGCGAGAGGAAACAAAGACTCAACTTTAGGAGAGGTCACCGAAGGTCACGCATAAATGCTGCATGACCAATCAGAGCCCGGAGGAGGAGGAGGCTCACAGATAACACTCCAGCTTCCCCCGCTAGTCCCCTGCAAGCTTTGATATCTCACAAAAAGACCCAGCGGGGTGTGTGTGTGTGCGTGTGGGGGGCAGGGGGGGGGGGGGGGCTTTGATGGAGAAGATGAGTCAGAGTTACAGAGAAAGAACGGAGAGGGAGAGGGAAGATTGGGAGAAAAGACAAGCCTCCAAACAAAAGGAAGAAATTGAGACGAAGAGATGAAAGAAAAGCAATGTGTGTGTGTGTGTGTGTGTGTGTGTGGGAGCGAAGGGAAACCGAGGAGGACACCAGAAAGAGCAGGGAGGACCGTGAGCTGCCCCCCTGTCCCTCTGGTCCCCCCCCCCCTCCCCTGACTGGGCCAGCGGCACTCACCACTGGGCGTGGAAGATGCCGTAGAAGGTGGTGGTGTGCCAGTCCTGGCCCGGCAGGGTGAACACGGCCCTCAGGTGGTTGAAGGTGACGTGGCGCTCGGGCAGGGAGCACACCAGACGGGCCTTCTGGAAGGTGGTCCACTTCTTCTGCAGGGTCCTGGTGCCCCCCAGGTCGCCCTGGAAAGGGACGGCAGCCAGGTGGTTACATGTTTTGGAGTGTGTTTGAATGTGCGAGGGGTTCTGTGTGTTCTCATGTGTGCGGGAGTGAAGGTACTGTCTTAAATGGTAATCGGTAAATGGACTGCA
>JAPMUY010005095.1:92500-95000 GCA_026901105.3 Galaxias olidus | reverse complement strand
CACAAAACACCCTTAATCCCCTGATCCCCTCAATCGAGGATTTAAGCAGGTACCCTCATTGAATGAAGCACACAGACCCCCCCCTCGCCCCTGAACACATTGTTAGACAGCTAAACACAAACTGTGAGTGGGGGTATGTGTGCGTGGGTGTGTGTGTGTGTGTGTGTCTAGAACACTTCAGAGGCAACTTTAAGAGTCAAGGCATGAGACAGAATTGGAGCACGGAGAGAGATGGAAAGCGCTGTAGATTAAGGCAAGGAGTTTTGAGGAGGGAGAGAGAGAAAGACAGAGAGAGAAAGAAATAGAGAGAGGGGGGTGGTGGTGCTTGAAGGGCAGGAGAGGGGGAGCGAGGAGTGGGAGGAGGGCCGACACAGAGAGAGGAAGTGGTAAAAGTGGATTAACACAACAACAGCTGAACAAAGGGTGGGGGAGCGGTGATAAAAGGAGACTGGGGGATGAATTTAGAAAGAATGGCTGCCTGAGTGACTCTGTGAGGAGGGGGGGAGGGGGCTTCCTTTCAATTCCACCGCCCACACACACACACACACACACACACACACACACACACACACACACACACACACGCACACACAAAAAAGGATTAAAAAATCCAAGCTGATTAATTCCATAAATACCACTTCTGGAGTGGAGAGTGTCGCAATGTACAACGGACCCTTTAACTGAAGAGAGGAACTGGGCAGCGACTCACCGTCTTCAGCGTAGCAGAAGAATGTGTCACTTCTGGCATTGCACGAGTGCTGCTGCCCAACGAGCCCTCTCTGGACGGGCCAGTGACAAGGGGGCGTGACATCTGGCCCCCGTCCCTTAATCTGCACCCAACCATCAGGGGTGGAACCATGAATGACCCCCTGTGTCCTGTAATTGGGAGATGGATATCTGCCCCCGCGCCCCTCCACTGCCTCCCTCTCGCATTTCCTCTCTGCCCCCTAGTCACGCACTCGTCCCCCCCCCCCCCTCCACCGACCTCTCTCTATCCCTCGCTCCGTGCTTCCCTGCCCCTCATTATGATAATTGGAGGCTTGAGAGACGGGCGGAGAGAGAGAGAGAGAGAGAGAGAGAGAGAGAGAGAGGGAGAGAACAAAATATACAGTAAACAGAGAGAGAAAAAAGAGAGTTTTCGAGGTCAGAGAACCAGCTTTGTTTCATCCTTCCCCTGTGTAGATCACCTTTCGCGTCTCTCTCCCTCTCTCTCTCTCTCTCTCCCTCAATTTGGTCTGTCTTTTTGTCTCCGTTTCTCTCCGTCGAAATCATGAGTCACTCATTTCATTTTGCGTTCCTTTTAAGTGCTGCCCTTAGTCCCCGCATCAAAGCACGTCTGCATTTCAAACAAAAGCCGCACTTTCAATCGCTTCCATCTCTCTTTTTTTACTTTCTCTCGTTTCTCTTTAACCGCAGCTGCCCGGCTTTGTCACTGCAGCACCTGGTTCACTGGCCTCTCTCGCTGGTCAAGGATCTGTGTGTGTGTACACGTGTGTGTGTGTGTGTGTGTGTGTGTGTGTGTGTGTGTGTGTGTGTGTGTGTGTGTGTGTGTGTGTGTGTGTGTGTGTGTGTGTGTGAGTGTGAGAGAAAGAAAGAGACTGAGTAAGTAAGAGGAGAGAGGGCCCCCTCCTACTGTTTCAACTGAGTGGGTTGACTAGTGTGTGTGTGTGTGTGTAGAAGGCCGGACACAGCTAAGTGTTTGAAGTAAACCAGCTAATGGATGCTTCAATCAGGCGTGCCCAAATCGTAGAGTCGATGAGGGCACACAGTATGTGCGTGTGGAGGTGTAGGTGTGTGTGTGTGTGTGTGTGTGTGTGTGTGTGTGTGTGCATGAATAACAAAACGAGAGAAGAAATGAGGGAGACACCATCTTCCATAAATGTTATTCCTTTTTAAAAGGGTCCAAAGGAGTGAATACGAGAGAGGGAAAAGGAAGAGAAGGAGAGAGGAGACAGAGGCGGTGAAAACGTGTTTATGTTTCATCCCCCCTTCAGAGCCCAAAGGACTGGAAGCCACACTTAACTACGGAGGTGGAGCTCCGTCCTGTCTGAGGGGGTGGGTGGTGTGATGGAGGTGTAAATACTATCTCCTCTCACATCTATCTCTCTCTCTCTCTCTCTCTCTCTCTCTCTCTCTCACTCAATCACTCAACCCCCCCTCACTGTACAGCCAGGGAGCTCCACATCCCTTACACTGTGCCACGCTACGCATTCTACACACACACACACACACACACACACACACACACACACACACACACACACACACACACACACACACACACACACACACACACACACACACACACACACACACACACACTTTGTCTCTCTTACATTTCATTTTCTCTGCCTTATACTTTTTTTGCTTCTCCTCCAAAGAACACACACAAACGGATGGAATAAATGTTTACGTGCCTGTGTGTGTGTGTGTGTGTGTGTGTGTGTGTGTGTGTGTGTGTGTGTGTGTGTGTGTTTTCAGAGAGAGATGGAGCCACGCG
>JAPMUY010005095.1:80000-87500 GCA_026901105.3 Galaxias olidus | reverse complement strand
TGGCCGTGTTTCCATATTTGTACCAGCCAGTGCCCACATGGAGTCCCTTCATCTCTCTGAGTTTGAGCCATCAGCACACAGCACAGTGCATGCTGCTTCTCAGACAGACAGACAGACAGGCAGAGAGAAAGAAAGACTGACAAACAGACAGAATCACAGACAGAATCACAGACAGACAGACAGACAGGCAGGCAGGCAGGCAGGCAGAGAGAAAGAAAGACTGACAAACAGACTGAATCACAGACAGACAGACAGACAGACAGACAGACAGACAGACAGACAGACAGACAGACATGGGACCTCTGGCCCACGTACAGGCCCGGGGGCACCCGGGATGGCGCTCTTGACCTGCCAGTGATGCATTGTGGGACGGCGTGTGTGTGTGGGTGTCAGTTCATGGCTCAATTGTCCCCGCTGCAGGCATCACACTGTCTCATTAACGCCACAACACAGCCGTGTGTGGCAAGGATGCACACACACACACACACACACACACACACGCACACACACACACACAGACAATTACAGCATCGGTCACGTGTTTGACATCCCTCACACCCACTAGCTCATTATCTTATAACTAAAGATATGCACGCACACACGCATACACACGCATACACACACACACACACACACACACACACACACACACACACACACACACACACACACACACACACACACACACACACATACACTGAACAATCACATCTCTACACTACCATGAAGACAAGAACACAATCTGGTCATCACACGTCAACGCTCTAATCTAACAACAAGCCAACAGACAAACTCCCCACTAGCCTCATGCAAACCATACAGAAGAGCAGAACTTTCAAAGGTTGATTAAAACCTGTTCACCGTTCTGCCTTTCAGCCTCCTAATCAGAAGTGAGTAACATAAATGGCCGTATCAATACCCCCTGGCACTCCATCTACCACTCCTGTCTGGAACGAAAGCTGCAGAGTGTGTATGAAAACAAACACACACACACACACACACACCCAACCCAATCCAACCCACACACACACACACACACACACACACACACACACACACACACACACACACACACACACACACACACACACACACACACACACACACACACACACACCACCCACAGGTCTCCTGGGCTAGGGGGGGGCGCTAATTGTCCTGTGGCACTCCTTCCCTCCCTCCCACTCCATCCCCTCTCCTCCTCTCTCCCTCGTCTTTTTTGGGACTGGTCCATGGCTGCACACCGAGCCCTGAGCCCCCTCCCTCTCTCCCTCTCTCTCTCCACCCGGGGCCACAGGCAGAAAGGTTAAGCCTAGCTGGACTCTGACCCAGGCGGCCCACGCACGCTGCAGACACCGGCAACGAGACGCGGGGAGGGAGCGAGAAGCTCGAGAAAAAGAAACACGGCACCCTGAACGAGAGACATCGAGGAGCTGGAGAGAAAACAGACACGCCAGAGAGAGAGGCAGTGGGTCAGGAGGAGAGAGGAGCAGGAGGAGAAACAGACACCAGAGAGAGAGGCAGTGGGCCAGGAGGAGAGAGGAGCAGGAGGAGAAACAGACACCAGAGAGAGAGGCTGTGGGCCAGGAGGAGAGAGGAGCAGGAGGAGAAACAGGCACCAGAGAGAGAGGCAGTGGGCCAGGAGGAGAGAGGAGCAGGAGGAGAAACAGACACCAGAGAGAGAGGCTGTGGGTCAGGAGGAGAGAGGAGCAGGAGGAGAAACAGACACCAGACACTCCCCTAACACACTGTGTCCGACCTTGATGGAGAGTCCATTAGGCGGGGGGGGGGGGGGGTCCTGTGTCTGTCTCTGGCTTGCTGCTCCGCTGTGCTGTGGCCCTGTGGCGTGCCTTTACATTAGGCAGCGATCAGCGATGCGCTCCCCTCTCTCTCTCTCACGAAGCACCGGGTCGATGGGGCTGTTCACCGGGGAGAGAGAAGGAGGAGGGGGGCGGGCAGGAGAGAGTCAGCCTTGCGGGAAGAGAGGAGGCCGATCGATAGGGAGATGCAGCCCGGCTCCCTCCATGCTGCTGCCCGACACCAACCAAAGGGGAGAGGGACGGTCGGACGGACGGACGGGGGGGTTGGCTGGAGGAACCGGGGGGTCTTTCCGGGGGCCGCAGGAAAACGCCATGGGAGCGGGGCTGAGCCCTGGAACACCCTACCAATCCGTGCTCGGGTTTGAGTGAGAGCAAAGCTGGGTTGGACACGTGGTAGGTGCGCGTTCCTGACGTGACAGGAGCGAGACGTTGACCGTGAATGTTGTTGTTTTTTGAACCGCGGAGGCTCACACCCCCCCCCCCCCCCCCCCCCCACCCCCTCGCCGTGTGTCACTTGCAGCAGGCAGTCTCTTCCTTTGACGCGTCGAGACCACAAACCTCCGTGGCTCCCCTCGTTCTCCCTCTCCTCCTTTAGCCCCCGCCCCATCTTCTCCTCTTCATCTCTGCCTCGCCCCCCCCCCCCCCCTCCTATCCCCACCCCTCCACCTCCTCGTCCCTCCTCCTCCCCCTCCAGCCTCTCAGCATGCACGGAGCCACTCCGACGGAGAAAAGCTATTTATGATCAGCAGCCAATATTCTCGCCGAGATACACACAGTGTGAGAGGCAGATAAAAGTGTGTGAGGGAAAACGGGGGGGCGGGAGGGGATAGAAAGTGACAGAGGGAGAAATAAGAGAAGATAAGAGAGAGAGAGAGAGGGGGAAAGAGCAGGCAGGGAGAGATGTTGCCTGAGGATATTTTATTAGGCCTCTGCAGAGGCGTAGGTTTGCGTGCGTCTCGGGCGCCTGTTGTGTGGATGCTGCTGCTGGATACAAATGGCTCGTCTGGTTTGCCTGACACTCTTGTTCCGGCAATTTGCAGCGTCTTGGGCCCCCGAGTTACCCAGACACTTCTCGTCTCTTTCCCAGCAACAAATGGCCCACGAGGCGGTAATTGAGTGGGGCCTTTCTTCACACGCTCCCCACACACACACACACACACACACACACGCACACGCACGCGCACACACACAACAAACACACGCCCAACCCCGACTCTGTTTCCCTGACTGCCACTCCTGCGTAATGAAACACCCTTAAGAAACTCCCTTTGTTCCTTTCTTCTCCTCTTATCTTATCCCTTTCTTCTTTCACTCGTTGTTTTTTACCTCTCTGACTCTCCGTACCCCCCCCCCCCCCCTTCTGGCTATCTCACTCTGAGATCACTTCTTTTCCGGCAGCCCCTGAAATTGTCTGTAATTTCCATGTCCCTTTTTGAAAACCCGCCCCCCCCCCCCCCCCCTTTTTTTCCATTAGCTTTTCCCTTTTTACCCCAAACGACCCTCTCCCGTTTCTTTTAATTTCTCCTTTATTTTTCCATGACTGCCCCCTCCCTTCTCCCTCTCCTCTCCCTCGCTCCTCCTTCTATCTCTGTGTGCGTCTGCTTCGTGAAGGGACGCGGCTGTAAAAAGACAACCCAGTGTTTCTCCTCCATCTTGCTGGATCCCTCCCTCCCTTCCTCCCTCCCTCCGCAGCTTTAAGATTTCCTGTGGGAGTGTCTTGGAGAGCAGGCCCTGCTTCCTGAAGGTCACTCAGGGTTGCCTGACCAAAAGAGAGAGAGACGGAGAGAGAGAGAGAGAGAGAGAGAGAGAGAGAGAGAGAGAGAGAGAGAGAGAGAGAGAGAGAGGAGTGAGAGAGAGAGATGGAGTGAGAGAGAGAGATTGAGAAATACAGAGAGAGAGAGAAAGAGAGAGAGAGAGAGAGAGAGAGAGAAAGAGAGAGGGAGAAAGAGAGAGGGTACAGAGAGGCTTAATTTTGGGTCTGCTTTCTATCGGGTTAACGTCCTTTATCAGCAGAGACCTAGCACACACTCGCACAGACCTGCCGAGATGAAATAGGCAAATGCACGTACAAAGCTTACCTCCCACCGATATGCCATAACATAAACACGGTTAAAACTAACAAACACACACACACACACACACACACACACACACACACACACACACACACACACACACACACACACACACACACACACACACACACACACACACACACGGGCAAACCAAACCGCAGCGCCATGCACGAATCAGGCCCACACAAAAGGGAACGCAGATAAAAGCCGAGCGAGCGAGGCCCAAAAAATGCATTTGCGATGCTCCCTCATGGCTGGGGCTCCGGGAGCTTAGCCGGGGCCCACGCCGCGGCATCATATAACTGATACCCAGACTATCGCTGCAGGCAGGCCTCCTGTCAACATCAATGGCTTCCGTAATCATAATGAGAACACTGCAGGGTCCACTGACAGTCCAATCGTGTATGGGCCGGCTACGATTACACCCAGAGACGCTACGAAGGAGACAATGGCACCTTTGACACCCCCAGCACTCCCTCAAACCCTCGACCGTGCTTCAACGTGAAGAACCACCGGGGGGGGAATCCACAGAGAACCCCCCAAAAAAACACGAAAACAAAAGCCGTATGTGGAGTTCAAAACGCGCTCAGAACACTATTTCAAAAAGACCCGCTCGTCCAAATTGAGTTAGTTTAATCGAATGACCCGCGAAATGGAATCAAGAAGAGTAAATCAGCGGCCGCACGGCCGACGGGGTAACACGAGGGAAGGGGTAGGGGGGGGTGTGTGTGTGTGCCGCCATGGCTTTCTGCTGAAGCGTTTAACTCCTGGGCTCAGAACCTGCCGCCGGCTACAGTCCGCTACCCCGAGCCAACCCACAGCAGCAGCACCAACGGCTTTACGGTGTGTGTGTGTGTGTGTGTGTGCGTGCGTGCGTGCGTGCATGTGTGTGTGGATGAAAGCCCTCAGGGTGCTCTGCTCACACACACACACACACGGGGCACACAGGAGGGCCACCGCGCCGGCTGGGAAAGCAGAGCACCAGTGGGCCACCTGTAATGGAAAGGGAGGGGAACAGACACACACACACACACACACAAAGAAAACACACCCACGGGGCGGCAGCACACACAGCACATTGTGTGACAGCGTAGCACATTGGCCTTTGCTGGCGGATTTTCCTAAATAAGCAGGTCATCCAAACCCAGGCTTTTCCATCCCCCCCACCCGGGGTAGGAAGAGCGAGCCAAAAACACACACACACTCCCACATTCACACCTAAACTCATATGACACACACACACAGACAGTGTGAGAGGAGGGGAAAGGTTAGGGGGGGGGGGGTTGAGAGAGGGGTTCTAAAGAGCAGGATTTATAAAGCACCTGCACACAAAGCCCTGTGCCCCCCCCCCCCCCCCCCTCTAGCTGCTGGGCTGCTTCTCTAACAGGCCGAGCGAGGAGCATCTGAAACGCAGCCAGAGCCATGAATCAGCCATGAGTGTAACAGCGGACGCTCCCAAAGCTAATAGCGCCGCTCATTATGGAGAAGTGTGATTGTGAGGGGGCACTTATGTGTGTGTGTGTGTGTGTGAGTGTGTGTGTGTGCGAGCGTACCATGCCAGTAAATTACAGTAATATTTCAGCTTGTGAAACGCCGCAGAAATTAAATGTAAAAAGCGCGGTCCCCCATCAAGCCCCATTGTAAGTAGAACCCAGGGCGGAATCAGTGAGAAGCGGCCTGGATAACGGCTTCCTGACAAGCGAGGAGGTCGTGAAACGAGGATGCATCGTCTCTATCGTGCCTCTTTTAGAACCACGGCCAGGAGCTTAAACGACGCTGCAGCTAGGGGCAAGCGTCCAGAGAGTTCCCCACAAGCCGTGTGTGTGTGTGTGTGTGTGTGTCCCCACAGTGACAGCTGTAACACGCTGCAGGAGCGCGAGAGGCATGTGGCGGCGACGCTCCCCTCGACGGCTGCCTCGCTGAGTTAGGGCCGAGTGCCGCCTAAAAGGCCGGCTGCCACGTCAGCGACATCTGGCCAGAGTCAGAAAAAAGAAGAGAGGCCGGCTATAAAAAGAGACCCCAATGGAGGTCATAAAAGTCGGACGGGCAGGGACGAGTGTGAGACCCCATTGTCCTCAGGCGCCCTTCGGCTTTGACCCCCGCGGCCGACCCCTCGCTCCCTAAGTGCCTCAAATCATGGGAGCCTCTTGATTTACCGGCCCAGATTAGCCACTCGGCCCAAGGGAGGGGGGGGGGGGGGGGGGGCAGCGTTCATCGACACTGTAGCTCTTGTTGACAGGACAGCAAAGGCCTGTGCTGTTCTACGAGCATACATCCCATAATACGGCTGTCTCGGAGAGTAGCTTGTAGCCCCAAAGTAGCAACAGGCAGCCATTCATCTCGTTCCGTGTGAATTGGTGTGGCTGGCCGCAGGAGAATGGCTTTGGGGCTGCCACTTTACTCTTCACCCAACAACAGCGGGTCAGAAGCCATTAAAGGATAAAGACATAGCAGTGAAATGACCCGATCATTGGGGACTGGCTGAAAGCAAGTCGCAGCTACTGGGCCACGCATCACACCCACCCACCCACCCACCACACACACACACACACACACCCACCACACACACACACACACACACACACACACACACACACACACACACACACACACACACACACACGCATATATGTACACAATCACACACACACACACACACACACACACACACACACACACACACACACACACACACACCACACCACTGCTTGTGTGTATCCATATGTTTACAAGCCAAGGCGGAATGTGTGCCATCCTGTTTGTGTGTGTGTGTGTGTGTGTGTGTGTGAGCCCGGCGAAGGGCTTTGCGGGCGAATGTTTGTGTAAGTAGGAGGATCTCATGGTAATGCCTTGGCTCGGGCCCTCGCCTTCTCACAACGAGGCCCCAGGCCCCCAGGCCCGCTCCGTCGGAATATTTCCCTCATAAAAGAGGAAAGCCAAACAAATCCCTTCTTCGGAGACGCCCACTGACAGAAAACCTCCAGCCGTTCCCTGGCGCGCTCGCTTAACATTTAACCCCCTTCCCTCTCCTCCTCTCGCACCGCCCCTCCAGCGAGCCACACTCTTTCACTCCGCCTCGCTCGTCTCCGATCCGCTCAAATCTCTCTCTCCCCGTCTGTCCCGCTCCCTCTCGTCCCGTCTCCACCTCCATCTCCATCTGTGATCTCTCCGGTCTCTCTCTCTCTTCCCGACGTCTCCCCCTCTTTTTCCCCCCCTACGTTCCGCCACGGAGATGACAGGGATTTTGATGGGATTCCGCGGGAGGAGGACGGGGCCCCGCGCTCGCTCCCCGCCTTACCTTCCGACTCGTGTTCTCCTGCGTCGCAGGCAGCCAACAAACAGACGACGGGGATACTGACGCGCTCACTCAATGTTCACAGCTTTTTATAGACATATATTTTTACGAGAGCGATCTGGAGCAGAGTCAGTAGTTTTCCACTCGCCTCTCTGCCGCATAAACAGAGTTCTGCTGAGGGGAGGGGGGAGGGGGGGGGGGCTGTTTTAGTGAATAAACCCACAGTCCATCAGTCAAAGGTCAGCGCTGTGGCTTGTGTCCTGTTCTCTCTCTGTCTTGTCTCGCTGCCTCAGAGACACAGGGATATCCT
>JAPMUY010005095.1:62500-70000 GCA_026901105.3 Galaxias olidus | reverse complement strand
TGATGGTGTGTGTGTGTGTGTGTGTGTGTGTGTGTGTGTGTGTGTGTGTGTGTGTGTGTGTGTGAGTGATGAAAGGAACTCAGGGAAGGAGGGTTTGCTGTCAGGGTTGAGAGGCCCATTGTGCGTCAGACAATGAAGAGATCAAGTCGGCAGGAGTCCAATCGGACTCTCAATAGACGGTTCAACATCTGGGGGCCGGCCGGGTGCTGAGTGGGCATGCTTTGGCCATCGCTCCTCCTGCCAAGTGGTTTCCGATGCGGCTCCTGTATGCCTCACTCCCCTCTCTCTCTCTTAAAAGACACTCTGGAAATGTCAGCCCCCCCTGCTGACAGCTCTGATTTGACCAACAGACTGACAGACAAATTAACATACAGAGTGGTCAGACAAAGCTATCACGCAGCAGTAGTATGCCACGCTCTCAGTCCACTACACTGTGCGTCAGGTTTTCCAAAAAGCATTGATTTTTGTAGGATCTTCAGCTTTATCTCCTATATTCCTTTTTCTTTTATGTTGATCTGTGTTTTGAAGCAAACTGGTATTGGCACCGGTCTGTTGTCAAAGAACCCCCGCCCCAGCCCCCCCCCCCCCCCCCCCCTCCCCCCCAACCCCCGACCCCCCAACCACTCTGCTGTCCAGCGCTCTCCCTCCCAAGGCGCAGTGCTGCTGTTCTGCCCGCATGCACACACTGTAATTACAGGAATCACTCAACTGAAGCTAATACTTACTTCATTAACGCACAAAAAGAAAGAAAGCAGAGTGACTTAACTATAGTTACAGTCAAACCTTCTAACTGTCTTGTCGTCAGTTGAGGCATATCAATGCTACAGTAGGCCAACACACTGCTTGTCAAATATTTAATACGCCTACATGGAGCCCCACAGTTTTAACCAACTGCAAATTTAAATAGCAAATAGTTTGCTTCACATCACTCAATAAACGAGGAACGAACATATTATACAACGTAGTTTAGCCTATAGATAAATTCATAATAATACAGCATAATTTTCTTCACGATACAGGGTTTGAGAAGTCTGTTTTTAAGAATAGTGATTTTGGAAACAAATAACAGATTTTGTGAACTGCCTGTGGAGCCCCGCAGTGCGTTGTTTACAGTGGTGGAACCGTGATAAAGTTGCATCACATTATACAGAATAGAAGGCCGTATGTTTCGTTGCAGAACAAAATTGGAAAATATGAACACTTTGAAGGTTTTAAGGGCAAGAGTTGTAATCCTGACTACAAGACAAATGTTTTTTAAGCTCTCTCCCAATACAATTCGCCAAATATACTTTTATTATACAAACAAACTGATACACGGCGCATTCTCAGCTACATCTTGTGCTGTAGAATTGTAATAATTATATGAAACTTACCGTCGCAGATTTTTTTTTCGTTTGTTGTTTAACGATCCAGCAGCTGGGATGTGCTCTGCCTCTGCACACTCGCGTAAATTGACGACAGATTGGTTACAGTATCCTTGTGTTTTCCGTTACCTCGCGGTTGTTTTGGTAGTTATAAAGTTATTATTCACTCCCTCATGCTTGCAAATTTCTGAGACATTTGCATATTTTGTTTTTTTCTTGGTGACCATACGGTATATAAGAAAAAGATGCTGTCAGTTAACATAGTACTCCGCGCACTCCCTCGACCGCTTGGCTCTGTAATACGAAACCAGAGACCGAAAACCTAAATAAAATCCACTTCGTGCTGAACAAAACTAACAGCCTACATAAGTTGAACGTGGCGACAATTCCACTATCTCACAAAAACTCCCGATATAAATAAGTTTCGATCAGGAGCCAGTCGAGCGAGGGTGGTCAAGGGGTTGTGTGCCAAAAAATCCACTGGAATACCGGTGTATGTGTTGTTACGCTGCGGCGTGTGCCTACTTCTGCAGTAAACTACGTCTCACTGCGAGGAGCTACCAGGATTCAAAACGCACAAACAGGTCCCCGCCCATATATTGAACGTCCCAATGATGATGGTACTGGTACACAAGAGACAGATTCAATGTAAAACATTTAGATTATTGTCTATAACCTATCGGTATTTTCTAGATCTTGGCCTATATCACAATGTAGTATAGCTTAATCTCTAACAAAAGACGTTCATGATGTATTGTTGACACAGCTGTTTCGGTCATGTACTTGTTGCTGCGTGGTATGTAAAGATTAATAAATAGGAGGATCATTATTACTGTGGACATGGCTCATCGGTGTAATGAATGCAATGTACAGGAAAAACATGATCAGATGTATGATGATAAAGCAAGTAGGCCTACAAAAACAACAAATGAAATAACATCCAAGACAGGATTACGATTTAAAGATTAGGGGCAGCGATTAGGCGGTAAATATCTAACGGATTATCTCCATTGATATCATACAAATAATAAACAGACAGTGACAGCCTCATTCTTACATAGCTGTATTTGTGTGTATTGAATGCCAGCAATCACTGATTAGACTATTTTAACTAAAAGGCTGGGGAAATGATGATCCACAACAATGATACAGGTTTAAACAAAGATACAGGCTACTTTTCAAAAGACAAATATTTAATTTCAAGGACTTGTAATTCAATCATAATTTTAAGATAAAGATTTTTGCAAACCGTTCTGGGGTGTTTTGTAATGCAAGTTTAGGAACACCTGTTTGGAACAGAATTGTGTCTTTGTTTTCACACATAAAGTATCTGACATCAGTAATTTTTCGAGCATCAACTGAAACAACACAATAACATTGCTATGGAAACTAATTCCGTTGAGGCTTCAGACAATACATTCTTTAAGCCTATAAGAATAAATTATAGTGGCTGACAAAGCAGCCATTAAATATTGCTCAGCAGCATACATGGCAGCTTCATATTTGCTTGCTAAATATGTTTTCAAAGCACTTAAACGGCCAAAAACAAAAACAAGGATGGGCAGGTAATTGCCACATCATAGGTGGTGCTTCTTCAAATAGTTAATTTGAAGCGATAAAAGATGCAGGTGTGCATTTTTCCCATAAAGAGATTGAACAGATCATGTAGGGATAATGGAGTATTCAAACAAATCACTGCTTTCATAATCCATCATAAACAGACACACTGAACTGAAAGCGCTATAGCATCTAAGATAACAAAATTAAGTTAAATTGTTCCAAGACCTTGATCACAACGTATAAGACACAGGCAAAATAACTCAACTCAGGCCATTCATCTCTCAAGACGAAATATATAACACAACTGTTGTAAAAATTTGCACCAGATGTTCTAATTCACAATAGACATGGTGATATATCAATTGGATTCAATTGAATTCAATTGAATTCAATTCAATATAAAGCATATACAATACATGATAACAGACATCTAACCTTCATACTAGTGGTCTAATCCATATTGCGAGACCGAAGGGATGATCTGTTATGGACTAGCTTGGGGAAGGTACAGTGGCATTGCTGGCTTTGTACATGAAGGACGGATTACCAAGGGTGACTTACAATTGAGGTCAATCTTCCCAGGCAACAAAAGATTCTAGCTGTATCGACAGGAGTTAAACCCTGAAGAGCTTCAGCTCTAGGACTGCAAAAACCCCTTGGCACAAGCTTGGGCAGACTTTGAATGCAAAACCTATCGCCGTTCTTCCGGTCCCACTGTTAGTCTTAACAAGGTAAATAGAGTCACAGGCAGTACCAGGAACAAGTAGTTATCAAGTTTTGGATCAAACTAGAAAGCAGGCTAGCCGGTGAGTAATGGGGTACAGTGTAATTAAACAGAGAGTTTCAGAGGTTGCGTCCCGTACGCCTTTGGTCTCGCGACATTACTCTTCCTTGTTCACTCCATTTAGAAGTTTCAGCGGGGCTTCTGCTTATTTAGACCACGATTTATGATAGACTGCCGTGACAACAGAGGGAGACCTATTCTGAAGGACTACCTCATGGAGCCTTTTTGCTGCCTGGTAGTTCAACGTCTAACAGCTTGAGGTCTCTACCTCCAATGGCAGTGTCATTATCTGTGCAAGCTACCAAACAGTTTATGTTGTGTTTATTTGAACAAACAATGCCCTTGTTTTTTTTATTTGACTTTTTACTTCTCTTTTGTGGAGTCTTGTGCTCTTAGGCCTTACTTAGGCTATGTTATTTAAAGATAATGTGCTGTATTTAGTTTAACGCATTTTTAAAGTGTAACATCCTGTCGACTAGTCATCTCATAATTTACGTACTCACCTCACAAGGGTTGTGTTTCACTAAGATGGGTTGTGTTAAGTTGTTCGACTAACAGGTTAGTTGGGCATTAAAGGTAAGTTGCACAAGGTAAATAAAACTGGCACATTTTGATTTCAGCACAGACAAAAGTTCTTGCATAATGCTGACCCGTGTATATGAAATCACATTTCGTGACATTGCAATTTCACGAGTGAATTATCTGAACAGCCAAGTGGAAAAATCCCCCGTCTTTATCTGTGGAATAAAATGGCCCAAAGGTTTCACTACTGAGGTTGGTTAATTTCCATTGAGTTGTAGTGCAAAAGCATGTCCCAGTTGATGAGTTGCTCCCTTGTTCCCTGGCGGAGGCAGGAAATTACAGTTCAACAGAACATGATTTCCTTTTGAGCCACATATTCATTAAAGGAAAATAAGACTTGACACGTAGATTTTTAATGTGAGTAATCGCTAGGCCTTGAGTCAACATTTTAGAAATTACCTTTCATTACCGACTCACAAACATCATACATCTTTTTGATCTGACCAAGGGGACAGGAAAACAGACCTTCTAATACCAAAATTGGGATGTGCTATTAAGAAGGCTCCATCAAAGGGAGAGAGCTGAATTTAAGAGCCAGAGCGTATCTCGGAGAGCAGACACTGAAAATAGCATCTTAATTCCTCCCTAAGCCTGATCTATCGATGAGCGAGATAAACAGTTGGGCTTGGCCAAACTTTCTTCTACTTAAATTCACTAAGTCCCTTTGGGAGATCTGTTTAAGTTGGCTATCTGGCTCACAATGCCTTTTCTCTGTGGCTGTGCTTCGTCTGTCCTCTGATGTGGTAAGACTATGCAAATGTGCTTTCTCACGTCGAGAGAATGTTTCGGGGCTTCTTTTTAGAAGCTTGTTCTTTAATGGGGATTCGGCCGGGTCCCTAGGCGGAGTGTACCGGTAGCCGGCGCAGGGGAGAAGAGTGCTGAGGAAGGCAGGGCAGGGCGGTCTCACGGGACACCTCCCCCTTTTCCTCTCTCCCCTCCCCCCCCTAGACCACTGACTCACCATAATGAGCCCTGGCTTCCGTAGGCTCCATCTTCCACTGGTGGTCCACACGCTTAATGAAGGCTGGTCCTGGTACATGTAATACATACCGTATATGTGGATGTAGACTTATGTGTTCTATATGCACTATGTGTGTGTGATTTATGGAAGATTTTTTGACCTTTGTGCTGCACAACTGTTTGGGGGGGGGACAAGATCATACATATTCCTGCGTGTAGTACAATTCCAAGAGCAACTTATTTATTTGTCATTCCAGAAGGAACAGAATGCAAATATCCCCCGTTACCTGAATGTGTCCATTGTCTTAAAGGCCGCGTGTAGCCTCAGGCTGAATGGTGATACTCTGCACACGCACATTATCACGTTGACACGTCTGCTCGTGGGAAAGTTGCCAAGAACGTTGAACAGGCCTCCAGCCCAGCTGATGGTTAGAGGAAGGTGTTCAGTGTGAAGGTGCATTCAGAGTTTTCTTTGGACATCGCTGCGTCCCCATTGTACAACGGTACACAGTGCTAGAGAATGTGTCCATGGTGGAGACTGAGACATCTAGGAGGGGTGGCATTCACATACCAGTCGTGTGCCAGCTAGGGTGTGGGCTGATCTTACACATAGCTCAAACGCATATGGCATACAACCTAAACATATAAATAAATTACATTACACCTATAATATAAATCCTGTATGAATGATTCATCGACGTTGAAAGAAATCGATCGAAGTCAAATACATTTCTGATGACTTGCTGTAGCTCAACCAGTACATTTAGACAGTTGAACCTGTACATTTCAACTCAAATCTTACAGACAAGATTGACTCGTCATGTCTGAGTAAGAGCCATATGCGGTCCTGCCCACTGCAGTTTCGGCAAACAGCTGTCACCCCAACCCTACCCCCAAGTCCGTCCCACCGAGGGCATTTTCCACTGGCACGACCCGCTGCACCCTCTTTCCCTCGTCCAACTGTCTGGACTTTTAGGGACGAACAGTGGCCTTCTGTCTCTCCCTCCACTGGTTCCAGGCCTCCAGGCTGGCGCGGCCACGTCTTGCATTCCCGACAGTTTGGGCGTCAGAATGCCAAGGCTAGGCCGTCTTCAGAGATCCGAAAGGGCAAGTCACTCAGCTTTTGAAAAGACAAGACCAGAAAAAGATGCTCACACTTCCCCTAAATGGCCGAAAGCCGGGCAATCGTTGTGCTTCATTACGTGTTCCCCAGCTACACACGGGCGGCAAAGAGGGCTTCTAGCAGAGAAAGACCAAAGAGAGATGGCTGGCCAAGGCCCTTTTCTAATGCGTCAATTTCCCGGGACCTTTTGGAGCTTGTCTCGTCGAGTGATCGAGGCCTTTCTGAGGATGGGCGGAGGGACGGGTCCGTTCCTCCCAGAGAGCCCGGGTTTGAACTCGCTCTGACGCATTTATTCGCTGACCTTTCGCCAAAACGACACAACCCAGATGCCGTTAAGAGCTCAACCCGACATCTCTGGCAAAAGGTCGGCCGTGTTTTCCGGAAATATCCGCTGGACACTTCTGGAGAAACTAGATAAAAAATACGAGTTCAGAGGGAGACGTGGCCTGTGAAGCTCTTGCACATGGGTCTGTACGAACTCGCTCGTTCGTGACTTCCTGGCGTCTCGTCGAGCCGGTGGAGTGGCTCTGTCCTGTTGGCGTGGCGACCGGCCTGGTACCACTAGGAGACAGACTGTGGGCACAAGCCCGAGACTTAAGCCCCATTGTTAGGGGCGCGGTGCAAATACCAGCTTGTACGTTAATACCCCCACACGCTGCTTCAGACATACGGCCTTCAGTGCTCTCTCTGTCTCGCTCTTTCTCTCTCTCTCTCTCTTTCTCTCTCTCTCGCTCTTTCTCTCTCTCTCTCTCTTTCTCTCTCTCTCCCTCTCTCTCTGTCTCTCTCTCTCTCTCTCTCTGTCTCTCTCTCTCCTCTCTCTCTCTCTCTCTCTCTGTCCCTCTCTCTCTCCCTCTCTCTCTCTCTCTGTCTGTCTCTCCCTCTCTCTCTGTCTCCTCTCTCTCTGTCTCCTCTCTCTCTTTCTCTCTCTCTCTAACAAACTCACACACACACACACACACACACACACACACACACACACACACACACACACGGATGCGCACACACTCACACACACCAACCCTCCCCCATTGTGCATTGTCTTCCACCTACCACCACCAAGATCACATCACCTCCAATAGGAACTCTCTGGCCCAGTGTGTGGAACAGCCGCTACAGTATGTAACAGC
>JAPMUY010005095.1:52500-57500 GCA_026901105.3 Galaxias olidus | reverse complement strand
CTGCCTCCGTTCCTCCATCTCCCTCCCTCCCTCCCTCCCTCCCTCCCTCCCTCCCTCCTTCTCCCAGCCCTGCCAGCCTAGCCTCCCTGCCTCCACACTTAGTCCCTTTCCGGGGCCGGCCCATCTGTCTTTGTCTCTCTCTCTCTCTGTTCTCTCTCTCTCTCTCTCTCTCTCTCTCTCTCTCTCTCTCTCTCTCGCTCTCATTTGTATCTCCTTACCGCCCCCCCCCCCCTCCTTTTCCTCTAACCCAGACAATGGCTGAGTGGACCGTGGAGAGACAATGCACAGCTGTCTTCCATGTCACCCCCCCGAAGGACCCTAAAAGCCCCTCCCCCCCACCGCTCTACTCCGCCCCCTGGAACATCTGCTGCGTCCACTCACACGGCCGGCCCGACGCAGGTCAAACCAATCTCCATGCAGATTCTAATGACTTCCTGTGTCCAGGCCGCTCCCCTCCCCCTCCCCGCTCCTCCTCCTCCTCCTCCTCTTCCTCGTAAAAAGAGCCTCTGTTCTGACAAAGCTCTTCTCCAGCTAGCACACACACACACACGCACACACACACACACACACACACACACACACACACACACACACACACACACACACACACACACACACACACACACACACACAGGCCTGCCCGTAACTTCATTGTTCTTCCAGTTCAACACGGCACGGCATCAGACCGCAGGAAGAAGAAAAACAATGTTTTTTTTGCGTGGCCGTCGGCTAATAAGCATAAAGAAATGAGTTTGCCTCTGAAATGTTCTGAAAACACTATCAGCTCTCCGAGCAGATAACCTTGGCCGACGCTCCTCCACAGCCGGCCCTTGATTGCGTCTCGGCCCGGGTCCGCCCCCCCCAGACCGGCGGGTTCACCGTGTACGAACGCGGCCGACTCGGCAGCCCTTCTGGCGGGGTAATCAGTCAGGCCATTCACGGTAGGCCGTGCTCCACCGGGGGACTTGGAAGGGCAACCTCCTCATTACAATAGTACTCCTTTAATCACTCCACTTTTCCAACAACCCCCCCCCCCCCCCCCACACACACACACACACACACTGACGCGCGCACGCACACGCCACCTCTTTTCCTTTCAACACAGACGCCGCGCTCTCCCTCCGTCCTCTGACTCTGTCTCTCTGTCCCTCTCATCGCTTTTGCTGTCCCACTCTTTTTCTCTCTCTTCCTCGCCTCCCTCGCTCTCTTTGTCTATTCTCTCTCGCTCTCTGATCTCCATCGTCTCTCTTTCAATCTTCATATTTCCCCTCTCTCTCTCTCTCTCTCTCTCTCTCTCTCTCTCTCTCTCTCTCTCTCTCTCTCTCTCTCTCTCTCTCTCCCTCTCTCTCTCTCTCTCTCCAGCCTAATATCCCTCAGAGCCTGCTGGCTTCTCAGTCCCCTCTGTGTCTGCCTTGGATGTGAGGCCACCGAGAGGGGAAGAGGACGACTCCATGTCCCTGTCTACTTAACATGCGCCCGCGGGGGGACCTCTAGCCCTGGGCCCCGGCTGCCTGAGGAGAGTTGAGACAACGGGTGGCTTGTGGGGACAGTAGCATGGGCGCTAGCTCTCATTAGCACACTGCTCTTTGGCTTCTGTAGCTCGTTGTGTCGGCGGCGCGGAGGGGGGGGGGCGCCCCGTGCTCTGTGTGAGGGGGCCGAGGGGTCAGACCACCTGCGTCATTGGCCCAACGTGTTCTCTCTGTGTGTGTGTGTGTGTGTGTGTGTGTGTGTGTGTGTGTGTGTGTGTGTGCGCGCGCGCGCTCTCCGCTGGAGTGTGCTAGCCATGCTTCGTGCCTGTGAGCAGTGTGGCAGTGGTGGCCGGTGGGCAGCGCTCCGGGATGGGGGCCGTGGAGGAGGAGTGAGGGGCTGGGTGCCAGGGCTGTCTGACACATGCCCGACTGGGGTGGACCGTGCGTGTGTGTGCGCTCTCGTGTCTCGGTGTGTGTTTGGGGCGCTTACTTTACGCCTGTACACTCAAGCATGCACTCATGCTCGCGGCACAGTGAGTGTTATTTAGATTTGTCTGTTCATGTGTCTGTGTGTGTGTGTGTGTGTGTGTGTGTGTGTGTGTGTGCACACACACACACACACACACACACACACACACACACACGCGAGGAAGGCGGGCCATCAGACAGACAGCACCAGACGCTGTCTTGTTTACTCGGGGAAAAAAAGGGACTGAGAGGTGTCGAAGGCGGATAAACGCCTTTCTCCTATAATTCCTAACCCAAGAAATGTGTGTGCTTTTATTAAAGTTCTGGCAGAGCCTCCGCCAGCCTCCGGCCAGCTCTGCCTTTGATCTAGCAGGGAGCAGAAGAGGACGGGGAGTGGTCCTGTAGCTATCGCTCTCCTCCTGTCCTAGCAGCGGGTTTGAGTGTAGAAAGGGATTAGAAAATAGAAAAACTAGGTTGGAGGAAGAGGAGGACCGAATTAGAACAGGACCCTTGAGAAGGAGATCAAGAGGAGAGGAGGAGGGAGCGGACGGAAGGGTTGGAGGAGGGGGGGGGTGGGGGGAAGACGGAGGAGAGGACTGAAATAGAGACAGGAAGAGCACTGGTGACGGAAGAGGAAGAAGAGGAATGGATTTAGGATATGGAAGTAAAAAATAGACAGAGAGAAAGAGAGAGAGAGAGAGAGAGAGAGAGAGAGAGAGAGAGAGAGAGAGAGAGAGAGAGAGAGAGAGAGAGAGAGAGAGAGAGAGAGCGTGAGAGAGAGAGACAGAGAGAGAGAGAGCGTGAAAGAGAGAGAGAGAGAGAGAGAGAGAGAGAGAGAGAGAGAGAGAGAGAGAGACAGAAAGAGAAAGAGAAAGAGAGAGAGCGAGTGGCTAAAGAGAGGAGAAGTGCAGTAAGTGGATGGAGCTAGGAGAGACATAAGGTGAAGCAGCAGATTCCTACAGTCCTGGCCCCACAGAGAGAGAAACACAGATGTCAGGAATGGCCCTGGGAGCAGTTTCTGGAGGACTAGTGTGTGTGTGTGTGTGTGTGTGCGTGTGTGTGTGTGTGTGTGGGTGTACGTGCTTTTGAGTCTGTGCCCGTTATGAAAGAGGGGAGTAAGAGGGCAAGAGAAGGAGGTGCATGAATTAAAAAAGTTAAAAGTCTTGAATGTATGTGTACATGTGCATGTGTACGTGTGTGTGTGTGTGTGTGTGTGTGTGTGTGTGTGTGTGTGTGTGTGTGTGTGTGTGTGTGTGTGTGTGCGTGTGTGTGCGTGTGCGCGTGTGCGTTTGATCTCCCATGGCCTTCGACTATCACAGCCCTTAACTTGTACCGGACTCAAGGTCAGAGTCCGACACCGCCATCGTCCTCCAGTCAAACGCGTGCTCGCTGTGTGTGCAAGGAGAAAGTCACTCCTATCTCCAGAGGAGGAGAGAGAAAACCTCGACTTGTTTTTGCTCGCATGTTCCATAAATATCTCGTCCATAAAACTTTTTTTTTTTTACGGCCACCAGACAACCTTGGCCTGAGGTGGTTCCCTGAACCAAGAGAAGGGAGGGGGCGGGGGGGGCGTTGTTGTTCAGCGTCCGGGCTCGGTCGGGATGGCCTAGTTCTGCGTGTCCTACATGGCTGTAAACACCGTCAGCAGACGCCCCTGTAGCCCAACTCACGGAGGGAGAGGAGGAGGAGGGTGGGGGCGGGGGGGTTGACACAACCAGAGGAACACAAGCCTCACTCCGCCACTGACTCGGGTATACGTACCTGCTCGCCAGTGACTGATGGGTTTCCGTGGGTGGGGGACGTTCCTCGCGGCTCAGCATTGTGAAAGGACTGCAGCCTTTTCTCTGCCTGCGGGTTACGGCATCGAGCAGCAGCAGCAAACCCAGGGTTGTGGGGCGCCTCTTAATCATGGTCTGGAAGGGAGCTGGGAGGGGCGGGGTTGCTTTAAAGTGCCCTGCGAGGCAGATTAATGTCGGTGGAACCTACAAGCCGGTCCTGCCGTGGCCTGGCTCCAGCCCAATGCGGACGGTATCAGATGTGGTGTGTGTGCACTTAGCTAATGGCGGCGGGCGCTTGATGAACGGCGGGGCACGCGCGAGCCGTCACTGATCCATGCTGGCAGGGCACACCTGCATAAACAGCGGTGTAGACACACACACACACACACACGTATGAATGGGACATGCAGAGTCATCGTCTGTCTTTCACCGGGCCCCAAAACACATCTGTGTGCGCGCACACACACACACACACACACACACACACACACACACACACACACA
Source organism: Galaxias olidus (assembly GCA_026901105.3). NCBI lineage: Eukaryota > Metazoa > Chordata > Actinopteri > Galaxiiformes > Galaxiidae > Galaxias > Galaxias olidus. The sequence continues at coordinate 53,281 of JAPMUY010005095.1, read as the reverse complement.
CACACACACACAGACATGCTGTTTCTTTCACACACACACACACACACACACACACACACACACACACACACACACACACACACACACAAACATACACAAACACACACATACACACACACCCACTCACACACACACACACACACACACACACACACACACACACACACACACACACACACACACACACACACACACACACACACACAGAGAGAGAGCACTCAAATCACTCAGCCTTTCAGAGCTATATTTGGTCAACGTCCTGATCACTCTGCACCGCCGGTGGGATGAATCGCCCAGGCGGCACGCGTAAGCGGGCCCCGGACACTGACTGATCAGAGGTCAGTCTAGCGGTTCGCCCTCTGTGATTAAGGCTGGGATTCTGGGAGGATCGGCTAATCCCAGACCTGCTCTTGGAGGACCCCAGAGTACAGCGGCGTGTGCCTGGGGTTGCATCCCGGGGCTCGTCTCCTAAGGCCTGCCGTACTCTCCGTCTATCCCAGTGGGAATGACAGACAAGTGGTGGATTGAGCTCATGAATGGCGGTCAGATGCTCCTGGTGAAGGGGGATATAATGGTCTCACACTAGCAGAGTGCCAAAGTGAAATACACCACGCACCGACTGCCTGCTATGGATGGATGGCTCTGCACAGACGGAGGGTTCCCCTACCGTGCCCCTGTGGACGGTGGGCTTGCGCTATGGGGAGGAGGAGGAGGGGGGGGGTTTGACTTAGGCACTGGGAGCGGAGAGGAGGGCACTGTACTTTGGCTCTCCGGAGTGTGT
>JAPMUY010005095.1:40000-50000 GCA_026901105.3 Galaxias olidus | reverse complement strand
CGGTGAATTAAGTCGAGGTGCACTCATCTCAGCGAGCGAGCGTACGCAGACGGAGGGGGGGAGTGGGTGGAGGAGGAGAGAGGGAGAGAGGGAGGGACGCTGGCGGGTGCAGCAGGCAGGTGGAAAGAGCCCGAGTTTGGGCCTTGGTTGGCGTGCAAAAACGGGCACCTCCGCGCCGGCGTGGCTCGCTTTCTGGACAGCGTCCAGCGTTCCGTCAGCTTTCCTTCTCGGAGAGAAATATGAACTGCCCCAGTTTGACAGGTCCCCTTATGGTCTAAAAGCAGTCACTTGGAACTGGAAGCTCATTGTTATTAGTAGCAACTATGAGAAAGAGAGAGTTAACAGTGGAAAGAAGTATGGGGGTGGGGGGGTGGGAGAGGGCAAGGTAAACGTATGAAAGGAGCAAGCTACTGAGAGAAAAGAGAAACACACACGGGCTCAGAGAGAAGAGAAGACGTGTCAGACAATCCTTTTTAACGGGATGTGCTGACGGGCAGAAAGAGAGAGAGAGAGAGAGAGCCGAGGGAGGAGGGCTTTAAGAACGGGGGGAAGAGAGGAGGATAGAAGGAGAGAAGGAGGGAGGGCAGGGCAAGCGGTCTCAGCAGCGCCACAGACTGAGCTTTCCCCTGTGTTGTGTGAAAAAAAAAACGCCGTGTCACGGAGGCAGGACCGAAAGGGGGGAGAGGTGGAGATCTGAAAAGAGAGAGAGAGAGAGAGAGAGAGAGAGAGAACTGAAAAGCTATTATACATTTTTCATTACGTTTCCAGGCACTAAGCCACATCAAAGCTTCCCAGAGTGAGTGAGTGAGAGAGAGCGATCTAGAAAGGGAGAGAGGAGTACAGAAGAGAGAGAGAGAGAGAGAGAGAGAGAGAGAGTGACGCAAAGAGAGGAAGAAATAGGCACAGGATGTTCTAATTAACTTTGCCCTCTTTTGCCCCCCCCACCCCCCACCCTATCCATTCTCCGTGTGTGCGTAAATCATCATGGCACCCAGAAAAAAAAGGCAGAGAGCAGCGAACTGCTTAGAGCCTCCTCCACTGTGAGGGGGATCAAACGGGGAGGCAGAGTGTGGGCAGAGAGGAGAGAGAAAAGAAGAGAGGGGGCGAGGAAGGCAAGGAGAACCACAGAGAGCACACAGGAGGCCCCGAGGTGTTGTCGACCAACCACGCCCCGGGAAAGAAGAACAGAGAGAAACAAAGACCTTCCCTTTTCCCCTCCTCTCCGTCTCCCTCCGTCCAGTCCCGTGGTTCTTTTCTTCCTCTGCCACTGTCCTCTCCCTCCCTCTCCCTCACTCTCTCTCTCTCTCTCTCTCTCTGCTCCTTCATCTCCGGGGCTTCCCGCGATGTTGTGACTCAAGCGGACGTGGACTGGAGGGCCCCCCCGTCTCCGCATCGTCCCCATGCCACAGAGCTGTGTCAGCCTCGAAACGCTGAACCTCATGTCCGATCAAACGAAACGACTGAGTCCTGTGGTGCATGAGAAAGAGAGAGAGAGAGAGAGAGAGAGAGAGAGAGAGAGAGAGCGAGAGAGAGAGAGAGAGAGAGAGAGAGTCAGATAAGGTTTTGAGTAGTGTGTGAGTGCACATTAGTTGACAGAGTTGCATGAACAGCTCATTAGTCAAGATTACAGTATACTGTGAGTCGAGTTTTCTCATATTTTCTCTAAAAACTCTTGAGGGCCCGGCAAAAACTTTTGCAATCCAAATGACCCTGGGTGCACAAACTAAGGTTAACCCAAAGGTCGTCAAGATTAGCACGGAGGCCTAATGAACAAAAGACAAAGTATTGAACCCTAATTAGCAGACATTACAAGAGCATGTGGAAGATTACCCTGCAAAAATAAATAGCATTATTCTTTCACAAGAAGCACACAGTCCAATGAAACATTAATTGGTTAAATGGCCTCGGGCACAAAGTGAAAATAATAGCTTCGAATTTGTTGGCTTGATTAAAAAAAATGTTTACTCTTCGACTATAACTCTCCCATTCACTCCAGAGAAAATACTATCTTTGATTGGGTCTGGCATGAATTGCTCTCCTTCACTTGCTGAGTCAAGAAATCGAAATATACAACAATCACATTGATTGGAGTTCCAAATCTAATTTACCATGATTTTAGATGTAATAAGTGGGTTGTTGATTGGTGACTCAGAATGACAGGGACCAGGTCTGATCATGTGCTGTGGTCAGGGGATAGAGAGACAGACAGTCACCCTTTGAAAATGTTACAGTGTAGAAGTTTTGTACCTAACGAGTACTTAATCCAATTGTCGATTGTAGCTACATTTTCTTCCATTTTGGTTACCTTTGTCTGGAAACAAACCGGGCATTTGTCTTCAAACCGCAAAGACCTTTTTCTTAGTGTGCCTGTACCTCAAGACTTGCTGTCACTTTTTATGTTCAGAGACAGACCTATTGGTTTGAGCTATTTCATTCTCAGAGAAAAGCTGTCCTGTTTTTATCTGAACTCTGATTAGTTCAACACTGCAAAACAGCATACAAAAATATATGTAGCTTACAGTAGCCATAGGGCCTTTCATCGTTTTGAATATTTCTGTATTCTGTGTACTCCACCATCCCCAGCTTCCTTGCAAGATCAGTGAGGCAACATTTGCGAGTCCTGCAGGGTTGTACAACAGCACTAAAACGGACGAACGGTCTTTTTTAACAAGGCGATGTTCTTTTGACTCGTCTTGAACCGAGAGAAAAAAAGAGGAGGCTGCCTAATCTGTCAACGAGGCGAGAGGACGAGCCCATTAGCTCTTTGCTATCTGTCGGGGCCAGCCTGTTAAGTACGGGGCTCACTGTGTTTGCTCCGGCACCGACACACGCTTTTTTGCCTTGGCCTTCAAAACTCAAACACAAACTTGTTTTTATCTGACAGAATTGCCTCATCCTTTGGAAACCCGTGCGAATGCCTCCCTGGCACCCTCACAATTTGTCTACTATCTGTTTTTGTTTTTCTTCCCAGAGTAAGAGCGTATATTAAAACCCTTTACCTGGGGTGGTGCCAGTTCCCTCAGTGTGGAACCATCCGCCTATCAGACGGCAGGAAGAACTTTAATGAAAAGATGGTGTGACAACCCCACGGATAAACGGACAAAGTGCCAACCCTACTCAGTGGAAACGAGAGGAGGCAAACTCCTGAACGAGCGCCATGCTCACCCACACAGTCACACAACAATATTCTCTGCCATACTATTTTAAAACTTAGGCCAGCAATATCACAATACCTTGTGAAGAAATTGGACCACTAACAACCGCATAGTATTCTAGGCAGTGCACTGCATACAGCGCCACAACAAGGTGGCCAGACACGGGATTATAGGATCACAATGCACCAAGGTATCTTCGATGTGTAATGCCATTCAATACGCGCCATCCACACCATGTTAATACATGCATGTGATGGAATTGTATATCTATGGCAGCCTGTTAAAGGATTGCTTTCGCTCCCAGCGACTGTAACCTAAAGGGTGTTAATGCCGGGGAACTTGGGACCTCGGCATGGGAGAGCCAACGTCTCCGTCCAGTGCTTGCTCTTTTTCCCTCTCTCTCCGTTTTTCTCCAGGCATCCAAACAGAGTCGCCTTTAAGTGACACTATCTCTCCTCAACAGCTGGCAAAGCGCGCTAACTCACCCACCCGGAATGAAGACAGCAAAAACACTTCAGCACCCCAACGGAAAGGTCTATGGAGATGAAATTGACTGGGAAATGCCGCCCCCCCCACCCCCCAAAAAAAATAAAGATGCAAAATTGACTCCAGCAACTGCAAATGAACAACGCACCGTGGCTTAATGAGGAGAGATTAGCGCTTCATGCTAGGATGGGCGACGCCATGGAGGGAAGGATCCCATCTGCAAAGAACCGTCAGGCCAGATGAGCACTGTAAGCAATGTGATTAGGGTAGCTCGCAATGTAATCGGAGGCCCATTAATACCAGGTGTAATGGTCACCATTTGCAACAGGCCCCGCAGCACCATTATCCATTGCAGTTAAGTGCGTTCTCCGTTGCACTCGAGCAATGAGTCAGCGCATTATTTTTCAGAAGCCCAAATTCTCCGCCCGGCGTCCACTGCGCCGCTATCGCACACATTGGCATGGCCACTCGAAATAGTTTGGTGGCCTTGAAGTTCCATCAAACTCAGGACAAAGGAAAGTATCTCTCGGATCACATGAATATCTCAAGGGTTCTTCCCTCAGGGCACTCCTCACCGCTTCAGAACATTCCATTATCCTCCTTTTGTTTCAATCTCTCCCGTTTCCCTCCCCCACCCCCCTACCTCCCTTGCACCCTATTTTGCATTTCCGCCTTTCAATATTTGTCACACTTCTTTTTCCTTTAAACCCCCCCCCCCCCTCCTTCTCCTCCTCCTCCTCCTCTCAGCTGCTTCTTTAGCTCCCTCATCTGCCTCCTACTTCCATCTCCCCGAGTCATCTGATATGGGAGCTGGGTGAAGGAAAGCCTGTCTGACTTCAAACGCCTCCCTCCTATTCTCCTCCTCCCCGTCTCGGCTGCTGTGAAGGAGGCATGCGTGGCCCGGCCGCGTACCTCATATCCCAACCCCCCCCCCCTGTCTTTCTCTCTTTCGCTCAGTCTCTCCTTTCACGTCTGCTCCTCACCCTTCGTACCGCTCTCTATCTTTCCGCTGTCTCATACCTCTCGTCTCTCTCCCTGTTTTGTTCCCTTTCTCTGTCCCGGCGTTGCCTACGTATGTCATTTCACTTTCTTCTCACTTTCTCTTGTACCTCCCCCCCTACCTCCCCCCCTCCTTGCACTCGCACAGTAGCATTTAAATGTGACGGCGCTCCGGGCGATAACGCCTGAATCCATCGTTCAAATGTGTGAAATAGAAAATGCAAATGTCTCCTCGTTTTGTTACCCAAACCAAACTCACCATTTTGACGTCAATTTGTCAGGATTTACGCATGACCTTTCTAATGGGACTTCAAATGGCGGTGACAGGCAGCGCATTACAACACCGGAGGAGAGTTTAGGAGTTGAAGGTACAGCAGTCACAGCTCGCCATCCGCCGTGGGGGGGGGGGGGGACATTCAGTGGGAGAAAGCTGGACGAAAACGACAGCAATGATGAGGTATAAACAAAGAAGAAGAAGAAATAAAAACACCTGCAAGCGCCATAGCCACATGTTGTTTTCCCCCGAAGGGAGCTCCATGCTGCAGCTCTCATTCTGTGTTGGTGTGTTTAGGAGACCCTGATGGGGAGCACAAAGACCCCGATGATGCAACCAAACGAAAGCTATCTAGGGTGCCTCAGCACCGGCGGAGCATCAAGGGGAGAAGTTGGATACTAAGTCTGTACTGCCACCCATACTTGCCTGTGTGTGTGTTTGTGTGTGTGTGTGTGTGTGTGTGTTTAAGGGACAGACAAGGAACAAAAGAGATGAAGAAACAGAAACAGAAAGGGGGGGGGGGGTGTGGCAGCAACCATAATCACCTCCATGTACATACATCCAGGACACTTCAAAGGGAGGTAGCGGTCACGTGACAGGCACCACCCCCCCATTCCTTCAGCTTGTGACACACACTGCGACTAAAAGTTGAGGCAGTTGAGTGAGAGAAAATGAGCGAGAGGGGGTACATGAGAGAGAGGGAGAGAGAGAGAGAGAGAGAGAGAGAGAGAGAGAGAGAGAGAGAGAGAGAGAGAGAGAGAGAGAGAGAGTTAGGGATTTAAAAAGTAAGAGACTGAGTACTGAGTGTACACTGACATTGAACATTCATACATAATGCATACATCAAATCTTTGCATACAGTAAAATGCAAGCCCTGGACTCTTTTGCAGTGGCGCCGTGCGTTTGCGGAGCGGTAATTGCATTTTTTTAATAAGCCGCCGGATAAGTAAGGGCTATTTAGTAAGGGTTCCGTTTGCTTCCGCTGTGAATAGAACACGATGAGCCCCAAATTAGCATAAGGATCTACATCCCTGCTTCTGACATCCAATCGGCTAATAGTAGGGTACTGTAACAGCTGGCATTGTTGCCATCCAATTAAGATGGACTCCTGAATGTACGTTGAATGAGGCCTATGAGACACAACCCCTCACCGGGGAACAAACAATCTGAAAGTCGCTGGAAATGCACGGCCATCAATCTTTCACACGACACTTCATTCTTTCAGTTAATTGCCACGTATCGCCGACGCAGATCTCATTGGCTGCCGCTCACATGCTTACTCAACGTCCCAGAAACCTCGTTGTTGTCACTTATTTGTTCAACATGATGGAATATGCAAATCGGTCCGTCATCAGATGAAACTCTAATTTCAGAGAAGACGCACAGAACAAGCCAATAAAACAAACTCCACCACCCCTTAAGGGATCGTTACCATGGCTACGGCCCTGTAATGACGTTGCGATCACAGAAGGTATCGCGCAAGGTTGCAAAAGAATACACGCTCTTTGTGTTGGGAGCGGTGTGTGTCTTCCTGCTTTAGAATCGGAGCAAACGGAGCGATCAACAACAACAGTAGCAACAGCCAAAGAGAGAGGAATTAGCATACTATTACAATGGTACACATGGCGTCCGTTCCTACTTGCTTGCCTTGTGCAGACGTGATTTGCAGATGCGCTGTTGATGCTGGTATGTTGAATCACAGCAGAGCAGACCGTGTCATGTTTGCTTCATGTGTCAGAGTGACATTGACCGCACTGCTTAGTCTTCATCGCTTAACACTCCTAGCCCTCCCCAACACACACACACACACACACACACACACACACACACACACGCACACACACACACACACACACACACACACACACTGCCTGAGACTTTCAAGTCAAAAGTTAAACCCATTGGATTGGTCCCATCCAGTGAGGCAGGAGGGCTTGTTTACCTCCTGCCAGAGTAAATATTTTACGCTGCCCGCCTTCATGTCGGAGATCTGGCTGATGCATGCGAGTCGTCTAGTCAAACCTAAGTAAACAATCTGCCACTTTGGAATCAAAAGCAGCCCAGACGGGCACATGGCACTCAATTATGCAGTTTTGGTAGACACAAACTAACACCAACGCCAACACACTGAAACACACGCACACACACACACACACACACACACACACACACACACACACACACACACACACACCACTAACCAGACGGGAGATTGCAAAGAGGCGAATAGAGTGAAAGGGGGGTAGAATAAGACGGAGGAGAGGGAGAAGAGAAAGGGACAGGATGGACCGCAGCTCACGAGCACCGGGACTTGGCAAACAGGCAGCAAACTCCCGCCACGTAACGGGCTCTTCATTGGAGGCCACATGTTTGTGCGCTGGTGGGAATCTGTGTCATTTCATTTCTCCTCACAGCAAGGCGCGCCGTGCTCCCATTTCTGCACCGCTGAGAGACGTAAGGGATCGCAGGCTGGGGATCTGAGACTGAAACAGACAAAAACTCTCGTCGGTGGCCACGTAGCTACCCCGGGAGAGAGAGAGAGAAAGAGGTGGAGAAAATGAGAATGAGAGAGAGAGAGCGAGAGAGAGAGAGAAAGAGAGCGGGAAAGAGAGGGAGAAAGAGAGCAAAAGAGAGAACGAGAGAAAGAAATAGAGAAAGAGTGATAGAGAGAAAGAATGAGAATGAGAGATGAAGAGAGTGTGTGTTTGCAATTCATTTGCTGCCTGTTCAATAGCAGTGTCCTATTGCACAGGGGCTAGGGAGCAGTGACACTTAGTCCGGGCTTGCTGTCAGAATGTCTGAGATAGTTTGGGAAAAGTGGGTTCCAATTCTCTCGAGGCTACTTGGAACGCACATTACAAATCGCTGTGGCAAAAGCCACTGGAACGGAACAAATAAGTATCACTCCAGTGGAAATGCTGCCATTCTATCTCGGAACAATCCAGGGAAACTATTTGGGTAAAATACAATTATTTCTGTCACTTTTAGAATGCGGTTGTCTGTTCTCTGAAGAATAGTAGCTACTGCTGGATTTTCATATGCCAGTCACAGATGTAATGCCTACACACGCTATGTGATATTCACATTGGGTGTCTGTCGGAGAAGGAGTGAAGAAGTTGAAAGGAGAGAGAGAGAGAGAGAGAGAGAGAGAGAGAGAGAGAGAGAGAGAGAGAGAGAGAGAGAGAGAGAGAAAAGTTGCAGTGAGTGTGAGAATGTGAGAGTGCGCGTGTCTTTGTGAGTGTGGACAGGGTGGTGGGGTGGTGAGGGTGAGTGAAACCATTTTTGGTTGAAAAATTGCATGCCATGTGAGAAGGAAAAGCTCTGTAAATGGTGAATACCGTCTTCCCCTGACACACACTCAAAGGATTTTGTAAGAGTGGAAATAGATTCATTGTCATATGAATGCTATTTTGTGTTGGTGTGTGTGTGTGTTTCTAACACCACTTCCATAACACCGTCGGAGACAAATCTTATGCACAATACTACTGCAGGGAGAAACAAACCGGAAAGTGCTGCAACAAAAAAAACAACTTAAAAAACCTGCCCAAAAAACAAAGATTTATCGGCCTTGCTATCAGCACGTTGAAATACATCAAATACAATGACCATGACATTCTCCCAGCGATGACATGATTTGTCACAGTAATGCCACGCGTTTGATAATAATGCAACACGTCAGATGCAATGATATCATTACAGACATTAACAGGGGGGCTGTGTCTCCCTATTAAGGCATTACAAAAGCTTAATTTGGCGTGAACAGGTCTCCGCGTTCATAAATAATTGAACGGGCTTTAAATTAACACTCATGGCCAATGTGGAGGGGAGGGGGTGAGAAGCGCTTCTGTTGAGCAGCGGAGAGCATTACCCGGCCAGGGAATAACAGCTGTGAGAAATGATGCTCAGAGTTCAAAGGAACTTCAATCAGGATACGTTTCCATGCTCGATGAATAATTGAGCAACAGCCTGAACGGCCTCGATTCCCAGTGTTTTCTTTTTTTTTTGTTTTCTTTTTGTGTGTGTGTGTGTGTGTGTGTGTGTGTGTGTGTGTGTGTGATGGGTTTTGCATGAATAAAACACCGTTTGGCCCGCAGAGCTGTCTGCAGAGCCCGTGTGCTAACAACCGGCTCCTCAATAACCCAACACTTGCAATCTGACTCCCGCAAGATTTCAGAAATGGTCCCTTTCTCCATCCCTCTTTGCCTTCCTCTTTCTTGGCCTGAATGGCCTCCCGTCCTACCACCCGGGGCACTGCCTCTCTCCTGTACCTTCATTTGTTCTTCCTCTTTCACTCACTCCCTTTTTTTTAATCTTTTCTTTCCCTTTCTCTCCTCCTTGTCTCCCTCCCTCCCTGTCGGCAATAAAAGGTAACTCTCACATTATTCACCTCCGGCTGTGCCACTCACCGGCTCAGAGAAATGAAGCAGTGCCCCTCAAGCGAGTGCGACACACTCATGTGGAATGCACGACGTTTCTACCATCCCCGCCACCTAAGTCTAAGTACACGTCGGCGCCGAGATTGAAGACCAAACTTAAATCGACTCGGGTCTTTGACAAAGATTGTTTGGCACATGGGAAAGTTTCAACATCCGTCGCTCAAGTGATTAGAGATCACCGGCTGGCGCAAACAATTTCCTTTTAACTTCTTCACTTCATTTAAAATGCAACGATTCATCATAGGCGTATCACAGGAACCCCGGTCGCAGATGGCGGCGGGCTTCCAATGGCCGGCACCTCCTCCCAACCCTGCCAGACGGCATTTCATCACGTCAAGTGGCAGCTCCCAGAGCGACTGGTGTGAAATGAATTAGTTAACAAACTACGGTCCCAGAGATCCGCGGGGCACCAGCCGCAGGGCCTTTAAACACGATGATGATGTCACTGCTGGGCTTTCGGGAGACGCGGCCGGAGAGGGAAGAGGATTGACTTACGCTAGGTCACGGAAAGTTGTGATATCGCTCGCCGGCTGAGGAGACTTATAATGATCTGCTACACATATTTATATATTTTACGTGTTCTCATTCATTTCTGTTGCCAAAGGTTTTATGCCGTAGAGGGATGTTGTCTGAATGTCTGAGCAGAGGCA
>JAPMUY010005095.1:0-35000 GCA_026901105.3 Galaxias olidus | reverse complement strand
TTCATTATCAACAAATTAAAACTTTTCTCTACCGGCACAATGCAGCGAGAGAGTACAAAGAGGGAGAGGGAGAGAATGGCAGGGGGAAATAGAGAAAGAGAGAGAGAGAGAGAGAGAGAGAGAGAGAGATAGAGAGAGAGAGAGAGAGAGTGAAACAGAGAGAAAAGAAGAGAGTGGGGATTAGCTAGAACTTGAAAATGACTTTTTGATCATGTCATTAAAAGTACTTTGAATTATGAATTTGTCACAATGGGTGTCTCCAGGAGAGGGGGCGAAATGAACGAGCTGATACGCCCTTCTAAGGACGTGCCAATAGGTTTAGCGCGCCGCGCTCATCGCCAGTGTCAAATTGGACGCGATAAGAGGAGGCCGCGGAGGGAAAATTGCGTGGGGCGCCGCAGGCAGCGATACAAGGAGATAGCAAGATTTGTGTGTGGTATCAAATAAGCACATGTAGGCGCTAATGCGATACGAGCCAAACGCGGCAAACGGAAGGGCGGGAAAGAGGGGGAGAGAGATAAAGAGCACATGGAGACGGGAGAGACAGAGGGAGGCCTGCCAGAGAAACAGTCTCTCATCTTCTTTCTTTTTTTTTTTTTTTATCCCCCTTCCCTCCCTCCCTCTCTCCCTCGCTCCTTCCCTCCCTGCTCCTGTCGCTCTTCTCCCTCTGCACTGGATGTCTAAGTGAAAATAAAACGTTGGTAAGAAAATTACAGCGGAGTAGAGTGGGGGGGGTCAGAGATTTTACAAGAGGATAGAAGAGTAGAAGCAAAGCGAGGATAGATGAAAGTGTTGCCGGTATGTTTGTGTGTGTGTGTGTGTGTGTGTGTGTGTGTGTGTGTGTGTGTGTGTGTGTGTGTGTGTAAGACACGCTGTATCCGTATGAACTGCCACCGAGCCACTCGACTAAAGCACGGGGTCCATTAGAGGGTGCGGGGGAAAAACACCATTAGTGGTGGGAATTGTTTTTGTCCTCACCTTAGCGCTCCTTCCACAAACATCCCCATCAGCAGTCTCATTTCCCCTCCTTCTTAAGAGTGTCCACTCCAGACAGATTAAGCTGCTACCTAACACAGGTGATAATGGGAAAATCAACACACTATTGGTCCTGGTCCCGAAACAATCAAGTGCATCCCAAAAGAGCAACCGTTAAAGGCGTAATGACGCTGCCTAATGGCGGGTCGTATTAAATCCTTAATGTCGTCTGGGACTGCGACTCCAGAGGGCCCTGTCAGCATCCTCCCAGCACACTGGAGATAGACAGGCCAACAGACCTTATGACCCACACACCAACATATTCCAGTCGAGACAAGCGGAGAATATGCTTGACGGTTTACTCCATAGAACACGGTGACGTGACACTGAATGATGGGGTTAAGGGTCCGCTGCTATGAATTGCTCCAAGGTCAAATTCAAACGCTCCATGGACAAACATGAGCAGGGAGCAGATGTCTGCAGATACTGAGCAACAAGAGCCAGAGAAGGTGGAGGCTGGGGTGGAGGTGGTGTGCAGCACACAAGAGCAGGAGTGTAGTAGTGTTATACAGCATTGAGCAGTGGAGCAGCAGTAGGAGCCAGGGTAGTGCGTGAAACTGTGGTTTTAAAAAAGACTATGTTAAACTAACGAGAGTATGTAAATGGTGGATTGGTGGGACGTGGAGAATAACTTGTCTGAGATGCCCGCCTGAACCGGCTCTGTCAAGGCGGCGCCTCATTAATATGTGAAGCAAGGTTTGTTTATGCAGGTAGACTGCAGTCTAGCAGAAAGAAAAATAAACCCTTAAAAGGCGTTAATCATAAGATCCTCCGTTGACAGAATCTAAGGTGCGAAACATCGAAAATAATTATCAAGGATTAGCAAGTAATGAGAAGCCATTTAAAACCCTCTCACCAATTAATGAACGTCGAGCTCTGGTTAACGCAAAGAGTTGTTATCGCCATGGCACAAACATGGAACCTATCTGTGAAACGGCAAACGGTGGTCTGCTGCCTACAATTCAAACCTATTCCACATCCATTTGAATGCTTGTGCTTATGTCGCCATGTCAAACCTATAGTAAGATAACTTTATGATTAACCGTGAATTCTGGTAGTAGTAGACTCTACTACTATCAGGACTCACAACTCATCAGGTTGCAAACGGCAGTTCTGTAATCCTGTCGGCCGCACGTTGTGCAGAGCGGGACACAGCGTGTGGACCCGATATCGCGGTTTTAGCGTGGTGCTAAATTGCGTTGAGCTACAGGAGAGAGGTCTGGACCTTGTGTTCCGTTTTTTAACAACCTCACCGAGCAGCAGGTAAAAACTCGCTTCCTGTTTTCCTGTTCCTGTTTCTAGCCCCCCTCCTCTACTTCTCTTGTTCACTTTCACTCAGGCACACGCACACGCACACGCACACACACACATACACACACACACACACACACAAACACTCAGAAAACCACAACCCCTCACTGAGCAGCTACCAGGCTGGAAGAAAGAACACAATAAAAGAATGCAACAGTACAGATTTCCCCGGCAACACTCCTCCATATCTGTGAAAACAGAAGCTCTGTCCACTTTCTGTCAATCATCCCTGGAAGTGACCGGTTCCCATGACAACTTGTCCCATGCTGGAGCAAGACATGAAACCAAATTATAGTTATTTTGAGCGGGCTTTGGCTAATTATGCGGGAGCAGGATGTCCTTGTTTGTGGCTGTGTGAAATATGTTATAAAGATGAAGGAAATATGTACCACATTTACTGATATTTGACTACCCGTTGCTCGTGGAGTAATTGGCTTACACATGAAGGTAATTGCTCTGTAAAGAATAATAATAATAATAATTAATTGGACTTGCGATAGCGCTTTTCTAGACACCCAACGCGCTTTACGCTGAATGGAGAGACTGCACAGTTAAGTCGCCAATGTGTTTGGTGTGGTGATTGTACCCTTTTATACTATTTCAAGGTGGACAGGTCGATCATTTTTGTCTCACTCAAGCTGTTTCACTTGTCTTAAAATCACTCTTTGATTGTTCACATTTGCAGCACAGCTTTGCTTCAGTGGGGCTGACGTAAACCCAGCGTTAGTCATGAGTGTGCGTCTATGTAACCTGGAAATATGTGTGTGTAAGTGTGTGTGTGTGTGTGTGTGTGTGTGTGTGTGTGTGTGTGTGTGTGTGGAGGTGGGGTATTAGAAGGGTATTAGTAGGAAGGAAATGGATAACCCTGAGATTTGGTTCCGTGCAACCTGAGAACTCCGTGGGAGCCGGAGAAACAGAGAGAGAGAGGGTGAAAAAGAGAAAAGGATATAGTGAAAGAATAAGTAAGTAGGTGAAATAAAACAAAGAGAGAGAAAGAGCCAGAGCTGTTCAACAGACGCAGAGAAAGAGAGAGAGATAGAGAGATGGGGGGAGAGAGAGAGAGAGAGAGAGAAGGAGATAGAGAGAAGGGAGGAGAGAGAGAGAGAGAGCGCGAAAGAGAGAGAGAGAGTTGGGTTTTGAGTGGCAAAGCACAAAACAAGATGGGAGAAGTGAGCCGGCGATGCTGGGAGTGAATGATCGTCCTGGCCTCATCGGGGGAGTGTGTGCCCTGAACTATTGACGTGGCCATCGTTTGCTCCACGTCATCCATCACATCGACCCGACGGCCTGTCCACCCGCGGCATTTTTATACCTAGAGATACCTACAGTGTTCTGAAACGCTTTTTTAAATGTGCTATGGGGTCACCTCCGGTCCCCGAAGGGGAACGAGACTTTATCGTGATCCAAAAAGCCAGTTAAAGCTTGAGATGGAGGAAGATGGCTTTGTGTCAAATATCGGAGGTTACATTTGAGCCCGCCATGCCTTCATTGCTTGGTAGGTCATATTTATACTGTATTCCTATGTGTTCCCTTTATCTCGTTAGACCTGGCGTGGGCCAAGTGAATCTCTTCAAATGGAGGACTGTGCGTTTGTGTGTTACAGAGAGGGAGAGCTGTGTGGATTCAGTGTGGCCTCAGAATCAATAAGCAATTCAATTTCATGCCCCGCACTGACATTTAACTAACAAAGAGAGAAAGGTTAATGCTATTCCGGCTATAAGAACAAAACAGCAGCCGATGTTATCTGAGTGCTACAGTACATGCAGTTACACATACAACCCACACCAAGGAGAGTAAAAGGCTCCCAACTAAACCAAACCTCACTGACTTACTCACTGACCGTGTTACTGACCGACTGAAACGACTAAATGAGTAACTGTCTGACTGTCTGGCTATGTCTGCCTGTATAACTAACTGTGTGTTTGGTTTATGAACAAATTGGCCGACAGACTTACTGTACAGAGAGTCTGGCTGGATGAATGAGCGGCTTTGTGTCTCGCTGGCTGACTGACTGATTTGCTGGCTGTTTGTCTGGCTCTACATCCTCCATGAATCCTACTGTCTGCCTGCCTGCCTGCCTGCCTGCCTGCCTGTCTGTCCTTCTATTGAAGGTGTGTCTGTGTGTTTTCTCCAGTATCTGTCTGTCTGTCTGCCTGCCGGTCTGTCTACCTGACTGTCTGTCCTTCTATTGAAGGTGTGTCTGTGTGTTTTCTCCAGTGTCTGTCTGTCTGTCTGTCTGTCTGTCTGTCTGTCTGTCTGTCTGTCTGTCTGTCTGTCTGTCTGTCCTTCTATTGAAGGTGTGTCTGTGTGTTTTCTCCAGTGTCTGTCCTGTCTGTCTGTCCTTCTATTGAAGGTGTGTCTGTGTGTTTTCTCCAGTGTCTGTCTGTCTGTCCGTGTGATTCTATAGAAGGTGAGTCAGTGTGTTTTCTCCAGTGTCTGCCTGTCTGCCTGCTTGTCTGTCCCTCTCTTACCCTGTCCACATAATGTGTCTGTGTGTTTTCTCCAAATGTGTCACCAGTGTCTGTCTGTCTGTCGTCCTCCTGCTCCTTTCAACCTGTGTGTGTTTCTCCAGGTGGCCTGGGGGGAACTAAAGGTGTGTGTCTGTGTGTTTTCAGAAAAACAACAGGTGGAAAGTGGTCTGTCCAGGTTTCCTCCGCATGATCCCTCTCCCACCGGATGTAATGTGTCCAGGCTCGTGACAATAGCAGACCTCGGCCAGCTGCCATTGTTCCCGATGCCCCTTCGAGGCCCAGTAAACATAGTGAGGAGAGCCGGGTGGACACAGGGAGCTGGCCACCGTAATGTGCTTGGACAGCTCGCACCAAAACACAATTACCCAGCCACGGGGGAGAACGTCTCTCCATTGCCCCCAATCCAGGGAGCAGCTGGGGGTCAACGGACACAGAGCATTTCCCCAGCACTCGCACATGCCTGCACACAGGCCAGGGAGAACACCACCACAGGAAGGCAGGCGCGCACACACACACACACACACACACGGGTGCACACACACACACCACACACACGCACGCGCACGTGCACACGCACACGCACACAGTTACTATAAGGGCTACAAATAAGAACAGGAACAATGGTTGAACCTAAAAAAAATACAAATATAAATGAGAACGAAAAGAAAGGGAAAAAAAACTGTTCAAGCAGAGATAGAGAGAGAGAAAGAGAGAGAGAGAGGGAGAAGAAAAGGGGGTAGGTGGAGGTAGGGCTGAGCTTTCTCTTTGTCTTCCAGGGGACTCTCTGTTGATATTATGTTCCGTCTGTCTCATGTTACCCCCGCTCTCCCTTGTTCCATAGGGTTTGGTTAACAGAGTGAGGGGCCGGGAGGGAACGCAGGGTCACTAAACATTTACTTCGCTCTCGTCCGGAAAACCAGTTTTTCGAGGGAGAACAACTGAGCACTGAGAGAGAGAGAGAGAGAGAGAGGGAGAGAGAGAGAGCAGCGAGTGAGATAGGCCAGCAGGCGCGGGGAGGCGGATTTATAGCTCGCTTTAAAAGAAACGCAGAACGAGAAAGGTAAAGCGCCCCGGAGTTCAATCTCAGGGGATCCCTCTTCTGGCGTGGCATCAAAGGAGCGCAAAAATGTAAAAAGGGAATTGAGATCGAAGGTAGAAAGGAGAGCGGGGGAGGCCACGCAGGTAGAGAAAGAGAGAGAGAGAGAGAGAGAGAGAGAGAGAGAGAGAGAGAGAGAGAGAGAGAGAGAGAGAGAGAGAGAGAGAGAGAGAGAGAGAGAGAGAGAGAGAGAGAGAGAGAGAGAGAGAGAGAGAGAGAGGTGGAGAGAGAGAGAGAGAGAGAGAGAGAGAGAGAGAAAGGCAGAGAGAGAGAGAGAGAGAGAGAGAGAGAGACATGGAGCACTGAGGTACCCCCGTGGATGAGCTTTGCATTTGAATTAGAAATGGGAGATGGAGTGGCAGGTCACTCCTCAGCACGGCAGCTAAGGCCAATCCGCTATCTCCCAGCCAATGTCCGTCCCCGTCCCCCCCCCCCCTCGTTCTGAGTGGTACAGATGGCGCAGTGTTAGCCTGCAGACATTAAGAAAGAAGCCCGAGAGACGAGCCATGCGAGAAGCGGCTGCGCGCGGCCCCTACACTCACCACCGTGCATGCTAACAGTCACGCGGTGCTGACTGACATTCGATTCGTGCGAATCCCATACCTTGTACTGTTTTCTGTGTACTCACACACACACACACACACACACACACACACACACACACACACACACACACACAGCAAACGTACTTTGAAAGATGTTTTCATAGCCATCGACGTACATAAAAACAACCGCCGCCTAACTCCTGACACACATAAGAACGAGTCCCATGCCACCGCGAATAACCTGCAATCATGTGGCTATGATGTCATTGATTTTCTGCGTTGGTCGACCTGTGTGTTGCTGAGCTATTAGGTAGCCACGGAAAGTGCCTCGCTGTGCGGAATACTAATACGCTCGCTCGGAGCGGGGCGGAAAACGCAAGTGTTTCTCCTTTCTCCAGCTTACGCTGTTTACCTCCACTGGCTTGAGACGGAGTCGGCCCGTTAGCAAGGACAGGATGATTGACACGGGGACTCGGGCCTGACTGACAGGTTTCCCGTTTTCCTGGCAAGCTGACAGCCGGAGAAACGGCGCGGTCCGAACGGACGGACGGAGGAAGCAAATGAGCAGGGAGAGGATTGTGTTTGTGTGTGTGTATGTGTGTGTGTGGGAGGGGGGGAGTAACAAAAGAGTGAGGTCGGCAAGGGAAAGCGAGAGAAAGAGAGAATGAAAAGAGAGAGAGAGAGATACGAAAAGCCGAGGCCAAAGGAAGAGAGCGAGAGTGTCAGGAGGACGAGCCGAGGGGCGGCGGGAGCAAAGCCTCTCTGTTCTATTGATTCTGGGAGCGGGCGGAAGAGGGCTGAACGATGGAGGGATGGAGAGACGGAGAGACGGAGAGACGGAGAGACGGAGAGCGAGGGGAGGTGAAGTGTGAGCCGAGGCTCTCCTCCATTACACAGGGCCCTTTGTGTCTGACAGCGC
This sequence comes from Galaxias olidus, assembly GCA_026901105.3. Lineage (NCBI taxonomy): Eukaryota > Metazoa > Chordata > Actinopteri > Galaxiiformes > Galaxiidae > Galaxias > Galaxias olidus. Next base: position 27,623 of record JAPMUY010005095.1, on the reverse strand, counting down.
TCCGTCACGAGGTCTAATGTTCCAAACCCCTTCAATCTGATCAGGCAAACACCATTAGCTCAGCTCTGCAGCCCGGCCTCGAGAGCAGGGCCCCCCCCCCCCCCCCCCCGTTCTAATCCAATTCCAGGCAATTAAAGTTGAACACTGAGATTATTCCTTTCAAGGTGGAGAGTGCAGTGCCGCCCTCGCCAGACCTGCGAGAAACAACTCCCCCTGTAATGGGGACCAAAGTGCTGACAAGGCGCAACTCACACACACACACACACACACGCACACGCACGCTAACGAACAAAAAAATATACTCTGGATTAAGCTTTCGCAAAACAAAAAAAAACTACGAAAACCGAAGGCACTCGTGCCCACGCTTGAAACCCCAGCTGACGAAGATTAGACACACCTGTGCACATGCTTACACACTAGCTATTCCACACGCACACACACACACACACACACAATACACACAACCGCATGCTGTAGAGAAACCCACACAGACATTCGGCAGTTTGGAACGAATCATTACCCGCTCAATCAGGCCGGCCCACTGGGGAGTGCACTAATTAAAGCTGCTGCAACGAGAACGGCGAGCCATGCACTTTACCAAGGATCCAGGAAACACAGGCCTCCACCCCCACACACACACCATACCGTACTCCCTTCCCGCTCCCTCTGAGCTTCCTGCCGGCCAGCAGCGGGAGGGCGGGAGAGGACGGAAGGACCCCTCCTGGGCCGTGAGAGGGTGGTACGGTGGACGACCCTCCCGCCCTGTCAGATCCTTGCGTCCCGCCCCGTGGAGCCGACTCATAATGCATACTTAGTGGATCAGCCTGATGACCATCATCAGTCACTAATGGGGCCGTCGACCGCCAGAGAGGGAGGAATGGAGGGGGTGCGTGGAGGGAGGACGGAGGGACCGGATACCACAGCCATGACGAGCACGGGAGAGAGGAGAGCAGGAGAGGGTGGAGGGGGCGGAGAGACGGGAAAGCGACAGGCTCCGAAGGGAAGGAGTGAATGAGGACAGGCACACTCATGCCGAGCTGTCCTTCCCCGGTGTCCCTCTCTGTCCCTCTTTGTCCCTCTCTATCCCTCTCTGTCTCTCTCTGTCCCTCTCTGTCCCTCTTTGTCCCTCCCTCTCTGTCCCTCTCTCCTCTCTGTCTCTCTCTGTCTCTCTCTCTGTCTCTCTCTCTGTCCCTCTTTGTCCCTCTCTGTCCCTCTCTGTCCCTCTCTGTCTCTCTCTGTCCCTCTCTGTCCCTCTTTGTCCCTCTCTGTCCCTCTCTGTCCCTCTCTGTCCCTCTTTGTCCCTCTTTGTCCCTCTCTGTCCCTCTCTGTCTCTCTCTGTCCCTCTCTGTCCCTCTCTGTCTCTCTCTGTCCCTCTTTGTCCCTCTCTGTCCCTCTTTGTCCCTCTCTGTCCCTCTTTGTCCCTCTTTGTCCCTCTCTCTCTCTCTTTGTCCCTCTTTGTCCCTCTCTTGTCCCTCTCTTGTCCTCTCTCTCTCTGTCCCTCTCTCTCTCTCTGTCCTCTCTCTCTCTTTGTCTCTCTCTGTCTCTCTCTTTCTCTGTCCCTCTTTCTCTCTGTCTCTCTTTGTCCCTCTCAGTCTCTCTTTGTCCCTCTCTGTCCCTCTCAGTCTCTCTTTGTCCCTCTCTGTCCCTCTTTGTCCCTCTCTGTCCCTCTCTGTCTCTCTCTGTCCCTCTCTGTCCCTCTTTGTCCCTCTCTGTCTCTCTTTGTCCCTCTTTGTCCCTCTCTGTCCCTCTCAGTCTCTCTTTGTCCCTCTCTGTCTCTCTCTGTCTCAGTCTCTCTTTGTCCCTCTCTGTCCCTCTCTGTCTCTCGTTGTCTCTCCGCCTCCAGCCGTCCCTCCTTTAGACTCCTCGCACATCAACCATTTAGCAGATTAGAGAGCGCCAGCGCTCCCTCAGACCAGCTCACCGCCGCTAATTAGGCCAGCGCCGCCACACCTCGGAATGACAGAGCAGGGGAGAAGTGGACAGAGAGAGACACAGAATGAGAGAGGGATGGCTAGAGAGAGAGAGAGAGAGAGAGAGAGAGAGAGAGAGAGAGAGAGAGAGAGAGAGAGAGAGAGAGAGAGAGAGAGAGATAGACAGTGAGAGGCAGAGAGAGGGAGAGACATTCAGATGCGACCGGCGCTGTCAGCCAGCGTGTCTAGAGAGAGGGAGGGAGGGAGCGAGCGAGCTGAGAGGAAAATCTGCATGACATAAAACAGAAAGCCTGATCAATGGATCCCTCAGTCACCTCGTTAATAAAGACGGCTTTTATTAGACCGCCCGCTGAAATATTTATTACATGAATATTTCAGGGCTCCAATAGGAGCGCGGTACCGGAGCCGGCTCCATCCGGAGCTCGGGCGGCCAGCGAGCAAGCCAGCGAGGTTGGAATCAAAGTCAGTTGGGAGGCTGACTTTTCTCCTTGGATTAAAGCGCCGGCGGGAACGGTTCGGCGGGAGGACACTCCGTAGCTGGCCTTTGTAGCTCCTCCCGGTCGTCTGATCAGCATTCCCCTCCAGCTCTCTCAGCCCCTGGTTCTTCCCTCTCCTCCGTTCCCTCTGTGACTTCCTTGGCCCCCAGGTTGACCCCTCTGGCTGCCTGACCGCTCAGACACAAACCCCTGCATGTACTCCCCCCCCGAGCGCAGCCCACTTGGCACGGCTCGCTCTCTGTTATGTTACTGATGGGTTTCCTCTTATTCTCTCTCTCTCTCTCTCTCTCTCTCTCTCTCTCTCTCTCTCTCTCTCTCTCTACCACTCTCACGTGTGACTCTCTCTCTTCCCTGTCTCTCTCTGTTACTCGCGTTCCCTGTCGCTCTCTTTACTCTTTTTCTTCTTTTCTCTTTTTCTCCATCGGACTCTCCATCTTTCTCTTTCACAGCCCAGTGCTCTCACTTCCCCCCTCCCACATCCTTAATTACCCTTTCAGCCCATCCTTTCCTTTTTTGCTATCTTCCTTTCTTTTCATCTCTCTCTCTCTCTCCTCTCATCCCTCACCTCCACTGTGCACATCAGCTCTGTTTAGGTATGCATCATCAAGTGCACATTTAGAGCTGTCAGACAATTGATTGTTCCCCCCTCCTTCTCTTTGCCTCCCCTATCTCTTTTCTTTCGCTCTGTCTATCTCCCCTCCCCTCTGTTTCTCTCCCTCCATCCATCCATCCAGCTCCCTGGGGTGTGACAGTCCCTCCTGACATCTGCGGCACGCTCCGCGGCCATCCCTCCCCGAGCAGCGAAGGGGAATGTTCATATTAGCTTGTGAGCACGCGCGTGTGTGTGCGCGCGGGTGTGTGTGTGCGCGTGTGTGTGTGTGCGCGTGTGTGTGTGTGCGCATGTGTGTGTGTGTGTGTGCGTCATAATGTCTCCTGTCATATTGTGAAGTAAATTGTACATTCCTATTTGTACCGACGGGAATGTGAAATGCATGGGCACTGCATGTGGCTGTTTATTTATTAATAATGGCTTGTTTGTGTATTTGGAATATGGTGTGTTTTTTGGCACTCCCAAGCCTCCCAGCAGTTCCCTGAGAGTGACGCTCACACTTTCTCTGGCAAGACTCAAGCAGGCCCCCAGGCGGGCCGCCATGTGCAACTGTCTGCCTCCTGTCCATTTAGCTGGACCACTTTGCACTTTAAACAGACACAGTCACACTCACACACGCACACACACACATGCACACACACACACAAGCGCGCGCGCACACGCGCACACAAGCACCAGCATGCGCACACTGAGACACGCAAACACACAGCTCACACACTTACAAATTAATACACAAAAACGCACACACACACACACACACACACACACACACACACACACACACACACACACACACACACACACACACACACACACACACACACACACACACACACACACCACTTCTTCCAGCATGGTGGAGAGAGCGTTTCGAGAGATGGAACAGCTTGATTTCCATTCCATCAGAACGGAATCTATATCAGCTCAACAGGAAGCCCGGTCCTTCCCCCGCAGCGCGCTCCACTCCAACCCTTCCTAAATCAGATTCCTTTATCTGGTCCTGGATCTGTTCTCCAGCCTCCCGACCATACATCCTCCCTGTGTGTCACCACGTTAGCAAAGGGCTTTGGTTCAGCCACCGGAGAGCCAAATCAGAAACATACAAACTGCCCCCCCCCCCCAGACACCCACTCTCCTCGTTACTGGATCACACAGGGCCAAAGTTCACTTTGTTCTTTCCCCAGGTAACTCTCCTTTCCTCTTCCTCGTTTATCTCTGGGCACGATCGATCCTTCGTTCCCGACTTAACTCCCGCTGTCAGCCTCATACCGCTTCTTCTTAATCGGGCCCGATCCCTACACGGGAACGAATGGATTCTGTGATTGCGGAAACAAAGGACGCCGTTAACATGAGGGAGGCCGTGGCTCCGCGGGTCCGTCAGGTGCGGTTCCTCCGCAGCGCGGGGGGGCCTCTAGGTCTGTGACTCGGCCCGCTGCCACACAGCCTCCAGGATCAGCCGGAGTCCTGGGAGAGCCGGGGCTGTTTGCTCCGGGGTTACTACGCCAAACGTCTGGGAGCGGCGTTCCGTGGCGGCGGGAGAGGCACGCGCGGTGAAGACGGGCAATTTCCTGTTTCCGTGTCTTGCCTTTGTGATAATACAAACGGAAGTCTCATCCAAGGCCGTTTGTCTTCCGGCCGGCGAGCGCTCCAGCACGGTGCACACAGTATCGGCACGGAACAATATTAGAGGGAGAGAAGGAGGTAATGGCAATGGTGAAATTCCGGTGACGTTCGTCGGACAGTGGGAAAGGGATCTTGCTTGCCTTGTCGTATTCCCCTCTCGCCTCAACGTCGACCTTCTGCCTCGGCCTCACCTTCATCCCATCGTCGTAATCTTCACCATCGCTGTCATCGTTTGCCTCCGTCTCCACCTGCCCGTCTTCGTCACGTCCCTCCCTCCGCCTTTTCCCCCACCCGGCACACACAGTTCACCCTCTCATGTCGTTTCTCATCCACACACCGGTTCACCTTCATCTTCCTCCTCCACCCCCCCCGGCCACCTTAACCAACCATCAGCACCGTCACCAGCCGCCCGGTCCCCGGGGGAGGGCTTTGTGTGCGCTGCCTGCGTGCAGCTGATTGGAGGGAGCCGTGCATTACAGCGAAGGGACCAATTTCGGGAGTGCTCGGCGGCGGCGGCCGGGCTTTATTACAGCTCATAAGCCCCAAGGTCGGCTGACGAAGATGAAGTAGCGGTGGCTCCCGCGTGGAGCCGGCCTCATTTATCAGCCTGCACTGCGCTGCCTCTCTCTCTCCTCCTCCTCCTCTCTCCACGCGCCTCCTCCCCAACTCTCCCTCTCTCCCAGGGGGCAGAACGTAGGCTCCCAGACGATGGCACAGCCCAGGGAGGGACGGCACACGGGCCACAGCGCCATATCCCCCTGTAGCTGCTTTCCGCGGGGCGGTGAGCGGACCCTTGGTGACAGGCGGACCATCATCTGGGGAAAGAAGAAAGAGGGGGGGGGGGGCTTAGAGGTGCGTTAATGTTTGCATGTGAGTAGGCCAGGAGAAGAAAGGAAAGAGAGAGAGAGAGAGAGAGAGAGAGCGAAAAGAAAGAGAGAGAGAACATGAAGAAACATTGTTGAGAAGTGCCTTGGCAACATGCCTCGTCTTAGAGGTCACCGTGTTCATCCGCTAAACGGCCGCCTCGATTATTATTCCGAGCAGCCTCGTGATTGGTGTTGTCCCGACTAAGCCTCCTCCTAATTGCTTGTAGCCACTTCTGCTAAATGACTCAACACAGGTGAGATCACTTCCTGGTGTGACCTGCCCTCCCTCCTTGTTCCCCTCTGACTCAGACAGGAGCAGACGAGCCCACGGGTCATGCAGGACTGATTAGCTGAAACCTGAACTTAATCCGATCGGATTCCTCTGGGAGTCCAGCCAGCGTCACGGCTCCCCCCTGAAAAGGCCCTGAAATTGGAAAGATCAGAGGCCTCTCACTCCGGCTGGAGTACATGGCCAGAGGGCGCGCATACACACACACACACACACACACACACACTCACACAAAGGAGTCGAATAACTGGTATACACACACACACACACACACACACACACACACACACACACATCAGTGGGCCTCTCTTTAGATCTAGCCCCCTGCGTTGCTACCTTGGGCATTGCCTCGGCTCATTGTCCGGGCTCCTTGGAGAATGATCTCGTCTCCACGTCTCCGTGTTTCCCTCTCCGTTCAAAGCGTTCCCTGACTTCTTTGATGGCGCAGTCAGAATGCAAAGCTCATGCAGATGAAGATTGCGGGGGTCAGATGTGGCTCTCATTGGCCCTTTCTAATCAGACTGCAGCAAAACGTTTCCCTCAAGGAAAGACCTCTCATATACATAAAGATATATATTTACACATATATAAATATATATGTATATATATATATATATACTGTGGTTAGAGAAGAATGTCCAATTAAGACCTTATTGTTCTCCCACTCAAAGTGTGCATTTACTTCCTCATCCTGGCCAATTATGACACACCCTCCTGCCCTTTTCTGTTTCATGTGTGCTGGGATCACACCAGCCCCCGAGTGTGCGGAGACTTTCAAAAGCAACACCGGGGGGAAGCTCTGCAGCAGGGCCAGTGCTCGGGCCGAGGGGAACGTGCGCGGGTGTGGGTGTGTGCGTGTGCGCTGGGGCGCGTGGTTACAATGTAATGTGTGTCTGAGTGCACGCGAGCTGCAGCTCGAAGTCGGTCGTGCACACACTGCTAAATCTATGTAGCAGCTCAGGTACATCAACACACATTTAGACACTGCTTGGCCGACACACACACACGCACGCACGCACGCACGCACACACACGCACAAACTCTCTCTCTCTCACACACACACACACACACACACACACACACACACACACACACACACACACACACAGAAATGACAGTTTAATAACCTGCCCTCCTGATCCTTGTGAAGACAGCAGCTTCATCTCTCAGAGACAACTAACAAAGCACTTAATACAGCCACAGCACAGCCCATCACGTCTGACAACACAATGACGCCCCCGGAATACTAATCAACACTTCACCAAGTAGCCAGCCAAAGGTTGAGGGCTCACAGTACCTCTTATGCTTGTGTAAAATTAAAATTCACATTAACACGTCTTAAGTTCATAAAGGGGTGGAAACCGGTATCTCTGGGTTTCAGAGGCAGCCTCGACTCCCTTTTAGCCAGACTCCTGTACCTGCAGCCCAGTGTGGGTCCAGAGGAGGCTTAACCTGCGGTTTTATTCAGGGGCGCATCGATCCACATTTTGACAAGCATCCCTTTTTTTTCCTAGCGTGGTTAAAAAAAACGCCACGGAGGAGCTCCTGGCGATTGCGGGTTCCTTCCGTGCGGAAAGATATTTAATTTCCTCCGTCTTTGTCAGACGGATACCAACAGGTCGTAATTACAGCCTTGGTCCATCACGGAAGCCGAGCGGCTCACCTGCTGTCGAACGTGGCAGGGCGCCCCGCCGCCTCAAAACAAACACATCCACGTCGCGCAGCGGCAAGCGTGTACAGGCCAGCGTCCTCCGCCGATCCAGCACTCCATCAACCAGCCCCGGGCAGGGCATGACATCTTGGATTATGGCACCCCGCGTTTATTTATTTCATTTTTTTTGTTCTCCACACAACGCCCGCGCACTTCGTCTCCTGTCTTCCCCGCTGGCAGAGGCGGAGAGGGCTGTTGTCCTGGTAACGAAGCCTAATGACACGATTTAATATGATCCTCAGATGTAGAGAAAAAAAAAGGCAGAGCTGTCTGCTGGGCTCTTTGGGGTGTGTGTGAGTATGTGTGTCCGTGTGCATGTGCGTTTGTACATGTATCGGTGTTTGAGAGAAGTGAGGGGCGGGGGGGGGGGGCAATGGAAAAGTCCTCGAGCGTAGAACGGAAATGTTCAATTCAACCTCCAGCCGTAATGCAGTAAGTGGGCTCCAGTGAGTGAGTGCTCTGTGTTTGGTTTCGGGGTCATGTGCGTGCTATGGCTCTGCGTGTGCTTGCCTTCAAGAGTGCCGTGGAGCCGAGGCATCGCCAGGGAGAAGGAAGGCTGGGCCTTTCCCACGGGACCAAACGTCCCGGCGGTCCGGCCCGGAGCCATGAACCACCCACCCGTTCCCAACGGTTGCATCACTTCCTGTGAAGTCGGGGCCGTGTGTCCAAAAAAGTGCAGTGATGTCAGCGTCACCCGCAGAACAATGAGGACACAGTTGGCCTCGCAGCGGTCCGGCCAAAAACCTCCCCGTCCGAAATAGCTCACATCCTGTCAGCCCCCGCCCCCAGCCCTTTCACAAAGTGCCCTTCCTCCGTGCTCTACATTATTCACTCAGGAGTTATGATATAGCGTATCGATCTCGCTCCGACCGCAGTGTAGCCAAACTCAAAGTCAGGGAAAATAACAGGCTACGGGAAAATAAACAAATTAGGGACCGTCCCCATTTTCCAAATGGGCCGGAGCAGCGGGCCCGCTGTGCAATCGGCGGAGCCGTCACTGTCCCTGGTCAGCGCTACCACAGCCGTTTCATAAACAACAACAACAACACACACACACACACAGACACACACACCCACACACACACACAGAGGGAGAATAGTCACTCAAACAGAAACTTACAGTTGTTTTGCACACACTTGTTGTGTCCCTCGCCTTCTCAGGACGTACACAAAGTGATGAGCTCACCCGCAGGCAGCGGCAAGCGAAGCCACAGGTGGTCCATAACGAACTGTAATGAATTTCCAGAGCAGCCGAACGGAGGCCCTAGCTCCCTGCGTCAGTTAGAAGATATCTCGCCCGTGTCTTAATAGGACCGGGCACACTCCCCATCCCCACAGCCACTTAATTTATGCAGCATTTTGCAGTTGCTGCTGAGCTGTATTGCAGGCACGTCTAGAATTTGAATTTGGTAGTTGGTGGTTGCGGGGAGGGTGAGGGTGGGTGGGGTTCATAGAGATTCAGTTTATAGTCGACGCACACACACCAACTCAGTGCCGAGTCTTTGACTGTGTGCAGGAAGGCTTTGCTGCGTCAACCACAGACAGAGGATTTCAATTTCCAACCCTGTGACAAGTGTCTCTGCCCGGCTCTGTCACAGTGCCAGGGCTTAAGTCCCGGGGGAAACAGACACCCTGCTGTCTCTCACCTTGGCTCTTTGGAAGCTCACTCTGACACCCAGGGGGAGAACCGATACCTGCTCCTCCTCCTCCTCCTCCTCCTCCTCTTACATTCAGAAGACACCGTCACACTCCTCTTTCCTTCCTACTCCCCTTTCTTTCTTTCTTTCTTTCTTTCTTTCTTTCTTTCTTTCTTTCTTTCTTTCTTTCTTTCTGTTTCCTGTACCACTTTCCCATCTTCTCATTTTCACCCCTGGGGAAACAATTTGAAAAGAAGATGTCTGCTCGCGGGCCACAGACAAGCAGGGTGCTGTTTAATAAGTTGAGCTGTCAGGACACGACCAGGGACGGCAGCAGGCGAGCCGGGGGGAGACGACTCAGAGGAGGGGGAGAGGATAGGAGAGAAGAGGGAGAAAAAAACAAAACCAAGGGGCTTTGCCAGCGAGTCATCGTGGAGACACGCTAATCGGCAGCAGGCGAGTACAGGGGGGGGGGGGACCGGGGGGGGGGGGGGGGGACGTCAGAGGAGGGGAGGAGGGCAGCAGAGGAGAGGGAGAAAAACAGGCTTTGCCAACGAGTCATCATGGAGACACGCTAATCACAGCGGCCGTAATCAGAGCTAGGTCTGTGATAAACAGGAACAGGCTCTTAGCCCTCCTCCTCCTCCTCCTCCTCCTCCTCCTCCACTCTACCCCACGGTCTCCTTCAGTCCCCTGTCCCTATCTAAACCCCCGTACCCCCAACCTCCCCTCACAGCCCCTCGTCAGCTCCACTTCCAAGAGCTGTCAAACATCGGGGAATTTAACTGCTCGGCGAAAATCCCTGCTCTATTTTCCTTCTAGGGATAAACTCCTGGAAAATGTGTCCGTAAAGTAGGACAGAAATCCAGCTCCAATTCCCACACTCAATTAGACATTGGCGTCTGGATCATTTTTTATCATTCGGAAATGTTCACGATTTGATATCTGGCTAATAAAGGTGAGGATAATTCAACCTCAACAAGAGTGGCGGACGATGCCGGACGAAACAATGTTATTCGGCTGTCAGGTTTGTTTTGACGCAATCATAAATCACTCCGCCTCATAAACACTGTTTGTTCGTATCGACGAGGTGATACACGTGCTGCAAATTAGATTCTGGCTCGGTGTCATTTATCAAATGTTCCTCACGTACATCGCAGATGACACAGCGCAGATGGCTTGCTCCCCGACTGGTCCCTGAGCCGGGGAAAATAACATGTCCCTCGGCTAAACGGCCCTTTCTATTATATTTATGGCGAGGAAAAAAAATGACATTTATTATCAGAGGGAAACGTATGTTTAAATGAAAACCAAGGTACTCTCCCGTGAGAGGAGAGATCAAATATCACAATCACATCTCCACGCCTCTGAGATTTGATATATATTTTGTGAGCCAGCGTGTGTGTGTACGTGTGAGCGCGAGTGTGTGAGTGCGTCGGACCGCGTGTGTCTGCGTGTGCCGTGACTATGTGTGTGACTGTGTGCATTTGTGAGGCTGACTCAGTGACAGGTGGGTGGTGAGTGAGTGGAGGGGGGGGGGCTCCACTGGAGGGTCCTTGAGATGAGAGAGGGAGCGAGGCGCGTCGAGGAGAGCCCTGATTGGAACACACAGCACCACAGACCTTGAAGATGAGTGAGATTAGTACAGTTCCCATTAGGAATTCCGCCGCAGAGCCGCTGCGCACCGCCACTCGCATCTCTAACTAGCACTGGAGAGGCCGCGTGCTTGGTGGTAAGACAGGGGAATCTTTGTTGTCCGCGGCCCAACCCCCCATCTCCGCATATCGGCAGATCTCCCGCCCTGGCTGCCTGGCTCCCCCGGGGCATGGTGGCCGACGGACGGGGGGAGTCCTGGACACAGACATGGACCTGAGGGCTGTGTGGCAGGCTACTAATGGGTCTTCTGCTTGCGTATTGGGACTCAGATGGGACTCTGCTTGTGCGTCACGGCCACGTCCATGGCAAGATCCTCTGGACAGATACTGCCCTGTGAGCACGACAGTGGAGTGGAGTGGAGTGGAGAGAGAGAGAGAGGTGGAGAAAAAACAGGACTGTTTATTTGGTTGAGTTTAAACAGAGAATTATGAGTCAGGGTTGACAGTAATGTCTGCTTGTCATGTGTCTATGTGTGTGTATGTGCGTGTGTGTGCGCTCGCTTGCGTGTGTGTTTGTGAGAGAGAGAGAGAGGACACTGATAGCTACCAGAGTGTTTATATTTCTGTTTCCTGAGGGCCGAGGAGGGTCCAGTGATTTGATTTGGTGAGCTGCACACTGACCACAGGGTCCCTGGGTCTCTGTGGCTGGTCAGCGTGAGCTCTGCCGCAGCACAGCACTGCCACCATGTGGACATTGGTGGATTTGCAGGCTGTTTGAATTCCTGGTGACTCACCGGTGCGAGGAACACAGGAGAAACGGGTAGGTGACTATGCAGACACTGATCTAGGTTGGTCACTTGCACACCCGGTGCTCTACGGTGAGTTAAAAGTCTCCTTCGTTTTGTCCAACCCGTTCATGCAGCCAGCATTCTGGAACGGAGAAGAAAAAGCTTCACGCCATTTGTATTCCATCTATTGATCCAGTCGTTTTCCTCTCACAGCAGAGCAACTGCTTTCATCTTCCTCTCCACGCTTTGTTTGGTGTTGTTGTCTGGTGTTGTGAAATAAATAAAAAAAATACTGGCATATTTTCTTCAAAGCGTGCAACAGAGTTCTCACATGGTAACCAAAAGCAACCACTTCAACAACAGTATGATAGCATCTGAATTAGATGATGAAAACCTCAAGCAATTTTCAACATTCAGAGTACGTGCAAAGCACAACAGGAAATATTATTATCTTGGTACAAATACAACCAGGACTATGGATATTGCAGTCGGTAGTTTGTGAAATAATGTTTCTATGCTTGCCTAAATGTTCAGGTTGAGGCGGAGACTTCCCCTGTCTGTCAGTTGGCCAGCCCAACCCGCCATCCAGTCGGGGAACCCGGCCTACACCGCCAGTCCAGGCAGGGTCTTTCCTGATTCTCCTGCCCAGCGATCTGACCCTTGCCACCAGCTGAGCGCAACTCATTACCCCCGGTCCCTGCGCAGGTGAGGCATAGACGGCTCTCTACATACGAGCCAGCCAGCACAGACAGATGTTCATTACCAGCTAATGCCTCTCCTCCAGTGTGCTGTCCATAAGCCCGGCTAGTTAGCTACGTCCTTGGCAGCAGTGTAGCGTCCTTGTCCCTGCTGGGATTGCCATCAATCAGTCAGTTGGTACGGTGTCCCCTCTCTCCGAAGCAGATCGCAAAGACAACGTGGGTTCATTAGGCAACCGCCTGTTGCATGTCAGCGGGCTGTCAGAGGTGGCTGCACTTCAATGGCCGATAGCAGAAATGGCCAAGGTCATCATCTCGATGGGGGCTCAGTCCACTGGGTTGTCCTTGTGGAAAGTGGCTGATAGATGTAGAAAATGCTTTTGAGTGGAGATAACGGGGTAATGATTTAGAAATAAGGGACGGGAGCGCGAGGAGAGAGAGAGAGAGAGAGAGAGTGGGTACGGTGGTGCTACACCTCCCTCTCGCTGAGTTGACTCAAAAGAAAATATATTGAAAAGCCTGGGTTGTACACTTAATATCGTGTACCCAACACAATTCTCTGTGTGTGCGTGAGTGTGCCTGACTGAAAATAATAATAGCTTTCTCGGCACTCTCGTTGCTTTTAGATAGGCAATTGGAATAAGAATGCACTCGTTTGACACGAGTATTAAATCAACAGCTACGGTTGTCCGTTGTATTTCTGTGACAACCTCACTTGCGTTTACCCCTACCCTGTCCATATGACTGTAGTTAAGAAATTGTTACGGGTGACAGCGTCTTTTACATTACTGTAATGCAATTTAATGTAATAGGCAAATGCATGACGACGGGTAGGTACCTTATACCTGCACAGGAGTTTATCCTTGGGTTGTGATCGCGTGTCTAAAATAATATAATATGTGTGACACTCTCACAGTGGCTGAATCACAGCTGGCATTGTGGTGAGAATCGTTTTTGCGACTACGAACCAGGCGACATATCTCCCGGTCTCAACCCGCTATTGGGTTTATGAGCAGGAGGAAATGTAGCACTGAGACAACAGCAGCCGTTGGTTGTGTACCCAAGTTAATTGCTGCCTCACCGAAAGCCTCATCCTCCCACCTGTTACCGAGGAACAGAACATGTGGTGTGTGGTAATACATCAGCACACTCACTCACACACACACACACACACACACACACACACACACACACACACCTAGACCTCGGTGCACACACACACACACACCTAGACCTCGGTGCACACACACACACACACCTAGACCTCGGCACACACACACACACACACACACACACACACCGACCCAGACACTGACACACACATCTACACTAATAGATTCAAACACGCCCTAACCTTTAAACTTTCCTTCCCTTTCATTTACTTTATAAACACCCTTGAATTTATTAAAATTTCACTCCCACAGCAGTCTCTGTGCACTGAACCGCGCCCCAGCAGCGGCATTAGCGCAGTGTGTGTGTGTGTGTGTGTGTGTGGTGTGTGTGTGTGGGCAGCCCCACCCGCCTACCTTCTCCATCCATCAGGATCCAGGTGCTTGCTTTCGAGTGGAGCTGACTGGGCAAAGACGGGCGGCCTTGTCCCCCTGCCTCTCACTGAGGGATGGCTCTCTCTGGCTGGGTGACCTCCAAAACACACCGCTAACACCTGACCGCTAGCAGCAGCCCGCGCCTCTGATAGCCACTCCTAGCCTCTTATAACCATTCTGGCTCCTACGTTCAGCCACCCCCCCCCCCCCACCACCACCCACACACACACACACACAGTAGTGCATCACAGGAACATGCTGAGGTGAGACAGGGAAAGGTGTGAGAGTGTGTGTGTGTGTGTGTGTGTGTGTGCGAGCGAGCGAGCGAGTGAGTGAGAGAGAGCGAGAGAGAGACGGAGGGAGAGAGAGAGAGAGAGAGAGAGAGGGGGAGAGGGAGAGAGAGGGAGTAAGGGAGGCCAACACACTGATTTATTTTCACCAATTTAATAGAAACGAAAGGTAACATGCTATAATAAGTAATAACCACCTGTTCAGACAGGGTGTTCTGTCTAAATCCTGTCCCTGTCAGGGGGTGCAGTGGTGGCCCGAGAACAGCGGAGTCTCATCCCACACAGAGAGAGACACAGTGGGCTGTGTGGGTGCTATGCTGGTACTCTTTGCTATGCTGGCTCTCACCCTGGAGAGTGAGCCCTGACCCGCTCAAACTCTAGCCCACTGACTAGGTCTCCTTTCCCAAGGGTAGGGGCCTACATTAGCCGGGTCGTGGACCCCCGCTCTGACTACCTGGAGGTCCTAATGTACAAGGATGTGTCAGAATTGTCAAAAAGGTGCCTATTGCTGCTGTTTAAGGTATCTAAGGCCTTGACTGACGGGGATAAAATTCGTACCTGTACCTGAACCTGAACCGCGTGGGCCACTGAGGAGAATCTATGGGCACAAAATTAGATCGGAGCATCAGAGAAATGCTCCCAACTTAATCAGAGAAAGCACGTCCCCTGAACACGAACCCATGACCCCCGCTCCTCCCCCGCCCTTAAGACGGAGCAAATGAGTCCGAGGAAAACGGTCAATGTTTAATCGAGACGGAGACAGACAGACCGCTATGATGGATGGGACCGGAATCAATTATCAGACCGGAGTCAATCCAATAAACCGTGTAGACATCCGGTATGGCCTCCTGAAAGGAAGAGGGGGGGGGGATAGGGTCTCTCTCCTAGAAACCAGCTTTCCAACCCAGAGCCCTGGGGGGGTGACCAGGGCGCGTCCGGTCCGGGTCTGCTCCAGGCTCCACTGTTTTGGAGCCGGTGGTGTCTGGCGCAGGGAGAACAGCCAGCTCGTGGTGGGGATAAATATGCCGAGCCTGTCAGTGGCGTAAATCCTACCATAAGGTTACCGCTCTGGAGCACGCCCCACCCTCCAAATGATTAATAGCCCTGGGCCCGGAAGGTTAATTTAATTACAGGCTGACTGGGGGCAAATGGAACCTGTGTGTGTGTGTGTGTGTGTGTGTGTGTGTGTGTGTGTGTGTGTGTGTGTGTGTGTGTGTGTGTGTGTGTGTGTGTGTGTGTGTGTGTGTGTGTGTGTGTGTGTGTGTGTGGGTGTGTGTGTGAGCGTGTATGTTTGGGGAGGGTGAGGGCGGAAGGGGAGGTGTGTGTGAAAGGGTGTGTATTGGGATGTGAGTGTGTGTGTGAGGGTGTGTGTTTGGGTTATGGGGGGCGGGGTTGAGTGTGTGTGTGAGGGTTTGTTTGAGAGGGGATCGTTGCTCAGCATAACCAACCCAGCAGCACGACCTTGGCACTTCTCATGATTTATGAACGCCCATGGTGCTACAACGTCTGACATGCTGTATGATAAGCAAAATATAAAAAAATATTGCAGCGCGCAAACGTTGATCAGAGTACCGTGATTAAAAGCCACTAAAAAAAGAAAAGTGCCAAGGAGAGCCTTTCAGCCGGAGGGACTATGAACGAATCTAGCCAGTCTCATTAAAATTGTTTGCAAACGATCAACTAATTTGTTCGAAAGCTGTCTGAGGAATGAGGAGACTTTTTTTGGTATGCTTTCTGTAACCAATGGCAATATTCAGCCAGCACAGAGGAGATAAAACGAAGTGTAAACAAGAAAAGGAAACTCCGGAGCAGGAATATTTACACACCACTCCAGCCATGATACCAAACAAACCTCTGCCGGCAACTGCTGAGGCACAAACTCTCCTTCACCCCGTACCTGTCACGTTTCCAAAAGCATGTTCATGAGTTTCTCCTTTCCCGTCGATAAGGCACCGGGCTTGGTCGGGCGGATTCCTAACCTGTGGCTCAGAGCCGAGCGAGCACAGTGGGTGTAGCCTAACGTATCTTCATCCGAACATCACGGGGGCAGGGAATCGACAGGTCTTTCTGGACGGCACGACTCTTCCTCTCGCTCGCAGCGCTAGTAGAATATGATGGGAGGGGATAAGCACGGTGTAGTATCCCTATCTGTGTGCTTGATCTGCGCTGCTTCGCTGTGGGCTGTTTGCCCCCGTTCTCTAAGGGGGTGGGCCGGGGCGTGCTGTCCTGTTTTGACAGGTTTTGTCTGGCCCCTCAAGGCAGGGAGGGGAAGCGCGGGGCGGCGTTTATCGGAGAATGGGCCCCCTTAAGCTGAAAGATCCCCGCCACACAAAAAGTTCTAGTTTTTAAAAACTGTCAACATATGAAACTTGGCCCACTCTATCATTGGCGCTCGGCAGCGCCATGGCAGCGCACCCGGCGTCCAATGCTGCATTACCTTTCTTCACCAAGGGAGGGCGCAAAAGAGTTTGGCTCGTCCCCGCTTTCTCTTTCTCTTTCTCTTTCTAAAAAACCTTCCGTCTTTATTACCTCCTCATCCCCCCCGCTCTCTGAAACGCCTCACCAGCCCCTCACTGCTTTATGAAGGCTCATCAGCCGTCTCATTGTCCGTGCACAGTGCCACAATCTATCTCCACTCCGCTCCCCATCCAAGCACTTCAGTGTAACTGCCGGCAGCAGAGATGGCCTGCTTGTGATGATAACCTTGGTCTTGAGATTTAGAGATCAATTGAGCAAATAAATCCTTGCTCCCTGCTCGACTAGAGACGTGGGTTCCATATGTATTTTCCATTTTCGACGGAGGGTCATTGCAAAACCCACCTCACTGCCAATGACAGCAATCCCAGATCAAGATACTGTGCAGTAAACAAACACATTGAAAATAGTCTGCCATATTTATTTAGATTTTGGCCTGTAATGCAAGCGCTTAAACTATCCCTTTTAATCCATTACTCTCATTACAGGATGAGTCTGTGTTGCTGAACAGGGTCTTCTGTGACGTATATCTCCTTTGTCTATAAGCAGCTAGTTTATCTTGTGTTCAAGCATGTAGGCTGCTTGGCCTCTAAGACGCTGGCTAGTTTGTTTTGCTGTTTGGTGGAAGCTAAGTAAGGGACCTGAGGAGCACAGCTCATTCATCCAGGCAGGTAGCTGTGCACTGCCAGATAAGTACCGTACATTGGGCAACACTAACACTGCTAGTAGAGTAAAGGGACCTGGTCATTACACCCCCCCCCCCCCCCGCCCTCCTCCGGGCCTGATTTATCTCTGCGGTTGAAATCCATCTCACAGTCACTAGGCCAAGTCACACAAAGACACACACACACCACACACACACCGTGGGCGTTTTGACACATCACATACAGCCTATGCACACACACACGCACACGCATGCACACACACACACACGCACGCACGCACGCACGCACGCACGCACGCACACACACACACACACACACACACACACACACACAGAGAAAAGGCATCATAACATCATAAAGAGATTAAATTAGATTATTGTATCACACTGCTGTAGGTTATAAGAGAGAGCATACTATTAAGATGAATGATGCTACTTGAAAGACATCATCCCAGCTCGTCTATGTGCCATCTTCTGTCACCGTTTTTTTGGTTTTGTAAAAACTATTGTTGAGTCTGTCAAGCTTTGTCTCCACCTACTGGTGTTGCAAGTATGCACCAACAACAGAGATTGTCTCTATACTTTGGACAACTACTTTGAAGTACCTAACAAAATGCTTTAAACACAGTTATGATAGTTTGATATGTTGTCTTCAGCCCAAATAAACGGATCGCAGGATTGATTCCATTCCCACAATTGACTTGATTTTCCCTCTGGCCTCGTGTATATACTGTGCAGTGCAAACCAGAATGATAAATCATTCATCGTGCATTCATAATTCATAGCTCTGGTGCCGTGTCGCGGATGCAGATACTGACTGGCAAAAAAAAAAAGAGCATGCAGAGCATTGTTCAATTTAATCAATGGAATCAGGCTTTCTGAGGTCGTAGCACTTGTCCCTCCAGAGTCCCCCACACTACACCGCTGTATAGCCAGGAGCAGTGCTCCAAAAACAGCCTGCTCATGCTGAGTTCTATCCACACCTCAGCATGTGAACTGGTGGTGGATGAGCCATCCAGAACACAGCGGCCAGCAGGGGAGCGCTCCTGTCTATCTCCCCGCTTGGCTTTGTGTATACTGTTCTGTTCTGATAAACACCAGTCAGAGAACCAAGCCCCGGTCTCCACTCTCCCGGCAGCCTAGAGCGGCCTGGGGGTGGGGGGCTGGGAATCATATGATGTTTTGTCTTCGATCATGCTGTTCAGAAACAAGGAACACGCTACGGAAGTCATAACGGTTTACACAACAGAACCTATGGGAAGCACGCAGACATGGAGAGATGTGTATAATGGTGTGTACCACCTAACGACGACTCCCCACCAGGCAGCTGTGGATCAGCAGGACGAGCCATGTGAGTTGGCGAGAGCCCCCGCCAGACTGAGCGTTACAATGAGCTCTCTGTGGACATGTGTGTTTCCTAGTAATACCACGACACTGGCCGTGCGCTCAGGTCACACGTCTGGCCTGACCAACGTTTGAATCCTTAAGATAAGCATGATCCTATTTCCTCTGCATGTAAATTCGTTAATTCCATTTAGGATAACGTTACTTTTGTCAACTTTAAACTCTTTTAACTATTTCTGTCCTCGTCTGCGTCAGTGTTGTGCGGGGTTCCGTGCACGTACAGTGTGTGAACGGCTACCTGTCTGATGCAGAGGTCATCAGACTCAATATGTCTGGTTCTCGAAAACCATTGACCTCTTCACCTCCCTCCCTTGGTTAAGCCTATTCGAGCAGAATCAACCAACGGCATATAATGCGTCACTAAATCAAAAGGCCCCACCCAATTCCCTGCTCTTTAACATCACAGTGCTTTTATCAATAGAAATAAATCTAGCTTTCATCTTCCTCATCTAAAAAACACCCCAACCCGTGGCATGCTCAGCCTTCAGCCGGACCTGACACTCCCACACGTTTCTTTGTACCTGACCTTAAACGCCCTGTCCCCCGTGATCCTCTGCACTCACGTGAGACGTGCAAGACAGCCACCCTCATCAGCCGTAAGGGCCGTGTTGTAGCTGACAACCTGGGGAAACCAGGGGACAGTTGGAATAGGCTGGAATGAAATGTAATCGTATGCCATGTGTACATCAAGTTGAAAAGGGTTGTGACTTTTACGTCACTCGTGGTGATTCAAAGCATCAAAATAAGGCTTCCGTTTTCCTTACAAGTAAGTTCTATCGTGTGCCCTGCCAGCCAACTTGGAAATATGACCCCAGCCTTAGGTCTTACAGTCTGACAGGGATTGAAGGTGTTTCTGTTGACACTCATTAAACACACGCCATCCGCTCAGGTTGTTTTCCCAGCCTTCGCTCTGCTTTTCCTTCCCACAGCATTGGAATGTGGGCGTGACATCATGTTGCAACCCTTCCATTAGGCACACCTTTTCAGATGATTATACTATAATCAAATTGTAAATTAATAAGAGGAGACAGTCATGTCTGTGCGTACGGTCTACTGGTGGGTCTCTGCAGAGTTTGACTGATCGTGCTCTGCCCTTTCCAACTTTATTCTACTGTTGCTTTTCTGTCATTGTTGACCAGGTGACTAGTGACCAGGTGAACAATAAAAAATGTAACTGTATACATTTAATTATGGAAAGATCTAAGGGTCAGGTCTTTAATTGGTCTGAAAAATCAATAATACGTTTATCGGTAGTCATGGAATCTGTCGAGGCAATCGAAGCATGTATGACGTGTGTGTGAGTGTGTGAGTGGCATTGTGTGTTTTCACAGGCTTACCTGCGTTCCGTGTCCATGCATGCTGTTGTGTACCTAACACGTCATCTACTCTTACATCAGGTCAGTGGCACATCCTGCCAACATCTTACAACACCGGCACACCAAATGGACAAGGGCCCTTTCCCCTGAGGCAAAAATAATCACCAGAGAAAACAATGAAAAACAGAGGCACAGCTCAATAAAAAGAGGATCAGTTTCAGGAGTGTTTGCTTTTAACACGTCACTGGTGGTGGCAGACAGTCAATCAAATAGTGCTAGGTGGAGTGAAGGAGCAAGCAGTGCTTACAGGAGAGGTACACCATAATTACACATGTTTGCGTTGATCAAAGAGAGCAAGGCTGGCAGTCGCAACCCATGTCTGCCTGCTGCACGACAACCAATACACAATCCAAGCAAACGGCCGCAAACTAATTAACATGCTGGGAAATTGTGCTGGTCTTCAGGATTCCACCGGACGTGAGTGGTCCACTAGCTGGCCTGTGTGTTATAGTGATGGGTCGTTTTCAAACATACGGCTCTTTTTGAACGGCTCTTATAAGTAAACGTAGGGAACCGCATCACCTCGGTAAAAGAGCCGTTCTTTCGGCTCCCTGATTAAAAAAATGTTTTGTAGCACTGCTCAAAGTAAGATTCTCTACCTTGTTCCCCAGACTGTCAAGTGACAACTCCTGAACAGCCTCAGTGACTGACATGCCAACAACCAATCAAATGTATTGTGTAAACCCTATCGACGTGACAGTTTTACACAAGCCAATAACGTAACAACACTTTCAACTAATTTGTCTTTTATAGGAAATCACATAATTGGTTAGCTGTCTAAAAAAAGTAATTCAAACCATATCTCCCTGAAAAAGACATGCATTTGTTTTTCATTTGTAAACAATAAAAAAAAACATATAGCCAAAATGTATTGTAATTACGCCTATAATTTCAAGCGGGAGTGATTATCTAGTCATTATTTGATTTATATCAATATAATTGTTTTATCAGGTTGGCTATGTAATGTCAGCAAATGTAAACCAACACCAACTGCAACAATGAACCGGCTCACCCAAAAGAGCCGAAATTCCCATCACTAGTGTGTTAGAGTTCAGCAGGCCTCGGTTTGTGCAAAGACATGTATCAGCCCACATTCCTGAGGCCACGCCCAGTCAAAAGAGTCACACTGAGTTCTTCCAGATATGCTCTCTTCTCCACTGCCTCAAAAAGCAATCAGCCAAGCTGCTGAAAGATGTTATTCTTTGGCTTGGTCTCTACCCCCATAGACTGGAGAGAACTATGTAGCCCAATCAGGTCAGCACCTTAGGGCATTGTCTACAGGACAGTGGTTAAAGTTTAAAGGAATGATATGTATGTGCTTCACTTTTGTGTCAGTGAAGGAAAAACAGCATGCCATCTCTGTCAAACCAAGCCCAGATAAGAAAGCATGCAAAGGATAAGATGTGTAGATCTGACGCACATCTGATCAAGTCTTTGAACTTAAAAAATGAAGCATACGTTCTCATTGCACTATGTTGTACAGTATACATCTACAAATTCATAAAAGGGTGTCTCCTTGACACTACTAGTATACTATATTGATGCCAGTTAGACAAATCTCCTGTAGTCAGGAGATGACCGATACCTTCCCATTTTTGATGTCTCGCACTATGCACATTGATGAGATCTAGGCAAACACATCCAGTCACAGACAGGCATGCACATATACCCAAACAAAACTATCAAATGCACTCGAGGAAACTCATGGGCATGGCTAATAACAGACTTAACGCTGAGGACACGAAGATTTCATCTAATGATTGGAGAAGGCTGATTAAATGCTTTCAATAGCATAAAGAACCCCATACTTGTCAAAACAAGTTTAACAAGTCTTGTCACTTCCCAGTCATGTTGCCGTGACCTCAGCCAGACAGTTAGTAAACCACACCTTGGCCACTGCCTCATACTCATAAGTTGAACAAAGGGGTCGTGCGGGGACTCTCTCTCAAGACCACAAAGAGGGATGCCGTATACAAATAGTCTCCCCGCAAACTTGTAGTGAGTTTACCCCATAGATCAGTACGAGAACAGTATAATAAAGGGATTTTGAGATACATTGCAATGTTAGTTACACATAATTAAATCAAGCTCTGTTACTGATGACCAAATAAGCAGTGGTTGTGGTTTATCCTATAGGCCTCCTAAAGTTTTATGAGATATTCATAGAGCAATAGCAGCAATATTATATAAGAGACTGGCACAGTGTAGGAGGGTTGCAGATGCATTTTTCAGGACTATATGATAAAGAAATAAAAAAAATCAAGTATGCCCACAAAATATCTGGAGCAAAAGATGCCTTTTATTCATATGTGGCCTTTATAGTTCCAAATTAAAATGCACATCTAAAAGTTCTGTCCAAAATGTTAACTAGGAATTTTGAACATACAGCTCATGCATTCTCATTCTGTCATTCAGCTCTCATCTGTTTTCAAGCGAGGCTTGATTGCGTTCCTTTTTTTATTGCATGTTTTTATTTTGGCTGATTAACCGTTAACTTTTAGACATTGCAAAACGTAGAGGGCCTGGACCAATCTAATGGAAGCTCCTATAGTTCGATGACTCCCTCCCGTTACTAGGTGGGGTCTTGTCGCAGCTATATAAACAGCAAAGACAGAAGTACAACGCCCCTGGAGTCTCAGTACGAGAAAGTTTTTCTGCCTCCTTCCTTGTCGGTAAGACATTTCATTTGTAACAGTTTTAAATCGCACCTTTAGTTTGCATACGGTTTTTAGAGACGTTGTTTACTCTTACCCTGGTCTTTCGAGATGTATAAAGTTTTCGAGCAGTTCAGATTCAAAATGTTTGTGTCTAGAAGTTATAAATTGACAAACGTATCTAAACTGTCAGTCATCTACTTGAAGGATACTATACTATCCACAATGAAATACAATGAAAGTAAAACATCTCTAGACCGAATATTCAGTAATGGCCTGTGTTTCCTCGCGTTGAAAGGCGTGGTCATTCTCATGATGCAAAAATATTACAAATGTGAATATGTATATGATGTAACATAATAGTTTCACCACTGCCCTACATTTAAATATGTAACCACATGGATGAAATGACAGAGACGATCTGTAGTAAGCTACCTTTTGTTAGTTAATTTTGCTAATTATTTCGAACAGTAGCTTTGTCTTACACCACTAATTTTATGTAGCCTTTAAATATTTCAACCAACTACACATTAAGGCATTTGTTGTAGATGGCTATTAGTGTGTGAGAGTAGCTAAGTGTGACTTTGTGTAGATATTGGATGGGATAGCAGTGATGACTAATATGAGTTTAATGAGCAAAATCTGCTGTGTTCCACCAACATACTAGCTGTTACACTAGGGTTTTAGATGTATACTTATTTTTTGGTCCTAATGTTCCATATGTCTGTATTTTGCAGCCTCCAGCTCCAACATGTCTTTCATCCAAGCCTTCCTCGAGCAGTCGGTCTATATGGGCATGCCCGATGAATCGGTACGGTGGTTCATTTCCAGTTGTTAGGGCCAACTGGCCCAATCTGCTCTTTTTTTCCCTCTTCCTGTGGTATGCTAGTGTGGAAAAATTTACTCTGTGGCTCACAGTACATTTCCAGTGGAGGGGGAGGAGAAAAATAGCATTTAATGCTGCAGTGTTTTGAATGTGGGCATAAATGGATAGGTGGTGGAGATAGTAGTGATAAGACTATACAATAGTTAAGGAAAATAATCAAAAATTGAGAAAGAGAGGAACAGAGAAAAGGGGAACACGATATAATCCAGTGAGTAGTGACTCATAGACAAAGGCATTTGGGCCCCTCCCTTCACCAAACAGACCTCAAACTTAAAACAGCTTTCTCTCCACAATTTTACGGACCTTAGACGGGCCTTCTTTTGTGCTTTACTTCTTTCCTATTGCCATCACTTGTTTTGAACAGTTTTTTTTGTATTCCTTTCTGCATACAGTAATTGGATTGGAGGTTTTTGTTAATTGTAGCTTGTCCTTTTTTTTTTTTCTTTCAGACTGCACCCAATGAGGGAACAGTATTGCCTTTCGCGCAGTTCAGCGCCAGTGGAGATGCAGGTGTCCTGGATAAGGCAATCAAAGCTAAAGGTAAACTTCCCTGGAAACTCTCAGGCACACGTAGCAACGCACGCTTGTTTGCATTGTTGCAAAGCTGTAGCAATGGAGACAAAAGAGTGAGCTTGTGTGTACACGTCTTGACAAGGCTGCCCAATGACAAATATAGCCCTCTCACTCACAACAACGATCCTCTTAATTACACTAGACAATAGTACCCTCTACTGGTCGTTTTTTGTCCCTACTGCTTCTAAATTTCATATGCATAAAATTTTCATTATATTCTAATATGAAAGTTATTCAGGAAATATATCATACACATACACACATTAAAGCTGTATTGTCACTGTGGAATAGCGTGAGAGAAGATCACATGTAATGTTTCTATAATTGTAGGTGTGGATGAGAACACCATTATCGACGTTCTTGTGAAAAGGAGTAATGCTCAGAGACAGCAGATCAAGCAGGCCTACCAGAAAGCCAGTGGCAAGGTAACACACACACACACACACACACACACACACACACGATGACATTGTCCATGACAACTGACTAACAATAACACTGTTTAACACCTCTCTGCAGCCCCTGGACTCTGCCTTGAAGGCTGCTCTGCAGGGAGAGTTGGAGGATGTGGTTTTAGCTCTGCTGAAAACGCCAGCTCAGTATGACGCCCAGCTGTTAAAAGCAGCCATGAAGGTAGAGTTTATACACGCGTGCGCACACACTAACTACAAGAACATGTTTGGAAAGAACTCTGGGTGTGGTGTAGTCTTCATAGAATCTACTTTAATTAATCACTCCCATCAACTTCCTCCCATTCGTGTAGGCCCCCAATTGTTATTTTAAAGGGCTGTGTTAAAATGGAGTAGGGAAATTCAGATGAACCATCTGAAACGTTTGGGTTTCTTTAGTTTTCTGTTGCTCTTCTTAACTGTGTCTCCCACTCAGGGTTTGGGCACAGACGAGGAGACCCTGATTGAGATTTTGGCTTCCAGGACCAACAAGGAAATTAACGAGATAAAGAGAGTATACAAAGAAGGTCAGTCACTCAGGATGTTAGCATTAACAGCATGTTAACAGCCTCGCAGATACAGACTGGTCCACAACAAAGAAGCATCAGTGAATTCCCCTGAGTGAATGAATCCTGGACATGCCAAAAGTGTGTGTTTCTATGTTCAAGTATGTGTTCAGATAACTGTAAGCCGTAACCCCTTACGTTGTTATGTTCAGAAAACAAGAAAGAGCTGGAGAGCGACATCAAGGGTGACACGAGCGGAGATTTCAGGAACGCTCTCCTCGCACTTTGTAAGGTGTGTCTCCTTTATTTTTGCTCAGACTCTAAATAACTGCTTGAGTTTAAAAACTAAAACCATACATTTTGTTAATATCATCACTGTATAGATTTCACTTTGACATATAATAACAATTCTCTCTCTTTTTGCCACACTCGCACATAAACTCACACAGGCCACCAGGGTTGAGGAATCTACCTCCTTGGTCAACGACGATCTAGTGGACAGCGATGCCAGGGCTCTGTATGAAGCTGGTGAGAAGAGAAAAGGCACAGACTGCGCTGTCTTTATAGACATTCTCACCACCAGGAGTGCCCTCCACCTCCGCAAAGGTAAGCACTATCACCAGTGCAGATATCAGTCACAAACTACCATGGAGATAGGGGGAATAGACATCTATCCAATTAAAAATGGCTTCTCATTTCTACCTATGAAACAAATTCAACTGAATAAAAAAAAACGACAACAAATTAATTTAAAGCATCTTATGTTCAGTGTTTCAAAGGTATTCCAAGTACAGCAAGGTGGACATCGCCAAAGCCATTGACCTGGAGTTGAAGGGAGACATTGAAAGCCTTCTGACTGCTATAGGTGAGTAAACATTTTTTTAATATTTTTTTAACCGAATAACATAATCTTAACCCTAATCACGACAATCATTAAAAAACATCAATTGCATATTTCAAGAAAAAGATCACATTGCATACAGTTGCTTTCAATCCCTGTTTATCATAGTTGAATCAATTCTTATGCCATTTGCAGTGAAATGTGCGGGAAGCAAGGCTGCCTTCTTTGCTGAGAAACTCAACCTTTCAATGAAGGTATTGTAAACAAACCAAACTGTTAAATGTAATACACTGTGGAATAATACGAAACAGGTGAAAAATGGAACACACCCGTGACCTGTGTGTCTGTCATGCTTTAGGGTTCCGGAACGCGAACCAAGATTCTGACACGGATCATGGTTAGCCGCTCAGAAGTGGATCTGAAACGAATCAAAGACGAGTACAAGAAAAAGTATGGCAAAACACTCTATCAAGACATTCTGGTAAGTGGAAAGACACAAGCACAAACGAATGGGTTCACAACACAGTGGGTTAGCTCCTGAGACACCCTCTGTGCTGTACATCATCATTTGAATGGTATGATTCCAATGACATTGCAGATTTGCAGAACAGGTAGACAGTTTGCGTAGCTTTTGGAATGTACTGCTGTCAGTGCATGCCTCCTCATTGTGTGTCTGTTGACCCCCACCAGGACGACACTAAGGGAGACTATGAGAAGATCCTGCTGGCCCTGTGTGGGAACTAAAATCCACCCTTCATAGGATCAAGTGATGACACCACCTTGTAGTACAGTACAGGAACACAGGGAGAGCTGCAAAACGTAATCTGGGCTCTCTTCAGAACCATTACTCCAGCGCTTTGCACTTTTTATATACTTTTATAAACAGTTATATGACTAGATAGCTCTTCCGCAAATATTCCAACAAGGCTTTCAGAAGCTGTTACCAAGTTGTTTGCACCCATACAATTTTAGTTTGTGGAATGTTGATACGATCTATGTGGGAAAATAAAAATAAAAATGTTGTGTTGGCAAAAATGTATGTAGCCTTTGTTGTTCTTTCCTTTAACATAAAATATATTTTTTTGTTTTGCAACATGATTTGTTGCTACTTTCATAACAAAGAATAATATGTTTAAACACTTACTCTGAGCTTCGGTAGCCTGCTTCAATAGATGGAGAGCTTTTGCTTTCAAATAAAGCTTTTTGTACAGATAGATCTTCACGTTTTATTCTGTCTTGTCATTCCTTTTGTACTCATATTGCCTTGGTATAGTAGCCTACATAATCCTGTATCAAATTTAGACCGAATATCATCTTAAAACAGTTATGGTTTGCCAGAGTGAACATTTTTAATTCGAAGTGTTTAAAAATATTTGAGAGTTCTAGGTATTAGACAAAGACCTACAGTAGAGCATACATTTTAGGACCATGGTACAGTGCATCCGGAAAGTATTCACAGCGCTTCACATTTTCCACATTTTGTTATGTTACGGCCTTATTCCAAAATTGATTAAATTCTTTTTTTTTTCTCAAAATTCTACACACAATACACCATAATGACAACGTGAACAAAGTTTTTTTGAGATCTTTGGAAATTTATTAAAAATAACTAAGAAATCACATGTACATAAGTATTCACAGCCTTTGCCATGAAGCTCAGAATTGAGCTCAGGCGCATCCTGTTTCCACTGTTGATCCTTGAGATGTTTCTACTGC
>JAPMUY010005093.1:0-37674 GCA_026901105.3 Galaxias olidus | reverse complement strand
AGACCACCTCCATCTCATGCGCAGACCTACCTCCAGCACCACACCAGCCAGCTGTCCTCCCTCCACCAGACTACCCCCTGATGGAGTACGTGCCCACACCCAGCACAGCAGGGACAAAGCTGTTGAAGGGAAGGACTGACATAATAACGCCCCTCTCCCAGCCTCCACTGCCAGCTGTGCTTTTGCCACTGCCAGTGAGAAAGATACCCACCACCTCTACCATCACCATCCCGTTCTCTCCCCCTCTGCATCTTTGGCAGCCCCTGAGGTTGCAGGTCCCTCCACACGGCACATAATGCCTGCCAGTCAGGCAACCCCTGAGAACGCTGGTCAGCCTACTCAGGCCGGTAGCACAGGGCACAGTACTTGGGCGAGAGCCACCCAGTACAAGCGCAAGAGGAAGGACGTGCCCTTGGAAGTTGGACATAAACTATCACGTGTTGTCAACATTCCTGTGTGCAAAGTGTGTGGCCAACCAACTCAGGGACATAAAAAATATTTAAAAAAAGGTTTTCTGCCTGTAAAGTTGATGTCACCATCAGGAAGAGGTCTGGACAACAGAGTGTTTAAGAACTACGAACACTTCACCTCTGTTGTCGACAAGTTGCAGTAACCTGTTTATAAATGTGTATCCTTTAAGTATGTATAAAGCTGTTGTAACAAATATGGTGCGGTTGCATCATTGTACATTTGTAAATAGTCATGTTATATGACATTTCCTTCTTAATCGTGTTCTATTACACTTTTTCCTACACTGTTGTGCTGCAGGTTTTTTTGTGTTCCCCATTTCATGCACTTTGTTCAATAAACTGATCAGCGCTACAGTAACCTCAAGTAATACATGTATGAATATCTATCCTGTGAATGTGGTGCGGTTGCATCACTGTACATATTGTAAATAGTCATTTGTTATGACATTTCCTTCTTAATCGTGTTCTATTACACTTTTTCCTACACTGTTGTGCTGCAGGTTTTTTTGTGTTCCCATTTCATGCACTTTGTTCAATAAAATGATCAGTGCTACAGTAACCTTGAGTTGTGGAATATCAGTTAATGAATGGAACAACGGGGGTCTCTTTGTTTATACAAACATGATATATATATTCACAGTCCACACACATACACACCTGTATACAGATACTAATAAAAAGTAATAAAAAATAGACATTTGATATTAAAAGCTACTATTGTACATGGTACCTTGTGCTGTTTCATTTTCTAAAGTCTATTATTGCACATTATATACAGATATTTATTGCACATTGAGTCATTGTATGGGAATACTATTCAAGTTGTTGGTCCTGTGGTTTGTGTTATAATGATGCTGGAAGGGTGGTGGTGGTAGGACTGAGGTGTTTTGTGGAGTTCAGCTAAGTGATGGCTATGGGGATAAAAGCTGTTTTGGAGCCTTGAAGAGCAGGTCTGGGCCTTATAGCACCTTCCAGCTGGCAGCAAATAGAAGAGATGATGACGGGGTGAGTGTTATCCTTCAGAATGCTGCTGCTGGTGGTGGTTCGGCGGTTCATCAGCCTCCCAATGGTCATAAAAGCCTTCATAAAGATAGATGTGACAAATGTTAATAAATTACATTTAGTTAAAGACAAAGTATTCTCAAGTCATATTTCATTGCTTCGGAAGTGCAGGACATCAGTCCAGTAACATCATATGAATAAATCAAGTGAATTATGTAGCATTTGCTTACACTTAAACACTAGAGATTGTATTGTTCTTCAATGGATGATAAAGAGACGACATCAAAGACTGACTATATCACAGGTCTAGAATACAAACAGATGATGTCCCCACTCTCTTCATTTGCATAAATGCAAATCGAAATTATCATCTCACGACTGTGGACTTTAAACCAATTGTATTCGAGGTAAATTGCACTACGGTACAGTCGATCGCCCACACCAGTAAACAACACCAATGGGAGGGCAACGAGACATGCTCTGACCTTATTCACAGACACCATACACAGTCACGGTGTCACATTTAACAAAAGTACAAACCAATATCTGCGTTTACAGCACTTCATAACTCTTTAAATAAACATGATGAAAACATAACAAAGAAGCATAAAAATGATAACAAGGAAACATTAAGAGCGCTGTCAACGAGTTACACGCCAGGCATGCTGGGAGTTACACCCGACGCTACATTACGTCATGTTTCTTCAAGTACAAAGATGTCTGCGGTTGTGACCCTCAGCTCCAAAATACCTTTTGTAATTCAGCTAAGAACAAGTCTAAGACTTTGTCTGATATGACAAATTTGTTGTTCCAAACCGTACAAATATCTGCTTTGTAATGTTGATTTGACACATCCTCACTTAATCATTATGAAAGGCTATAGATTTACACAATATCACCTACCGATCACATCTCACACAACAAAAGTCGCGTTGGAGCTGCTTGCACCGTTTCTATTAATTTTTGGGTTTTAGCAATCATACATTTAAATGTGACAATGTTTAAATGCGGTTATTCAAGCACTCCTGCCCTGTCGCAAGACTGAACTGTATAAATGACGTGGTTATGCTCAACAGAGGACAACGTCTGTTCACATATTTCATTCTATCATACACTAACAGCGCACATACGGAAAGGACGAGACATGGTCTGACGTTATTCACAGACACAATATACACAATCACGGTGTCACGTCTAACAAAGGTACAAACCGATATCTGCGTTAATGTGGCCTGGGAAAGAGAAGTTTGGGATGCCCTGCTGGAACTGCTGCCTCCGCGACCCGACCCCGGACAAAGCGGATGAAGATGATGATGATGATGATGATGATGGTTTTGCTCAATTCTATCAGCACTATCACCTGTTTATTCAAAGCCAGGGAAATGTTGTTTCCAGGGTGTAAGTATTTTGTAAAAGTCCTTATACAGCCCACTCAACTTCTCTTGGTAGAGGTTGGTATCCGAGGGTCCACTGACAAATTAGTTATACTTTCTTTTATCAATGTTTCTGTGACTAATTCAGAAAAAAATTATTGCAACGTGATTATACATACAATAGAATTTGAAGACTGTTTTCTTCCACAAGTCTTGAAAGTCGCAAAGTTTAAAAATAATTTATTTTATTTATTTTTTTACTTGAGTCAGTCGCTATTTGGCACCTACAGTATGTCCTGAATGGTCTATATATTATTTAGCTGAATATTAGTTGAATTCCTTATACTTACCTGTTTGGTTCTTTTCATTTCATTGGGGAAAAAAAGAAAAAAGAAATGTTATTGCTCAAGGGTCCTAGTATCACCCAAAGTTGTTTTGGTACCCAGTACTCTAAAACCTGCCAACCGAGGCAAAAATAAATAAAAAGGTTTATTGCTTACTCAATCATGTTTTGGACCAACATAAAGTCATACATGCACTCAAATTTTTTATTTTTGGTAAACCAAAGATCTTGGTCTCTACAAAGTGTCAGGTGGTTCTCCTTTTCTTTCCTGCATGAACAAATCAAGACATTGAATGACGGGGTAAAAAAGGCCGTAGGTAGCTGTTGTTTTTATCTTTCGGCAAGTACTCAGTGGCATCAGTTTTTAAGTAAAAAATTCCTCTGTGGACCTCTATTTGGTTTCATAACAACAGGGCACAGAGTGGCTTTTTGCAGATGATGTGGTCCTGATGGCATCATCAGTCTGCGACCTGCAGCACTCATTGGATCGGTTCGCAGCCGAGTGTGAAGCGGCTGGGATGAGGATCAGCACCTCCAAATCTGAGGCCATGGTTCTCAGCAGGAAACCGATGGATTGTCTACTCCAGGTAGGGAATGAGTCTTTACCCCAAGTGAAGGAGTTCAAGTATCTTGGGGTCTTGTTCTCGAGTGAGGGTAAAATGGAACGAGAGATGGGCCGGAGATTGGAGCAGCGGGTGCGGTGTTGCAGTCGCTCTATCGCACCGTTGTGACGAAGAGAGAGCTGAGCCAGAAGGCAAAGCTCTCAATCTACCGGTCTATCTTCGTTCCTACTCTCACCTATGGTCATGAAGGGTGGGTCATGACCGAAAGAACGAGATCGCGGATACAAGCGGCGGAAATGAGTTTCCTCCGGAGGGTGGCTGGCATCTCCCTTAGGGATAGGGTGAGAAGTTCAGCCATTCGTGAGGGACTCGGAGTAGAGCCGCTGCTTCTTTGCGTAGAAAGGAGCCAGTTGAGGTGGTTCGGGCATCTAGTAAGGATGCCACCTGGCCGCCTCCCTAGGGAGGTGTTCCAGGCACGTCCAGCTGGGCGGAGGCCGCGGGCAGACCTAGGACCAGGTGGAGGGATTATATCTCCACACTGGCCTGGGAACGCCTTGGAATCCCCCAGTCAGAGCTGGTTAATGTGGCCCGGGAAAGGGAAGTTTGGGATGCCCTGCTTGAACTGCTACCTCCGCGACCCGACGCCGGACAAAGCGGATGACGATGATGATGATGATGATGATGATGATGACAACAGGGCAGTCTTAGTACAATGCCCGAAACCCCCTAGTCTGAACCATTCAGTCATTCAGACAGCATCATTCAGATGAGTTTGACATATGTTCCCAGGGCAGTTTAACTAGTTCCATGTCAAAAACTCCCAGAAGAACAAGTCTTTGTATTATGTGAGACGACTAAATACTCTCAACATGTCAGGCTGGCTCTTTCTCGATGTTTACCTGTCAATCGCAGACACATGCAGTTACTGAGTATAATAATAATAATAACAATAATAATAATAAATTTTATTTTGGGCGCCTTTCATGACACCCAAGGACACCTTACAGGGCATAAAACAACATTAAACGGCAAGTTAAAAACGCTAAAGAAAATAGTAAAACAATGCAGTCAAATTAAAAACAGTGGACTTCACTTGCTGACAAGGTTAAAAACAAACAAACAAGACAGACAAGCGGTGATAGTGTCGTGGATCCGATCTTTATACACTCACGAACATAAGTAAAATAGAACACAATAAGACACAGACACTGAAATGGTTGAGATCAAATACTATATTGTTGTACAACAAACTTGTAAACACAAGTTAACCAGATAATAAAGTTTGATACAAGTATTTTACCAAGATAGTACTTCTGCAAAGGACAAAGTTCGTTTGCAAAAGGATCATACTCACACAACGTGCAAGATGCTGCCCGAAGGAGAATGATGAACTAAACCTAAAGTCTGTTGTCATATATCTACATCCATAGAATGCGAGCCTTGCTTTTTCCCGGCTGCAACAGGAGTAGTGAAGTTAAGAAGAATGCAGCTTAAAGGTTGGAATACTATATCCAGCCTAGGGGTTAGAACAGTGACCTCTTGGAACCTATATTCAGCTAAAGGGTCGTTGAACTTATAATGATTAATGCCTTGGTTCAAAAACACGTTCTACAATAGATTGCATTAACATTCCCTCCTTTTATTCATTATAAGTTTTCAAAACACAGAAATGATATTCTTGCAAATAACCTTCCGAGTTCCGCCCTTGAAAGTTGAAAAAACCTTCTGAACATATTAAAAAAATTATTATTATCCTAGTCACAGGCAGAGATCACAGGTTACATGCTCATGTCTACTCACAATAGCCAAAAACCCACCTCTAAATTTTGACACAAAAAGGTGGAAGAAAAGACTTATGCGCTAATCTACTCTACTTAAATGGAACAATTAGGAATGTATAAAAAACCTCTTGTTGGATGATGAGGAAAAAGTAACATGTCCAACTTGTCCATTTAAGTTTAACAGACTTACTAATTTTATAACCTTATTTAAGCAACACAAACTTGGTTATATGTAACATGCATGCAGTAGTGATAACAAGTTCAGCACACTTCTTCTTACTCACTGTAAAAGAAAAAACAGTTAACATGGTTCAAACATAATGAAATCCTATACTAACATAACCATAAATGTTTGCCCTTCACGTGGTAGTCCTGGCGCCTGAGACTAGACAAGCTTATCATCTAGGTATGTTTGCAGTTCCTGAAAACAGTTATTTTCATCCCTATCCTTACATACCTCATAAAAACCTGCAGGAATCTGTGCATCAGCTTGAATAGCCACAGCAGTCAGAGAGGTAGTAACACATCTCTTAATCATTGCCTTGATACAACTTATAAAACAGACCACCATCAAACAAATCAACAGAAGTGTTGCAATTACAGGAAGAATAAACTGTAGGATTTTTGTTCCCCATGACCCAAAAATGCTAGTTATCCAATCCTGATCTGCACCGAGTATGCCAGTGTTAGTACCCAGGGCAGATCTAAAATAATCCAATGCTGTGACAACATCAGTTAAATTATCTGTGATATCAGGTATCAATGTCATGCAAGAACTATCAGTTAAATTTAAAGTTACACACATCCCCCCTGTTTTTGCTAACAAAAAATCCAAAGCTAATTGGTGTTTTAGCAAAGTCAACCTGTGGGACTTTAAAGTATCCTTAATCAGAGAAAAACCCTTTGTCGTTGCATTCGCAAAACCCCACATTGTATAAGATAGATGATCTACATGAAGAGATAAGGTGAGAACCCCCAGTTGTGGATAGAAGAAATTCAGCACTTTCTCATACCAAGGAATTTTATGACCAAATGAATCCGGTAAGAATGTAGGGAGCGATCTCACCTTTCTAATATGAGTGTCATTAACTGGAAACGCATCAGGGGATATGTGTCTTGCAGAATCTGACATATGAATAACATTGACTGGCAGTGTTAAATGAGCATAATAACAACATCCTGACCAATGTCTGGGCAAATAATAATAATAATTTGACCCCCCACACATAAAAACAAGATCCTCCAAAACACTTGTAGCCAAATATCCCAATCCCTCCTTTCCATCGTCAGTTATGTCTACAGTGGGTCCATTTTTCTGAAATGTATGCGTACCAGGATAAGCACCACCATAAAGTGAACATTCAGCAACTCCCATGAACACTGTCTCAATTTCCCGTTCACCTAATTGATATGGGGGAACCCCATCCTGATAACAAATACAATAAGACGGTTTCTCCAATAGTTGCACCTGACCTACAGGGTTAGGTCTAATGGTAAGGTCAGTTGATTTGTGAAGCCGAATAAGAGGACCATATTTATTAGGACCACATGGACTTTCTAATTCCTGTGTTATCCACTGAGATGTAACCTGTGTTTCATATTCGCAAATAACATGAAACCATTCATTTCTCCGAAGAGGTCTTGCTACAGGACTCATACAGGTATCCATGCTATTACAAGGAGGTATGACTACTGCTGTCATACCACGGTTATCTGGATAGGTGTGTTTAACCATATAAGACATCATCTCATACCAAGTGTTGCCTTTCACACTTATGGGTAGTAGGTATTCGTAGTCGTCTTCGGTTTCATCCTTGCCTGCACGGTCTATAATTGGCTCAGTTAACACAGCTCGCTTATTTCTCACTGAAAGAGCTGTCAGTGAGTGATTTCTCCCCAGTTCCAGACCTTTAACATCCGTCGTTAATGACACCCGGGCGTCGCCAGGATCTGACAGACCCAAACCAAACGCTAGCATCCATACAAGCACTATCATCATGGCAAATTTATGGTCAGCCATTTTTTCTTACGGAATTGGGGCCTTCTTGCAATGGGTTGCGTGTACCCAGGTGGTTCTCTCTTTTACCTTAACCGCAGTTGGTGTGGTGAGCAGAACCTGAAATGGCCCTCTCCAGCGCGGAGAATGCCAGTGACGCCTCCTCAAATCCTTCACCAGAATCCAGTCAGCTGGATGGAAAGGGTGATCTAGCCTTCCACTTTCCAAGGGTGTAGGAAGAGCTGCTTTGACCTGAACGGAGATAGAACTCAAAATCTGGGTTAACTTCCTACAGTAGGCCACTATGGCCTCATCCACAAGAATCTGATCAGTATTCCTACCTCTGAACAGGTCTTGACCCAAAGGCATAGTTCTACCTGTCAGAACCTCATGTGGGGATAAACCTATGGTAGAGTGATACCGTCCCCTCATATACATTAACACCAAGGGAAGACAGGAAACCCAATCCATTTGTGTTTCTGCAATCATTTTTGTCAGTTTGTTTTTTAAAACCCCATTAGCCCTTTCAACGGCACCACCACTCTCTGGATGATAAGCACAATGGCGTTTCAAATCAATGCCTGTTTTTTCTGCCAAAAATGATATTGTGTTATTCACAAAATGAGGGCCATTGTCTGATGACAACTTTGTAGGAATACCCCATCTGGGAATGAAATCTTGTAATAAATGTTTAGCAGTAGATTTTGCATCTGCATGTCTACAAGGAAAAGCTTCAACCCATTTGGAGAACATATCTACTACAACCAGACAATACTTATATCCTCTAGCCGGAGATAACTCAATGAAATCCATCATTAGATGTTGAAAAGGGCCACTAGGCATTGGAAATGCTGCTTGTGTTATGTGCTGTGTCTTACCCACGTTGTTCTGGGCACACACCAAACATCTCCTGCAAAACGTATCAGCTGTAATGCTGAAACCAATTGAATCCCAACTCTGTGCAATGAATTTAATCATGCCTGTCTTTGAGACATGATCTAAACCATGAGAGAGCTTGGCCATGTAAGGAAAAAGTTGTTTAGGCAAACAAGGTTTATCATTCGGACCTCTCCACACTCCTTCTGAGTCGTACTTGCCCTGCTTTTTCCATGACGTTTTTTCCGCAGCATTAGCCATGGATTGAATATCTTTCAGGGACATGTGAGGATCAAAAACTGTCTGTGACACAGAAGAGTCAAAAGGCATCTGAAGTGAATAAATCATACTTGATACGGCAGCAGATTTTGCAGCAGAATCAGCAAAAGAATTTCCTTTAGAAACATCATCTGTAACCTTACCATGGGCCTGACACTTACATATAGCCACCTGTGATGGAAGCAAAATGGCATCAAGAAGATTACGGACAAGAAGGTGATTTAGTATCAGCGTGCCTTGTGATGTGAGAAAACCTCTGTTTTTCCACAGAGTTCCATAGTCATGCACTACCCCAAAAGCGTATCTGCTGTCAGTGTAGATTGTGACTGATTGTTCTTCTGAAAGAATGCATGCTCGTGTTAGAGCAAAAAGTCCCGCTGCCTGAGCAGAAAGATGAGAAGGAAGTCTCGCAGATTCTACTACATCATGATCACTTACAACTGCATAGCCAACAGCTCCAATACCATTCACTCTACTAGCTGACCCGTCAACATAATAAATAAGATCAGGGTTAGAGAGCGGCGTAGTGACAAGATCTTGTCTTGGAGTTGCTGCCTCAGTAATAGCTGCCATACAGTCATGAGGTTCACCGTCTTCCTCCGTTGGGAGGAGAGTAGCTGGATTTAGCGCATCACACCTCCTCAAGGTGACATGTGGCAAGTTCAAGATGTTGTAGTAATGAAGAGTAGAAGCAGGAGTAAAATGGGCCATTTTGGCTTGTAGAAGAATGGCAGTTACTGCATGTGGAACAAAAACAGTAAGAGGTCTATAAGCTACCAAAGAGGCAGAAACTGTAACAGCCGATGCTGCTGCAGCCACTGCTCTAGAACAAGCAGGAAGGCCTCTCACCACTGCTGAGAGTCTCTGCGAATAATAGGCAACTGGTTTAAGTTTGTCGCCATGTTTCTGAAGCAGGACAGCATTGTAATACCCATTCTTTTCGTCCACTGCTAAACTAAAATCTTTACATAAATCAGGGATGCCTAAAGCAGGAGCAGAAGCTAACGCTTCCTTCAGTTTTTCAAAAGATTCTGTAGCATCAGAAGTCCAAGTCACCAAGTTGTTTATAGTCAGTCCTGTCGCATGCGCTATGTCTGACAATGGTTGAGATAACTTTGCGTAGTTACAAATCCATTGTCGACAATATCCTGTGCATCCCAAAAAAGATAGCACTTGTTTTTTTGTTAGTGGTTTAGGTATTGACAATACTGCTTTGATTCTGTCTTTACCAATTGTCCGTGTATTTTGAGAGATCTCGTGTCCAATGTAGTGCACTTGTTTTTTCACCAGCTGGAGTTTTTGTAGGGACGCTTTGTGTCCCTGTAAAGCCAAATAATGTAACAAAGCATTTGTGTCAGCAGTACAATTCTCTTCAGACGTGGAACAAACCAACAAATCATCAATGTACTGAATCAAAATACTGCCCCTAGGAAACACAAAGCCTGCCAAATTTTCTTGCAAGGCAGCTGAATATGCTGTTGGCGATTCCGAGTAGCCCTGTGGACATCGAGTCCACTTGTACTTCTTGTTTTTGAATGTAAATGCAAACCAATCTTGAGATTTAGGATCAACTGGAACACTAAAAAATGCATTAGCCAAATCTATCACAGTGAACCATTCTGCATTGCCAGGTATTGAAGACAAAATTGTTGCTGGGTTAGGTACAACAGGTGCTCGAGCAAATACAGCTTCATTTACAGCACGCAAATCATGAACAGGTCGCCAAGTTGTACCATCAGCCTTTTTTACTGGGAAAAGTGGAGTATTACATGGAGATGTTGGAGCTGGAACAATTATTCCATCCTTTAGGAGTTGCTCAATAATGGGAGTCATACCTTCCTCTGCATCAGGTCTTAAAGGATACTGCCGTTTATTGGGCCGATAATCAGATTTTGGAAACACAACCATTGGTGTGGCATCCTTAATCAAACCCACATCATACTTATGAGTAGCCCACAATCGTTCTGGAACCCCTTCCAACGCTGGATTAGTTTTGATAGACTCAACAGTGCTTGAGGAGTGGCATACCATAAGGTCAAATAGCCCGTCAACAACCTCAGACTTTCTCAACTCTAAACCATTGCTGTTGCAAACAATAGTCAGGCCTAGAGCACACAGTAGATCTCTTCCTGCCAGATTTACTGGACAATCCGGCACTATCACAAATTTGTGATGTATATTTGAAACATCAAAATCTTTGCATTCAACTGGACATAGTTTGGTCACTTGGCATTTTATTGGTGTGCCTGTGACTCCAATACAGGTTTTTATGTTCTTAGTCATCTCAAAATCTTCTGTTATTGATTTCAAGGAAGATTCAGTTGCTCCTGTATCAGCCAACATTTCGTAGGATTTGCCGTGAATTGTTATTTTGAACACTGGAAGTTCTTTAGTTTTGTAGCGAAAAGAAAAGTAGCACTGATCAATTATTTCAGGAACATTTGTTTGGGGACATGTATCTTCTTTCTGTAGAATGGTAGGATAATCTGTGGCTTGCTTGGGCAGTCATGACCTTTGAAATGGGCGGTCCTGATTTGCATATGGTCTATTTACTGACACATTTCCCAATGGTGGGTATGACTTTCCTTCATCATCATCCCATCCCTGTGGTATTGTTGCAGTGCAATCCTTGGCCCAATGTCCTTTTTTATTACACCTGTAACAGGTATTTCTGTTTTGAGGGAAAGTTCCCCTTTCTTGATAATTTCCCCTGTTTCCACCTCTGTTTTCTTCTCTACCTCTTCCTCTTCCTCTTCCTCTGTTTCCAGCTGTTGAATAATAAGCAAGTTGAACCAGCTGGAGCTTCTCAATGTTGGCTTTCATCTTCTTTGCATTGAGATTATTGTCATCTTGGACAATAGTTTCAGCATGTAAGCAATATTTCTTCACATCAGTCAGCCTAGAACTTTGCCACGCAACACAATGCCTGACAAAAAGAGCCCTTATCTCTGGTAACAATCCATCCACCAAAGTCTGCACCAATTGCCTCTCCCATACTGAATCATCAACAGTAGTGATTGGTTGTTCATTACCACTGTGTGCATTAAAGACCAGAAGCTTTCTTGAGAAATAATCATCAAAACGTTCCCCTGGCTTCTGTACGCATGTGTTCACAGTTGTCATATTTATCACAGGCTTGAATTTTATTTCCAGTGACTGGCGCAAAGCCACAAGTTGGAGTTGATAGTCGGACGCCATGTCAGTCCTGCAAACAGCAGTTGAATCCCAGTTAGCAGGTCGAACTTCGCCCCAAACTAGACCCATTTTAGTTGAGCAGACATGCTCTATTTCCGCCGAAGTAGGTCTGCACTGTGTCACCATCTTTTCCAGAGCGTTGGCAAATATCTTTCCATTGTTCTTTGGTTCTGGAAGTTTTTCAATAATGGCTTGCAATTCTGCAATTTTCCATGGCCTGTAAACATGTTGTACGCCTCCCATGCCGTTTGGACATTCTATCATTGGTGCAAACATCAAATTGTTTGCTCCAGATTGCTCTTCATTAATTAATGATCCACTGAGGGATGAGGGTTGTATAGCTGACTGATAAACAGCTCCTGATCTTAACCTTCCATGGTTTAGAGTTGTGGGGCTCCAGAGGGGAGAGGGGGAGCTAAATGTGGCTGTGGGGGAAGATGGCTTCATGGCTTGGTCCAACAATCTTCTATCAATAGATTCAGCTGTTCCTCCACTTGCCTCTCCTGCAGTACCAGCGTGTGTCAGTAGACGGGATACATGTACAGCAGGCGGAGCTGCAACAGGTGGATGTTGAGGCTGCATACTGGGACAGTCCAAATCCAAATCAACTGTGTGGACACTGACCATGGTTGTCTTTGGCCGGCTGTTAATCATCTGATTCGTGTGGCTGACCTTCTGACTCATGGCACTCCAGACCCCAAGACACTCTGTCATGTACTCACAATCCCAATCGGGGGGGGCGAACGGTTGAGGCAGGTCTACTAACTCTTTTAACATTGCCATGTCAGATTTTTCAAACGAGCCGTCCTGTGGCCATTTTGGCTCAATATCAGCAACAACACTACAAAATGGTGTTGTATAGTATGTTGAGCCTGTCACCTCTTCGATCAGGCCTCGAGGAGTCATCTTCATCACCTTTTCAATTGCATCATCAGTACTCAATGCAACAAACACTTTAACACTCTTACAAACTTGCTCAACCCTTTTTTTACTATTTGCTTCCTTTTCCCATAATTTCAAACTTTCAAGCTGTTTAGACCATTTCTTATTAACATTCTTACAGGCACTTGCCTTAGCTTTTTTAATCTTCCCTTCAAATCTTTTTGTCATTCTTTTACGCAGTAACATCAGAGAAGCATGGTGAAAACTCCCATTTTGAGGAAATCCCAAACTGTCATGCCATTTTGGTAAAAATGTTATTGCTGATTTACCATATTTGTCATACATGCACTTGGCTGGACCTTGAAGGTCCTTCTGACGGCTGATATTGGTACCCATTACGACCCCTTAATGATTTTTTCTTTTATTTATATATTTAGAAAATACTTATTCTTATCTTATTTATATAAAGCAAATTTATATACCCCGCAACTTCTTTTTACTTTCCCCTTATGTTACTGCATATCACATGTAACATGTGCCCCTTATTATATCCTGGAGCCTCCTATAATATAATTAAAAGAGTTGCAACTCTTTGACAAGAATACAAACTTTTAGACAACAATTAAACATCAGAAGACATAACATATATAGCGCTTTACCAAATAGGAATCCTTTAACCCGTTACGGACCGTCAGACGTGGGAACCTCTACTCTCTTTTTCAAAAGTAGGCAACCTCCACTCTGTTTTGCGCTAGGCGGATTTCCAGCATCCCCTTTTAACCAGGTGGGAACCTCTACTCTCTCTTTCAAAAGCAGGCAACCTCCACTCTGTTGCGACTTTCATATGTGGGAACCTCTACTCTCTTTTTCAAAAGCAGGCAACCTCCACTTTGTTTTGCGCTAGGCGGATTTCCAGCATCCCCTTTTAACCAGGTGGGAACCTCTACTCTCTCTTTCAAAAGCAGGCAACCTCCACTCTGTTGCGACTTTCAGACGTGGGAACCTCTACTCTCTTTTTCAAAAGTAGGCAACCTCCACTCTGTGCTTTAGGCGGATTTCCAGCATCCCCTTTTAACCACGTGGGAACCTCTACTCTCTTTTTCAAAAGCAGGCAACCTCCACTTTGTTGTGCGCTAAGATTAAGCGAGAGCCCTTGTCTCTCCTTTAAATCTCTGTGTCGGACTCCAGCCGACCCTGTCCTCAACAGGACTAGACTAGGTGCGTCCACCTCTATATTTCTTTTTATATATGTATTTAAATTTTTTATAAATTATTTATTTATTTATTTATTTATTTGTTTATTTATTATTACTGAGCGAGGCTTTAAGAAGCAAGTATCAATGCTCCCTCTTCCCTCACACAAACATTGAAAATACAACATGAAATGAATGAATTTTTACAATAATAATTGAACATCAACCACTTCAGTGCGTATCCCAAATCCAATCTCATATGCTTTTAGACTTTCAAAAAACCAAATAATTCGTAACAATTGTCGGTTTTTATCGCCTACTGTAGTGATGTTTGCAATGGTAGGTCAAATCCTGGTTTCTCAAAAATGGTTCGAGCTTACCACAGCTTCTTTGCAGCTGCCTGGCCATGGGGATTTGCACACCTCCAGAGAAAACAGCCCCAGCAGTAGTAGCGATATCTCGGTAGAACCTCCAAATGTCGTGGATCCGATCTTTATACACTCACGAACATAAGTAAAATAGAACACAATAAGACACAGACACTGAAATGGTTGAGATCAAATACTATATTGTTGTACAACAAACTTGTAAACACAAGTTAACCAGATAATAAAGTTTGATACAAGTATTTTACCAAGATAGTACTTCTGCAAAGGACAAAGTTCGTTTGCAAAAGGATCATACTCACACAACGTGCAAGACGCTGCCCGAAGGAGAATGATGAACTAAACCTAAAGTCTGCTGTCATATATCTACATCCATAGAATGCGAGCCTTGCTTTTTCCAGGCTGCAACAGGAGTAGTGAAGTTAAGAAGAATGCAGCTTAAAGGTTGGAATACTATATCCAGCCTAGGGGTTAGAACAGTGACCTCTTGGAACCTATATTCAGCTAAAGGGTCGTTGAACTTATAATGATTAATGCCTTGGTTCAAAAACACGTTCTACAATAGATTGCATTAACAATAGTAACGGACGTAGACACAATAATGTACATTTAGAGGGCATGTGTCAGTTTGAACAGGGGGGTTTTGAGTTGGGTTTTGAATAACATTATGGAATCAGATAGACGGATGTGCAATGGTAGGGAGTTCCAAAGTCTCGGAGCCGAGCAGCTGAACGCTCGAGCACCCATGGTGCTGAGGCGTGAACTGGGGTTGGTGAGAGAAGTCTAACAGAGGAAGAGCGGAGGGTGCGAGAGGGGGTGTAGTCTTGAAGAAGGTCAATGATGTAGAAGGGGGCTAGATTGTGGAGAGCTTTGTAGGTGAGCAGAAGGTTTTTAAAATCAATCCGGTAGCGCACAGGAAGCCAGTGAAGTTGAATGAGAATGGGGGTGATGTGGTCGAATGAGTTGGTGCGGGTGATGATGCGGGCAGCAGAGTTCTGAATTATTTGGAGCCTGTTGAGGAGTTTGATGGGAAGTCCAGTTAGGAGTGCGTTGCAGTAGTCAATCCGGGATGGGACAAATGAGTGAACCAAGATTTCAGTGCTGGGTTTGGACAAAGATGGGCGAAGTTTAGAAATGTTCCTAAGATGGAAGAAGGCAGTCCGGGTGATGTTTTTAATGTGTGGTGCGAATGAGAGGGAGCCGTCCAGAATGACACCGAGGCTTTTCACTTGGGAAGAAAAGGGGGCAGGGAAACCGTCAATGATGATGTTTGGTGCTGGGTTGTTTTGTGATTTGGTGAGGGAGGACAAGGAGCCAATGAGCAGGGCCTCGGTTTTGCTACCATTGAGCTTCAGGAAGTTCCTGCTCATCCAGCTCCTGATGTCCTCAAGGCATTTGGTGAGGGAGGTGGAGGGAAGGACTGTGGTGGGTTTGGAAGAAATGTTGACCTGTGTGTCGTCGGCATAGCAGTGAAAGTGAACCTCGTGGTGACGGAGGATTTTGCCCAGGGGGAGGAGATAGATGATGAATAGGAGCGGACCCAGTACAGACCCCTGGGGGACACCCAGTGAAACAGCAGAGGACCCTGACTTGTGATTCCCTAGTTGTACAAACTGATGTCTGTCAGTGAGATATGATGTGAACCTTGAGAGTGCCACACCAGTGATCCCAATGCCAGCCAGGCGGTCCAGGAGTAGTGGGTGAGAAATGGTGTCCAATGCAGCACTGAGGTCGAGGAGGATGAGGATGGTGAGAAGTCC
Organism: Galaxias olidus; assembly: GCA_026901105.3. Lineage (NCBI taxonomy): Eukaryota > Metazoa > Chordata > Actinopteri > Galaxiiformes > Galaxiidae > Galaxias > Galaxias olidus. Next base: position 21,575 of record JAPMUY010005093.1, on the reverse strand, counting down.
GGAGTCAGCTGTACGAAGGAGGTCGTTGGTGATCTTAACAAAGGCTGTTTCGGTGCTGTGTTTTTGGTGGAAACCGTATTGAAAGGGTTCATGAAGGTCGTTAGTGTCAAGATGGGACTGAAGCTGTGCGGCAACCACCCTTTCAAGGGTCTTGGAAATGAAAGGAAGGTTGGAGATGGGTCTGTAGTGATTTAAGTCGGCTGGGTCAGAACCGGGTTTTTTGAAGATGGGAGTGATTGCAGCCAGTTTGAGGGTTGAAGGTACAGTTCCAGAGGTGAGGGAGGAGTTTATTATGTCAGTGATCATGGGTGATATGGATGGTAGACAAGCCATAACCAGGTTGTTGGGAAGAGGATCAAGCTGACAGGTGGTGTTTTTGGCTTTACGGATGAGCTCAGAAATGATGTGTTCCGATGCAGGGGTGAAGTTGGAGAGGGAGCTGTTGAGTGGCTGGCCAGTGGTAACCATCCAGGGTGGATCAGTTGAGGAGGTGCACGATGGGGCCAGCTGTAGGTGAATGGTGTTGATTTTGGAGTTAAAAATTGCAAAAAGGCAGTGCACTGATCAATGGAGATATCTGGAGGGAGGGTTTGGGAAGGCCGAAGTAGGTGACTGACTGTGGAGAAAAGCACTCTGTTGTTACCTTTACCAGTGATGATGAGGTTGGAATAGTAGGAGGATTTGGCAATGGAAAGGTCAGTCTTGTGATAAAGGTGATCAGAGTACATTTGGGTGTGAACTGTGAGTCCGGATTTGTTGCACAGTCGCTCCAATTAACGGCCTGTGGTTTTGAGTTGACGGAGGTCGGAGGTGAACCAGGGGGCGGAGTGGGCAAATGAAACTGCGAGTTTTCATGGGGGCCAGCGCAGTGAGGGAAGAAGAGAGACAGTTATTGTAGTTATTCACCAGGTCAGCAGGGGAAAGGGAAGGGGGAGGACTGGGGGAGGAATTAATCAGGGTGGTAAGATCTGTGGGGTTATAATGCTTAATGTTTCTGAAGGAGATGGACCGTTATTCTTTGGCTTTAGAAAGGGGGGCATGGATTTCAAAAAGTACAGCTTTGTGGTCAGAAATGGGGAACTCTGTGATAGTAAGGTTAATGGGAATGATTCCAGTGCAGCAGAGTAAGTCCAGTATGTGTCCTTTGTTATGTGTTGGGAGGTTGACATGTTGTGTAATGCTGAGGCAGTCCAGGAGTGAGATGAAATCATTTGCAAAAACATTGGATGGCTCATCGATGTGGATGTTAAAGTCGCCCAGCAGGATAACAGTAGGGGACATTGCACATTCAGATGTTAATAATGAGGAAAATTCAATTATAAAAACAGCAGAGGGCTTTAGAGGTCTGTAGATGGTAATAATGATGATGGGTTTGGGGCCGGTGACTTTTACAGCTAAACATTCAAAAGAAGAGTGATGGGGGACGGTGATAGCAGTGATTTTAAAATGTTCTCGGTGCAACAGTATGAGGAGTATTGATCAACTATCTCTCTCCCTTCTCTGGTCTCTTTCTTTGATTTATTTATTGGATCTTACTATGGAGATGGTCAGTGCATCGTTTCAAAAACGGTCAGAGTAGAGAGGTGTAATTTCCTTAGTAACACCATTATTGATAGCTTAATTATTGAAATAAAAAAATACTTCAGGGTTCCCTAAACTAGCTCTGAACAGGCAAGAAACTTGAACTGCCACTATAACAAAGATGAAAGTTTAAGTCTACTGGCAATGAGAACTTAAGTTTCTTTTCTCTGTGAAAGCACTATGTTTTTGCAATAAAAATAAGCTTATGTTTAGACATCATATATTTCCATGTTATGATTCACATTATTACTGTTTATTGATTGCCATTTTAGTTATGGTACAATGGTCTATATATTATTTAGCTGAATATTAGCCGAATTTCTCATACCTAACTGTCCGGTACTTTTTATTTAATTGAAAAAAAAAATGTAATCAGTCAAGGTTCCTGGTATCACCCAAAGTTGCTTTGGTACCCAGTACTCTAAAAACCTGCCAACAGAGGCAAAACAATAAATAAAAGAAATTTAAATTCAGTACTGTGCAAAAGTTTTAGGCAGGTGTGAAGTCTTTAATGTTATAAAAAAAATATATAAAAGTATAAATGTGAATTAAAACATTTTTTTTAATCAATTCATGAAATACAAAGTGAGGGAAAACCAAACCGGTATCAAAACAACATTTGGTGTGACCACCCTTCGCCTTCAAAACAGCATCCCCTGCCTAAAACTTATGCACAGTACTGTATATATATATTTTTTTCCTTTTCTCAATCATGTTTAAGACCATCACAAAATCATGCATGCACTCAGACTATTTTTGGTAAGCAAAATTCTTGGTCTCATCAAAGTGTCAGGTGGTTCTCCCTTTCTTTTCTGCATGAACATATTGAGATATTGAATGACTGATTAATGTAAATGTCAGTGTTTTTAATCTATGGCAAGTACTCAATGGCATCAATTTTTAAATAACAACGTTGAATTTACGATAGTCTTGTGGAATAACATTATGGATGAGCATCAGGCTATACAATGAGAGCAACCACTATGCTTGCGCCCATCTAGCCTTTTAAAGTTGCCTCTGTGCCAATTCGTTTTTCACCTGCGTTTCCTGTATGATTCGATTTTTTTTTATGTTTTGCCAGTCCCCTGAAACCACAATTCTGTTCAGAGACATTTCATCTGCATTGCTTTGGCATATTTCAGCATGGTTACATTAGTAACCAACTTCACAGTTTGGCTTATATTTTCTCATGACAGCGACAGCATTGTGAACGCGAAGTGTGAACCTGTCCTTTGTCAAGACTATCAACACAATCTAGGAACACATATCAATGTTAATGGCACATTGACACAATTCCATATTTAATGTCATCATCATCATCGTCATCCGCTTTGTCCGGGGTCGGGTCGCGGAGGTAGCAGTTCAAGCAGTGCATCCCAAACTTCCCTTTCCCGGGCCACATTAACCAGCTCTGACTGGGGGATTCCAAGGCGTTCCCAGGCCAGTGTGGAGATATAATCCCTCCACCTGGTCCTAGGTCTGCCCCGCGGCCTCCGCCCAGCTGGACGTGCCTGGAACGCCTCCCTAGGGAGGCGGCCAGGTGGCATCCTTACTAGATGCCCGAACCCCCTCAACTGGCTCCTTTCTACGCAAAGAAGCAGCGGCTCTACTCCGAGTCCCTCACGAATGGCTGAACTTCTCACCCTATCCCTAAGGGAGAAGCCAGCCACCCTCCGGAGGAAACTCATTTCCACCGCTTGTATCCGCGATCTCGTTCTTTCGGTCATGACCCACCCTTCATGACCATAGGTGAGAGTAGGAATGAAGATAGACCGGTGGATTGAGAGCTTTGTCTTCTGGCTCAGCTCTTTCTTCGTCACAACGGTGCGATAAAGCGACTGCAACACCGCACCCGCTGCTCCAATTCTCCGGCCCATCTCTCGTTCCATTTTCCCCTCACTCGAGAACAAGACCCCGAGATACTTGAACTCCTTCACTTGGGGTAAAGACTCATTCCCTACTTGGAGTAGACAATCCATCGGTTTCTTGCTGAGAACCATGGCCTCAGATTTGGAGGTGCTGATCCTCATCCCAGCCGCTTCACACTCGGCTGCGAACCGATCCAATGAGTGCTGCAGGTCGCAGACTGATGATGCCATCAGGACCACATCATCTGCAAAAAGCAGTGATGCAATCCTCTGCCCACCAACCCGCAGCCCCCCTCCCCCGCGGCTACGCCGTGAGATCCTGTCCATGAATACCACAAACAGGATAGGTGACAAAGCGCAGCCATGGAGGAGGCCAACCCTCACCGGAAACGAGTCCGACTTACTGCCGAAGACCCGGACACAGCTCTCGCTTTGGGAGTACAGAGATTGGATGGCCCTGAGTAGAGACCCCCTCACCCCATACTCTCGCAGCACCTCCCACAGTATCTCCCGGGGAACCCGATCATACGCCTTCTCCAAATCCACAAAACACGTGTAGACCGGATTGGCATTCTCCCAGGCCCCCTCAAAGATCCTCGCGAGGGTAAAAAGCTGGTCCGTTGTTCCACGACCAGGCCGGAAACCGCATTGTTCCTCCTCAATCCGAGGTTCGACTATCGGTCGAACCCTCCTTTCCAGCACCCTGGAGTATACTTTCCCGGGAGGCTGAGTAATGTGATGCCTCTGTAGTTGGCACACACTCTCCGGTCCCCCTTTTTGAACAGGGGAACCACCACCCCGGTCTGCCACTCCTTAGGTACTGTCCCCGACTTCCACGCAATGTTGATAAGACGTGTCATCCATGACAGTCCCTCAACACCCAAAGCCTTCAGCATTTCTGGGCGGATCTCATCAACCCCTGGGGCTTTGCCACTGTGGAGTTGTTTGACTACCTCAGTGACCTCCGCCAGGGAGATTGATGCTGATCCCCCATCATCCTCCAGCCCTGTCTCTACTATGTAGGGTGGGTTTGTCGGGTTCAGGAGTTCCTCAAAGTGCTCCTTCCACCTCCCAATCACCTTGTCAGTTGAGGTCAACAACGTCCCATCCTTACTGTATACAGCTTGAATGGTTCCCTGCTTTCCCCTCCTGAGGTGTCGGATGGTCTTCCAGAACCGCTTTGGCGCCAGCTGAAAGTCCTTCTCCATGGTTTCTCCGAACTCCTCCCACACCCGCTGCTTTGCTTCTGCCACGGCCGAGGCTGCAGTCCTTCGGGCCTGTCGGTACCTTGCAACTGCCTCCGGAGTCGCCCGGGACAGCATGTCCCGGAAGGCCTCCTTCTTCAATCGGACGGCTCCCCTGACCACCGGTGTCCACCAGGATGTTCAAGGGTTACCGCCCCTTGAGGCACCTAAGACTTTGAGACCACAACTCTCAGACGCAGCTTTAGCAATGGAGGCTTTGAACATCGCCCACTCCGGTTCAATGCCCCCAGCCTCCACAGGGATGCCAGAGAAGCCCCGTCGGAGGTGTGAGTTGAAGGCCTCCCGGACCGGGGACTCCTCCAGACGTTCCCAGTTCACCCGCACTACACGCTTGGGCTTACCAGGTCTGTCCAGAGGCTTCCCCCGCCACCTGACCCAACTCACCACCAGATGGTGATTGGTTGACAGCTCTGCCCCCCTCTTCACCCGAGTGTCCAAAACATATGGCCTCAGGTCCGATGATACGATAACAAAATCGATCATCGACCTTCTGCCTAGGGTGCTCTGGTACCAGGTACACTTATGAGCATCCTTATGTTCGAACATGGTGTTCGTTATGGCCATTCCATGACTAGCACAGAAGTCCAATAACAAGCCACCACTCGGGTTCAGATCGGGGAGGCCGTTCCTCCCAATCACGCCTCTCCAGGTGTCTCCATCATTGCCCACATGTGCGTTGAAGTCCCCCAGCAAGACTACAGAGTCCCCCTCAGGAGCCCCATACAAGGCTCCATCCACGGTCTCCAAAAAGGCCGAATACTCCGAACTGCTGTTCGGTGCATCGGCACAGACAACAGTCAGAGTTTTCCCCCCCATGACCCGCAGGCGTAGGGAGGCGACCCTCTCGTCCACTGGGGTAAACTCCAACATAGAGGCACTTAGCCGGGGACTCGTAAGTATCCCCACACCAGCCTTGCGCCTCTCACCCTGGGGAGCTCCGGAGAAGAATAGAGTCCAACCCCTATCCAGAAGTGAGGTTCCAGAGCCGAGGCTGTGCGTAGAGGTAAGCCCCACCAGATCCAGCTGGTAGCGCTCCACCTCCCGCACAAGCTCCGGCTCCTTCCCTCCCAGAGAGGTGACGTTCCACGTCCCCAAAGCCAGCCTCTACCACCCGGGTCCGATCCGTCGAAAACCTTTGCCTTCACTGCCACCTTTCTGGCAGCGCACCCGACCCCCTTGGTTTTTCCCGCGGGTGGTGAGCCCACGGGACGGAGAAGAAGAGATGTTGTTGTTGTCCACGTTGCTTTTCGGGCTATGCCCGGCCGGGCTCCGTGGCAAGCCCGGCCACCAAGCGCTCGCTGACGGGTCCTCCTCCTGGGCCTGGCTCCAGAAGGGGACCCCGGGCTTCCTCCGGGCCGGGTATCATCTTCTCTTATAGGTTTTTCCATGAGGGTTTTTGAACCATTCTTTGTCCGGCCCCTCGCCCGAGACCAATTTGCCATGGGAGACCCTACCAGGAACACAAGGTTCCAGACAACACAGCCCCCAGGTTCATAGGGACACACAAACCTCTCCACCACAATAAGGGGATGGTTCCCGGAGAGGTCATATTTAATGTGTGCCAGATATATAAGGCTTATACTAGAGTAAGTGCATTATGCAAGAATCAATAAATCCAGTTAAGCTGTTAAACATTTTTATTTACATTCTTCAAAATACAATAGGAAACAAATAACCAATGCATACTTTATTTTTTATTCTTTTTAGAAATGCATTGTTCAAACCTGAAATTCCATTGAATGCCATTCGATAGTCTTAAAACTGCATGAGCATAATTTTGAGGATACTACATAAAGAAAATACTAAATTGTCTAGGCTAGTTTTAGCACTTCTGAGACCATGACACCAACTCCATCAAACACTTCATGAATAGGTGCATTGCACATGAATGCGCTAGTGGTGACCAGTTTGTTCTTTACATCGACGTGAGCCTCCCCAACATGCTTATTCACATGTTTGCATCCCATCTCCTTCATTGTGCAAGCAGTCTGAGCAAAGGGCCACCTTTTGTAGGAAGTGCAAATAATTGTCAAAAACACTGGCAGTCATAGAACTACAAATGACCAGATGTATTTAATGAAAAGGCATAGTTCCTATAAACTGTTCTTATTGAAATGTAATGTTTTTATACTCGTACTCACTTTTTACACTCTTTGTCTTGGCCCACAGTAATCTCACATCCAGGCAAGGCCTTGGCAGCGAGGACAGGGGCAATGCAACACATGCCCAGTGGTTTGCCAGCCTGGTGAAAGTCCTTGATGAGTTTTTCCACCTGTGGCTGAATGGTGTACTCCTTGCCCTTCACTGCCCAGTCACTCAGGTTCTTAGCTGCCCCAAAGCCTCCTGGGAAAGACAGCCAAAATCCAAATGTCAGTGTATGCAGTACAACATACATATTACTCTTCTACCAAATTCTTATACGATATAAGAATAATAGGAATAAACCTTTTCTTAAAACACTTTCAAAGCTAAAAAGGGCATAAAGGACAGCGATGAAAAGAGACATTTGGAGATGCAGTGAAATAGTATTTTAGTTACTGGGACAAAATGAATAAATAGTAACCGTGTTTTACCTGGGATCAAGACAGCATCAAAGGCTGAGACATCGAGCTTGGCCAGGTCAGTCACATCACCCCTGGCAATGCGGGCGCTCTCCTGGAGGACGTTGCGTTTCTCCTCTGTGGGCTGGCCCTCACAGTGATTTACTACATGCATCTGATCAGCATCAGGCGCAAACATCTGGACCTGTGATGGTTAGAGGTTACAGAAACTATCAAAGAGAGATGGAGGAATATTTACATACAAATGAACTAGAAAGAGGGAGTCTTGTCCACAAACATAGATCAAGGGACAAACCGGGAAGACCATGTTTATTGTCAGGTAATTGGTATCAACCAAAACCCCACCACCCCAAAACCTAATGAGACTATCAAACAAGGAGTGACTGACATAGTAGGCACTTGACTATCAGGTTTCACGGTAAAATAAGTAACAGTACCTTTGCACCAGCTCGACTCAGGTGAACGAGAATGGCAGAAGCCTCATGGATCTCTGTGCCATCATACACGCCACAGCCTGCCAGAATAACTGCTACACGTTTCACCATGGTGCCTGTGTAACACACACACACACACACACACACACACACACACACACACACACTCACACAAATTAGTGAGCATATGCCAAGAACAACAATGCGACGAAACGGCTCTACGTATAAAACGGTTTTCCTGAAAATGTATTGCGTTTTTTTGTGTAAGTCCTTCTATTACCAAAGTAGAACCAAGTAAGAATGACTAAGCACTTTTTGAGAGCAGTATGTGTGAGCATATTAAAGATTCATGGACTAGGGCAGGTGAATGCGAAGTCTCAGGAGATGTTACTAGGCGACACTAAATTGCCTGGTACAGTAAACAATGAAGTTGCCGGGTGAGACACTTCAATATTTAATGCAAAAAAAATTAAAAGAAATAACTCAATAGCCTTGTGTGAGCAAAACAATAAAATTCTTTGAAACAGCTAAATTTAAGATGATGCCTAAGGTTGCCTTTAGTTGCTGAGAGTGTATTTTAAGTTATGTTGAGTCTGCAGTACATCATGTTTTATCATCAATGAGTATTTCATAGCATTACAAAAATCTTTAAATGTAATTAACATGCAAGATAAAACAAGTCAAACGTGAGTCTCTTACCTTGATAAGGATGTCTTTGAGGTAATTGTGAAGTAACTGTTCAGATCATATGCGTCTCTCAACATTTGGGCAGAGGTTTTTGTATCCTGCCTTCACCGCTCTGACTCCTCCCACTGAGGCAAAACACACACACTATTGTGCAAGCGTGACATCATACAGCATGTTATTATTAAGAGATGTGACCAAGAGAAGGTTTTACAAGTTATTGTTGTCCAGGGGCGTTGCTAGACGTAAAGCTCTACTGTGGCATATGGCCCCATTAGTAAAACAAGTAAAAGTATATATATCCTCTTGAATACTTGCTTGTATGAAAAGTGCTATACAATGTGTTATATGGCTATAACTTCCCTTGTATAGCCCACTAATATTCTTGTTTCGCACATCGATACACAGATTGCTACGCGTGTGCCGTGGTTCAGCGATTAAGACATGCGCAATGCAGTCCACAAACAGCAATGTCTGTGTCGGGGTGGACGGACCTGGACCGCAAGATGCGTGTCTCAGTTTATATTTTCGGTTAATCTACGTTGCTTTGATTTCAGATTTCAGATTTCAGATTCAACTTTATTGTCATTGCGCATGTCACAAGTACAAAGCAACGAAATACAGATTGCATCTCAACCAGAAGTGCTTTTAGCAGTGTTTAAATAACATAATTTACAAAGTGCAGTATGAAATGATATAAAAAATGATAAAAAAGATATAAAAAAGATATACATACAGTTAGGCCCAAAAATATTTGGACAGTGACACAATCTTCATGATTTGGGCTCTGCATGCCACCACATTGGATTTGAAATGAAACAACTACAACGGAATTGAAGTGCAGACTTTAAAGGTTTAATTCAAGGGGTTGAACAACAATATATGATTAAACATGTAGGAATTGTAGCTATTTTTATACAAACGCTCCTCATTTCAGGGGCTCAAAAGTAATTGGACAAATAAACATAACCCCAAGTAAAATGTTACTTTTCAATATTTTGTTGAGAATCCTTTGCAGGCAATGACTGCCTGAAGTCTGGAACCCATGGACATCACCAAACGCTGGGTTTCCTCCTTTGTGATGCTTTGCCAGGCCTTTACTGCTGCGGTCTTCAGTTGTTGCTTGTTTGTGGGTCTTTCTGCCTTAAGTTTTGTCTTGAGCAAGTGAAATGCATGCTCGATTGGGTTGAGATCTGGTGATTGACTCGGCCATTGCAGAATATTCCACTTCTTTGCTTTAAAAAACTCCTGGGTTGCTTTTGCAGTATGTTTTGGGTCATTGTCCATCTGTACTGTGAAGCGCCGTCCAATCAACTTTGCTGCATTTGGCTGAATCTGAGCAGAAAGTATATCCCTATACACTTCAGAATTCATCCGGCTGCTTCTGTCTTTTGTCACATCATCAATAAACACAAGTGACCCAGTGCCATTGGAAGCCATGCATGCCCATGCCATCACACTGCCTCCACCATGTTTTACAGAAGATGTGGTGTGCTTTGGATCATGAGCTGTTCCAATTCTCCTCCAAACTTTCTTCTTCCCATCATTCTGGTACAGGCTGATCTTAGTCTCATCTGTCCAAAGAATGCTGTTCCAGAACTGGGTTGGCTTCTTCAGGTGTTTTTTGGCAAAGTCAATTCTGGCCTTTCTATTTTTGAGGCTGATTAATGGTTTGCACCTTGTGGTGAATCCTTTGTATTTACTCTCATGAAGTCTTCTCTTTATGGTAGACTTAGATACTGATACACCTACTTCTTGGAGAGTGTTCTTCCCCTGAGTGGATGTTGTGAAGGGGTTTTTCTTCACCATGGAAAGGATTCTGCGATCATCCACCACTGTTGTCTTCCGTGGACGTCCAGGCCTTTTTGAGTTCCCAAGCTCACCAGTGCACTCTTTTTTTCTCAGAATGTACCAAACTGTTGATTTGGCCACTCCTAACATTTCTGCTATCTCTGATGGATTTCTTCTTTTTTTTTCAGCCTCAGGATGGTCTGTTTCACCTCCATTGAGAGCTCCTTTGGCCGCATGTTGTGTGTTCACAGCAACAGCTTCCAAATGCAAACGCCACACCTGGAATCAACTCCAGACCTTTTAACTGCTTAATTGATGACAGGTTAATGAGGGAAGAGCCCATGCAGCGTTGTTATTTTTTTTTTGCAGCCTTCTGAGTCAATTGTCCAATTACTTTTGGTCCCTTGAAAAAGAGGCGGCTACGTATTAAAGAGCTGTAATTCCTAAACCCTTGCTCCAATTTGGATGTGAATACTCTCAAATTACAGCTGAGAGTCTGCACTTTAAGCCCATATTGATTATATAATTGTATCCTGAATATGTTTTCGTAAACAGCTAAAATAACAAAACTTGTGTCACTGTCCAAATATTTTTGGGCCTAACTGTATGTGCAGTGTCTATATCTATGTCTATGAACAGGCTATGGTAACAGTATAGATAAATTACGATATGAGTAGTGTACAGTAGTGGGTGATTTACATTATCTACAGAATGTTAAGTATACAGTATGTACAGTGCAGTACAGTACAGTGCAATGGATGATTTACATAATCTACAGAATATATAGTATACTGTATGTACAGTAGTGCAGGGAAAATGATTTACATTATAAACAGCATATCTACAGTAGTGCAATGATAACTTGGTAGAGTCCTGGTGCTCAGATCCGTGTGTATGTGTTAGGGGTGGGGTGGGGCATGGGGGGCAGAGTTCAGCAGGGAGACAGCTGTGGGGAAGAAGCTGTTCCTGAACCTAGTGGTCTTGGTCCGTAGGCTCCTGTAGCGCTTCCCAGAGGGCAGGAGGGCAAACAGTCCATGTGCTGGGTGGCAGGAGTCTTTTCTAATGTTTATGGCCCTCCTAAGACAACGCTTCCTGTAGATGTCCTTTATAGCAGGAAGTGGGGCTCCAGCGATGCGCTGGGCGGTTTTCACCACCCTCTGCAACGCCTTCCGGTCCGCGACAGAGCAGTTCCCATACCAAACTGTAATACAGTTGGTTAGGATGCTCTCGATGGTGCAGCGGTAAAAGTTCACCAGGATGTCTGAAGAGAGGTGGTTTTTCCTCAGGCTCCTCAGGAAAAAGAGCCGCTGGTGAGCCTTCTTGACCAGGTTGGAGCAGTTGGTTGTCCAGGTGAGGTTTTGTGAGATGTGGATCCCCAGGAATCTGAAGCTGTTCACACACTCCACTGCCGCACCATTGATGTGGATGGGTGGATGAGTGTCAGCATTCCTCCTGAAGTCCACTATGAGCTCCTTGGTCTTCTTGGTGTTGAGCAGGAGGTTGTTGTCGCCGCACCACGCAGCCAGGCGATCCACCTCCTCCCTATAGGCCGACTCATCGTTGTTCTTGATGAGGCCAATTACTGTGGTGTCATCTGCAAACTTGACAATGGTGTTGGAATTATGTCCAGGTCTGCAGTCGTGAGTGAATAGGGAGTAGAGGAACGGACTCATCACACAGCCTTGTGGTACACCAGTGTTTAGCATGAGAGTGGAGGAGCAGTGATGGTCTAATTTAACATGCTGGGGCCTGTTGACATTGTGGATTAGAAAAAAATAAATTTCTTTCACATTATTATCAATCTAAATGAATCCACTGCCAAATACAGAAGCTTGTTAAAACTCGAACGTAAGATTTTACCGGGACACAGCAGATCAATACTGGGAAATGTCCCCCAGTAAAATCGGTCGACGACGCCATTGTCCCATTGTACAATCTTATGTTTACATCACAATTGTTGCTAATTGCTTTCCTTAATATTTCCTTATTATCTTACAAACCTTGTATGCACTGTTATTTACAAGTACTAATTATTATTTTATTGTTTTATTTTATATATATGTATTACAAGTATTGTTTTCATATATCTATCATATCCTCAATAGACCGTGTTGAACTACATTTCTTATGTACTGGTAAATAAAAGTTTGACCAAAATAAAGAAGAATATCTGTTCAATAAAAGTTGCATGCATTGTCAGGATTGTGTTGTTCATGGCTAATTAATGTTGTATAGCCCAGTAAGCATTATAGGCAATTCATCATTTGTATTTTATCAGCAAAATATCTTGTTCTCCATATAACTCCAGTTGTATGTTGCAATTTCCTGACCTGTTCCTAGGCGTTTCCAACTCTGGCCCTAAAACTAGTTGAACTGCCCTGGGGTCAGAAACATCAAAAACCTGAAAAACAAAATATGTATGATACCCTTTAAAAGCACACCCAAGAAGAATTGCACTATGTTGAAATTAGTGAGTTAGTGAATGCACCAGAACTAGTTGAACTGGCATTGGAACCGGAGGAATCATGCAAACTTGTTAGAAAAGTTAATATCCTGATTCCAAGTCAGCTCAATTTGTTCTGGGGGCAGCAATAAATTATCATTGGTTCCGTTTTATACTTTTTAAGTATAGTTTAGAACTTTGTTTTGCATTTTTCTAATAAGTTGTATGTGATGTATACATTGTTCATCATCATAATCATCATCATCATCATCATCATCATCTTCATCCGCTTTGTCCGGGGTCGGGTCGCGGAGGTAGCAGTTCCAGCAGGGCATCCCAAACTTCCCTTTCCCGGGCCACATTAACCAGCTCTGACTGGGGGATTCCAAGGCGTTCCCAGGCCAGTGTGGAGATATAATCCCTCCACCTGGTCCTAGGTCTGCCCCGCGGCCTCCGCCCAGCTGGACGTGCCTGGAACACCTCCCTAGGGAGGCGGCCAGGTGGCATTCTTACTAGATGCCCGAACCACCTCAACTGGCTCCTTTCTACGCAAAGAAGCAGCGGCTCTACTCCGAGTCCCTCACGAATGGCTGAACTTCTCACCCTATCCCTAAGGGAGAAGCCAGCCACCCTCCGGAGGAAACTCATTTCCGCCGCTTGTATCCGCGATCTCGGTCTTGACCCACCCTTCATGACCATAGGTGAGAGTAGGAATGAAGATAGACCGGTAGATTGAGAGCTTTGCCTTCTGGCTCAGCTCTCTCTTCGTCACAACGGTGCGATAAAGCGACTGCAACACCGCACCCGCTGCTCCAATTCTCCGGCCCATCTCTCGTTCCATTTTCCCCTCACTCGAGAACAAAACCCCGAGATACTTGAACTCCTTCACTTGGGGTAAAGACTCATTACCTACTTGTAGTAGACAATCCATCGGTTTCCTGCTGAGAACCATGGCCTCAGATTTGGAGGTGCTGATCCTCATCCCAGCCGCTTCACACTCGGCTGCGAACCGATCCAATGAGTGCTGCAGGTCGCAGACTGATGATGCCATCAGGACCACATCATCTGCAAAAAGCAGTGATGCAATCCTCTGCCCACCAACCCGCAGCCCCCTCCCCCGCGGCTACGCCGTGAGATCCTGTCCATGAATACCACAAACAGGATAGGTGACAAAGCGCAGCCTTGGAGGAGGCCAACCCTCACCGGAAACGAGTCCGACTTACTGCCGAAGACCCGGACACAGCTCTCGCTTTGGGAGTACAGAGATTGGATGGCCCTGAGTAGAGACCCCCTCACCCCATACTCTCGCAGCACCTCCCACAGTATCTCCCGGGGAACCCGATCATACGCCTTCTCCAAATCCACAAAACACGTGTAGACCGGATTGGCACACTCCCAGGCCCCCTCAAAGATCCTCGCGAGGGTAAAAAGCTGGTCCGTTGTTCCACGACCAGGCCGGAAACCGCATTGTTCCTCCTCAATCCGAGGTTCGACTATCGGTCGAACCCTCCTTTCCAGCACCCTGGAGTATACTTTCCCGGGGAGGCTGAGTAATGTGATGCCTCTGTAGTTGGCACACACTCTCCGGTCCCCCTTTTTGAACAGGGGAACCACCACCCCGGTCTGCCACTCCTTAGGTACTGTCCCCGACTTCCACGCAATGTTGATGAGACGTGTCATCCATGACAGTCCCTCAACACCCAAAGCCTTCAGCATTTCTGGGCGGATCTCATCAACCCCTGGGGCTTTGCCACTGTGGAGTTGTTTGACTACCTCAGTGACCTCCGCCAGGGAGATTGATGCTGATCCCCCATCATCCTCAAGCCCTGTCTCTACTATGTAGGGTGGGTTTGTCGGGTTCAGGAGTTCCTCAAACTGTTCCTTCCACCTCCCAATCACCTTGTCAGTTGAGGTCATTACATTGTTCATAAATTGTATAAATAGAATTTATACTACATAAATTAGTACCATAGATTTGTATTTGTATGTTCTATGTAAATATTGCATAGCCATACTTAACCCACACCAAAGCCACTGTGAAAGCAATTGCTTTGAATGTTGCTTATCAATAAAAATACTTCTACAACAAATTGTTAAAAATAAATTATGTATGCTTTATTTAACCAGACGAGTCCCATTCAAGATAAATATCTCTTTTACATCGGAGCCCTGACCAAGACGAAAACATCATAAAACAATAGAACAGACGTAAAACGATCAAAATAAGCAACATGAACACTAAAATTATAAAGCAGTCTCAGAAAAAAGTACAGAGCCACATATTTTTAAAGTGCATATATCTGTCCCCATGGTGTCACGGTGGCTCGGTGGTTAGCACTGTTGCCTCACAGCAAGAAGGTCCTGGGTTCAATCCCCACCTGACCCAAGGGTGTTTCTGTGTGGAGTTTGCATGTTTGCGTGGGTTTCCTACGGGTACTCCGGTTTCCTCCCACAGTCCAAAAACATGCAGGTTAATTGGTGACTCTAAATTGCCCGTAGGTGTGAATGTGAGTGTGAGTCGTTGTCTGTCCCTATATGTCGGCCCTGTGATAGACTAGCGACCTGTCCAGGGTGTACCCCGCCTCTCGCCCTGTGTCCGCTGGGATAGGCTCCAGCACCCCCCCGTGACCCTGTACAGGATAAGTGGTAAAAGTTAATGGATGGATGGATGGATATCTGTCCCCACTGACAAGGGGGATGTTATAAACATAGCCAGTGACATGAGATTTTAATTTAACCAGATTTTTCAACAAATTCCAGCACCATGGGACATAATAGCTAAAAACATTTTAATAATCGAAAAGCCCAGTTTTAATAATAAATATAAATCCTACACGGTTATTGCACTTAGTTCAACAGGTTTTAGAAGATTTATTACTTGACACATGATTAACCTATTGTGCAAAGGTTAAATTCAATTGTGAACCCAGCCTAGTGCTAGCAAGACTTAATCAAGTTAACCTCTCAAATTAATATCTTTCCAGTCTTTACTGCTGAAATGCTGGCCCTATAAGTTTGTTTTAAAGAATGAGGTTTAGAACTGGAGGAAATCTGTATTAAGTTTAAAAGCTATGATGCTGATGTCTTCACCTGTTATTGGAATATTATTTTATGTTTCCTGAAACGTCTTCAGTTAGCATAACTCCTATCTGCACCATCATCTGCCTTGGGTAGATTATCAACAGTATCATCATCAGAGGAAGTTGTCGTGATGTCATGAGAAGGGGTTGGCCAAGCCCGTTTCTGGGCTTCTGCAACCCTCAGGACAGATCCTTTTGCAATAAAAGAACCAATTTTGCCTTGACAAACATTTAACACATCTTTGCTCTGGGTGCCTTCACCAGGTAAGAAACACATTTTTGTGTGTGCAAAATCTACAATTATACCATGTCACATATCACAAATTGAATACAGGTTTAAATGTCATGTATTTCAATGATGTATTGTGAAATTGGCTATGTCTTTGTCTGTTGTCAGATTCAAATGTAATGAAGTAATGTTTGGGTAAAAGTAAATCATTATCAAGTGAAGAAGCAATTGCTTTAAATCTGAATACAGGCACTGTCATTCTTCTGTTTCTGTTGTGAAAGACTGTGGTAAAAATAATTAAGCAAAACCGTTGTCCTTTCCCAGCTCTTACCGACTAACCTGACACGGTGGTGCTATGAACAATGGCAAAGTACTAGGATTCTTAGGATATGATTTCAACGATTATCTCACTGCAAAATCTAATACAGTTAGCAAAAAAATGCAAATCGTCAAACAGAAATATAGGATTTTTTTTTAACACTGTCACTGTAAAGTGTGTGTAACGGGTATCACATGCGTTGCAAAGGTTTTTTTCATAGTATGTTTTGTAGTTTAAAGTTTCCATTTTAATACATACATTTTCTTATTAGTATTGTGTGTTATTGTGTTGCAGGAAACAATACTTTTAACACATTACAACACCAATAAATGACAGAAAACCATATCATGCAAAACATCTACTCAAATATTGTTACTTTTTGTATTATTCATTAGTTTCCTACTTGGTTAGCATACAATGGACTGTTATAATCTTTCTGTAATCCCACAGACAATATGTAATTATTCATTGCATATAGGGCTACATGCATTTAACTTCCTCAAATAACTAAAAGCAATGAGAAAGAACTTAGTTGCACATGATATTATTTGCTGATACTACTGATAAAATAGTATTGTTCTGGGATAGTTGGAACATATTAGTTGAAAATATTCTGAATATCACCCAGGCAGATGAAAACAATATACCAAATTATACAGTCCAGATATTTTGCTTACTAACTGAACAGTAAGCAAAATGCCTACACTGTATAATTTGGTATGTTGTTTTCATCTGCCTGGGTGATAACTATTGTACTATTTTATCAGTAGCATCAGAAAATAATATCATTTGCAACTAAGTTCTTTCTCATTGCCTTTAGTTATTTGAAGAACATAAATGCATGTAGGCCTACTGCACCTCACCGTATAGAATAAGCGAATGTCAAGACCTTTCTATGCATTGTCTTATATTGTTATTGATATAAATTAAATGGATTCCTCATAGTAAAAATGTATTCATCATATTTATTTTTCCTTTTTCTTTCAGCTTTAACTCCATTACCTCCTTTGATTTAACACCAACTAAACCTTGATAACGAATATACCATGGCTACATCAGATGGTTTTCCAGCCAGTTTTTATGGAGAGCCGGGGGTCCTGGGAATGCTAGCCAATGGGATCAGCGCTTTTCTTGTTTTGCTTCAGAATTTTAACACAGCACACACTGGAATCAAACCAGGTGGCGTGGAGAACATTCTAGCAGGTAAAAATTGCATAAGACTGTGAAAAACACATTGCATGTATTTATCTATTCTTACATTAGATGAACTAATGCTCACTCAAACTTCCCGTTTGCTTTTTGTTTTGTAGGTGTTCACCTGATTCTCATAGGTGGTGTATGCCAGCTTGTGGCCGGCCTTCTCTCTTTCCGCAAGTATGACCACCTGAGTGGCACGGCCTTCATTGGCTATGCTGCTCTCTGGGGTAGCTACGGTGCCACTCGCATATACTCCGGTGTCGCCAGCGGCATGCCTATTACGAATGTTTCCATGTCATTTGAAGCAGTGAGCAATGTGTCACTGTCAACAAACCTGATGAGCAATGTGTCACTCATCAATACCACGGCAGAGATCCCTATATGGCTTTCTTCCTTGTCCATAACAGAACCAGCTGTCTCTGGTTTGGTGCCTTACATCCTGCTCTCCTTCCTGTTGGCATTCTGCTCTGCCACAGTCAACTACATCATGCCCTTTGTGTTTGGCGCCATCACAGCAACCTTGCTGTTTGAGGCAGTAGGTCTGGTGGCCGGCTGGGCTCTTGTGGTCTCTGGGGTGCTGGAGCTTCTTATCCTGCTCTTTGCCATTTACGGCTCGGCTGCACTGCTTATCAAAGGCCTCGCACAACGCTATGTCCTCAAGGGCTTTGGTACTCCACTCTTCAATGTCCTCCTGCTAGGGACGACCAATTCCAACAATGCAAAAAGCCCCGGTCAAGAGAAGAAGAAGAACACCAAATATGCTGAGCCAATGGCCCTGGGCTTCTTCTGTGATACAGTCTCTGCCTTCATCTTTGCCTTCTACGGTTTTGGTTACTTGAAGTCCTTTGCCCTGGGCGTCACCTGGGTGTCCATCATTTCGACTGCCCAGCTTTTCTCCAGTTACTATGCCTACCTCCGCCAAGACTGCTACCACACCACCAAGTTTGGTCTCCATGCCACCTATTGGTTGATCAAGGCTTGGGAGGAGTTTGTAGCTTCTGCTCTGATTGTTGAGAAAGATAAAGTGACCTCGGGCAGAGAAGCAATGGTTGGCGATTGGTTCTTTGTTGCTGCTGCCCTGGTGCTCTGCGTACTGAGCCTAAACACAGACTCTCTGGAGCTAAGCCACAATGTACTGTTCTTCCTGCTCACCATCTCCACCGTGCCTCAGATCCCCCTGCAAGGCTACCACATCTTCTTTGGAGTGGCCTGCTCCCTGTTTACAGCAGCCTCCATGTACGGCACCTTAGCCCGTCTCATTAACAGCATAGCTGAGAAGACCCTGATCCCCGTGGGCCAACAGCCAGTCTCCTCCGACAAACTGAGTTGTGCACTAGGTTGCTGTAGGTCAAAGGTTGAAGCCTCCACACACACTGACCAAATCCCGGATGCCTTGTTCTACATCTGTAATGGAGTGGCAGCCCTATCAGCCATCCATGCCAGAACCTCCAGTCAAAACTCCTCCTTCCTCCACCTGACTATTCCCTGGGTGCTGATCTCAGGAGCCATCATCCAAGCGTACGTCAGCCGGCTACAGGTCAGCGGAGGCCGGCGCTTTGGGTCCGTTATTCCCTCCTTCTATGTGGCTGTCTGGGCTACATGGACCTGGTTCAGGTTTGCAGGTGTGTGGAAAACACATTTCATTAAATTGCATGAAGTTTAGATTGGAATTTATTGTTATTACACTTAAACACTTCAAAATAAATAAAAATAAAGAATAAAATGAAATAAAATAAAACAACATGTTTACATTTGAAATTATTCTCATGACAACTTTCACCACATATTAACCAAGAATTGTGTTTCAGGGCTCCTGCTCCAGCTCTCCACTGGGCCTAACTATGGTTTTGCGGCTGGGGTCATTGCTTTCTTGGTCATTAATGCTTTTCTCATGTTGATCGGTGAGTGTCAGAGCAGCATCTCATCAATATTATATTGAAAGACCAATGTAGATATATTGTGTATTGATTTTTGTTTTTGTGAACGTTTCCCACATTGTTTTTTTATTTTTTTCCAGCGGCATACAGGAACCTTGTCTTACTGTTTCTGACCACAGTCATGGAGGTAATGCTGGTCTGCCTTCTCTTGTCCACTCTCCAGAAACTTCCATATCAACTGGAGGGTAAGGAAACTCTTTATTGTAACAACAGTTCCTTCTTACTCTCTGTTATTTTAGTTGTACATATTAGCAATAATTTTTTTAAATGAAAATATTGAAAAGCTATTGATCTTTTGCAGTTGCCATGCTTGCGGTGTTCTCCATCCTTTGCATGTATGGAGCTCTGGCAACACTGGCCAACGGCATCTTCTCCCGGAGCCTACTGCCTATGGGCCCTCCACTGTTTAAGGTAATATCATTATTTACGCCCTATTTCATTATAGCTCTATTATATCACACTGCACAGCTAATGTTGAATTCAAAATAATCTCTTATGCCTTCTAAGGATGAGAAAAGAGAGAGTCTGCTTCAGTGCTAACCTGTCCTGTGGCTGAATCCCGACTGAGCAGTGGGCTAAAGAAGATCTCAAAGCTGCTGGAGGACGGTGGAGTTTGCGGCATCCCAACAGATACTGTCTATGCCCTGGCAACTTCCTGCAAGAACCCTCTGGCCATAGAGAAAATCTACAACATCAAAGTAAAACTCAATTTCCAAACCATCAGTACTGTTATTTACCGCAAATTGTGAACCTAAAGGTCTTGCATCTGACCACTGTATGTCCTTTTGCCTCTCTCAGGACAGACCTACTGAGAAGCCAATTTGTATCTGCATTTCCAGTGTGGAGCAGCTGGTAGCCACCAAGCCCCATTCAGCCCTCTTCTCTGGGAATTCATGCAGAATGTGTATCCAGGGGGCGTCAGCTGCATTGTCAGCAAAGGAGACTGGCTCTACAGACTGGGTAAGGAGGCCATTGGCCATGCTTGCCACATGAAGGGTCAACAGTAAAAACAACTATAATTTGTTTATGAAAATCATGTTTGTTTTAATCTGTGGTGTTTCTTATAGGTGTGGGTCCAGCTTATGACCGTGTGGGCACCAAAGACAGCATCATGATCCGCGTCCCTGACCACACTGTGACAGGCCACCTCTGTAACATCACAGAGGTCCCCTGGCCATCACCTCAGCCAATCCCAGTGGAGAGCCAGACAGCACTCACCATGACATGGTTATCAGGTACAGGTATGTGCTTCTTTAGAGCACAGTGCTTTATTCATTCCCTCAAGTTTGATTGAAATTATACAATATTGGAAGTGTTTTGCCTTGAGATTACATGTAATGTGATGTTAGCTTTCTGCTTAGTTATGTCAAATCTGAAGGCTTGCACCAGAACGAGACACGCACTATGTAAACTGTGGTTATCGCTTATCTGTACATTGAATGATAGTGTTTGCTACAGAGAATGTTACTAGATTGATTGATCGGCAGGATATTTACAGTATACTGTTGGATCATGATCACATTTTTAATTGAACCTCTGCCCCTCAGCCGATTGGGACACAAGATCCAGGGAGTTCTGTGTGATGGAGAATCGAATGAACTGGTGGCCTCCACTGTGGTCAACTGCTTGAAAATTGACGAAGGTACAAAACTGAATTGTCCATAAGCACTCACTCATTCACTCACTCACTCACTCACTTACTCAGTTAATCAAGCTCTTACTCTCCCTCAGACACTCAGTCACTCAAAGATATTTTTTTCTACAGGAACCATAACCATTGTAAGGGAAGGATGTGTGCCTGCTCTGAAGGTCCAACAAGTCTTTGAAAAGTGAAGGGCAGCATGCTATAAGGATCCTCTGTTCGTCTGTCCTGCACTTTTTCAATTCTGCCTTTCTCCTATTCCCAAGCTATGATCAGAGTTCCAACACCATATGAAGACTACTTATTACAGCAATACAGTAATCGAAGAATAAATAAGAACAATTACTGTGTAGATTAGAAATTATTTAAAGAATTAGTTATTTTATTATTTAAATGATTTAAAAAACAACATGAATATATTGTATATGTAAGGAATAAAAAATGACCAGCAGTGCGCTAATACAGAGAAAGAAGAGGAAGGGTAGATTTTGTTACCTTTCTGTAACTAGCCTCATTCCTCTTCTCATGTTAATATGTTATACGT
>JAPMUY010005092.1:0-36607 GCA_026901105.3 Galaxias olidus | reverse complement strand
TAAGGGTGCCACTTTATCAAGCAACGAGGAGCAATGTTCATTAAAAGATTGCATTCAGAGCTCAACATCATTACGATTCGAATTAAGGTCACAGTAAAAATGCGCTGAGAATTTATCAACCCTACTCTGAGTAATGATGTGAGAACGCGACATTCTCTTAAGACACAAAGGGTCTGCATTTACAGAAAGATCAAAGAAAATACATTTTTGATCACTGATCAAAAGGTCCTCACAATGGATATGATCAATATCTAGTCCCATGGTAAAAACAAGGTCCAAAGTATGACCACCTGTGTGAGTGGCGCCAGAAACGTGTTGCTTGAAATTAAAAGATTCAGTAATATTAAGAACTTCAGAGGCTACACAATTCGTGGCATCATCGATATGCAGGTTAAAATCTCCAACTAGTACCACTTTGTGCAGTTTAAAAATAGAAGTCAAAAAGTCAGTGAACTCAGCTAAAAACAGACCTGCTGGACCAGGAGGTCGGTAAATTAATACACAATAATACGGCTTTAGCCGACCAACTTTAGTCAGCTGTTGTTCAAAAGTAGTAAAAGGTTCCGTGCTCACCAACTGGCAAGAATACCGATTTTTCCAGACCACAGCGAGCCCTCCACCGCGGTCTGACAGACGCGGAGTCCCAATAAAAGAACAATCCATGGGTACGGAATGAGATTTGTGCCAAAAGTCTACAAAAGTAAAAGCAAAATCCACAAACAAAAAAGAAGATAACGAAAAGCATAGCTAAAATCCAAAAGCAAAAAAAGAAAATACAAATACAATAAAAGAAAATACAAAAGAAAAACAAAAATACAAAAGAAAAATATAAGAAAACTATAAGCAAAACTAAAATCTATAATAAAAAAAAGGTAATAAAAAAAACAACGAAATATATAATAAGTTAAATCTTACAAATCTATATATTTTTTTTAGGGTTTTCATTTTTCATTTTAATCCGCTGTTTTCTTATGTTTTTTATTTTTTATTTTTTATTTTTGTGGGTCTGTGTTTTTGCTTTTGGATTTTTTTTTTCTTTTTGTTACAAAAATCACGTGAGGGTGGGGTTCAGAAGTGTTAATTGTGTGGTTGAATAAAAAATTACTTTAACTTAAATAGCTTCTAATTGCCGTGTATCTTACCAAAAATCCATCGTCAAATCAGCTTTAAAAAAGTAGATATCTGGTGAAAATGCTGACATTTAACAGTTACCGTTATCCATGATTCTGACACTGTTATTGCAGAGCTCCATTGACCCGGCCACGATGATCCAGGCCCAAGTTGATTCTAGAACACCTGCTTAACTTATATAAATCTAACTCATAAGATAAATTTGGCGGTCATCATTATTAGCTACTTGGACTTCGTGGCTAATGTTGAGTTGTTTCCCCTTTTGACATCCACTGTATATTTAACTGTGCTGTAGCTAAGTAGGTAATTATAATCGTAGGTTATATAAATTCATGCGTTTTCGTGTTTAGTTACTCTGAGACTGTGAGGACTCGGCACCAGTACCGGACCAATTTGGTGCCCTAGGCAAGAATTTAGCTGGTGCCATTTGCACCGCAGCCATTTCCACCACCAATCATTGTGTTCATACGCTCACACAGTACTTGCATAGCATTATACCTTTCAATTCCTTTATTTCAGAAACAAACAAAAAACACTAATAAAAAGAAGTGATGTAAAACAAATAATAAATAGGGTATTGCACAAAATATGGTATTAAAGAAACGAATGCAGGCATAAAAAGATGTATAAATATAATATACATAAGAGTATTGCACACAAAACTATATTACAGAAACCTCAGTGCAATATGCGTCATCTTGCATTCTTCTACAGTCTCACTCGCCTTGCATTTCTTGCAGCAAAGTCATCTGTGACATGATCATAATAAGACAGTCTGTGTTAGACTGCATGATTTGTACTAATGATGGAAAGTCCACTGAACATCCCTGCTCCATAGTAGATCTTGAGTAGGTTTTAATTAGTTAGAACTTGGAGAAACTTCAGCCACTGTAAACGACCCACCACCTGTCCACTTGACCCCATCCCTACTAATATCCTACAATCTATCTCTCAGGACCTCCTCCTTTTCCTGACCTACCTCTTTAACACATGCCTGTTCAACAGGTATTTCCCAGCCACTTTCAAAATGGCTAGCGTAACATCACTTCTCAAGAAATCCTCTCTCAACCCATCTGATGTTAACAACTACAGGCCTGTTTCTCTTCCCCCCTACCTGTCCATAACCCTTGAACGAGCGGTACTCAACCATCTTTCTTCCTATCTCAAGCAGAACAATCTCCTAGATCCCCACCAGTCAGGATTCAAGGAGGGCCACGCAACGAGACGGCCCTTCTCGCAGTTACGGGGGCCCTCCACACAGCTCGAGCAGACTCCCTTTCCTCTGTTCTCATTCTCCTAGACCTCTCTGCTGCTTTTAACACTGTGAACCACCAGACTCTCCTCCTTACCCTTGAAGACCTGGGCATCTAGGGGTCTGCGCTCTCCATGCTTGCATCCTACCTGACGGGACGATCGTACCAGGTAGCCTGGAGAGGGTTGGTCTCAAAACCGTGTAGCATCTCGACCGGGGTCCCTCAGGGCTCAGTCCTGGGCCCTCTCCTTTTCTCTCTTTACACAGAGTCACTGGGCTCAGTCATACATTCGTATGGCCTGTCCTATCACCGCTACGCGGATGACACTCAACTAATGTTCTCCTTCCCTCCCTCTGACACACAGATGGTGCAACGCATATCGACATGCCTGGCTGGTATCTCAGCATGGATGGCAGCTCACCACCTGATGCTCAACCCTGAGAAAACAGAAGTTTTTTTCATCCATGGGAAGTCCAGCCCTTCCAAGACCTAACCATCACCGTCGATAACACTGTGGTCTCCTCCTCTAGTACGGCAAAGAACCTGGGGGTCACCCTGGACGACCGGCTGTCCTTCTCAGATAACATTTCGGCAGTAACGCGTTCCTGCAGATTCCTTCTCTACAACATCAGAAGGATACGGCGCTTCCTTACAAGAGAGGCTGCGCAGGTCATAGTCCAGGCCCTTGTCATCTCTCGCCTGGACTACTGCAACTCCCTCTTGGCTGGGCTGACTGCGAGCGCCATCAAACCGCTTCAGCTCATCCAGAACGCAGCCGCTCGTCCGGTCTTCAACCTCCCTAAGTTCACTCACACTACTCCTTTACTTCACACACTGCACTGGCTACCGGTAGCAGCGCGCATCAAATTGAAGTCACTTGTCCTAGCCTATCGGGTGAGGATCGGATCTGCACCCCCCTACCTACAGTCGATACTCAGACCCTACACCCCATCCCGACCACTGCGCTCTGCCACTGGATGTCGCCTTGTTGCCCCCTCACTCCGTGGAAGGGACAGCCTGGCACCTCGTTCACGACTTTTCTCTGTCCTTGTCCCTCAGTGGTGGAATGACCTCCCCATGAACATTAGGACCGCAACATTTTTGTTCACTTTCCGCCGAAAGTTAAAGACTCACTTGTTTCGACTGTACTTCGGCTCTTAAATGTGACATTGCGTCTACCTAGCCTTTCTACTTGATATACCATGTAATCATTTGCACTCAGAAATTGTTTGTAGTTGGTTTGTGAAGGTTTTGTTTATTATCCTGATGTTTAATATAGCACTCGCTTAGCTCTTACCTAGATGATTAGGTCAGGGATGCACTTATTTTCTCTACCTGCAGGTGGTAGAGAAAGGAGTATGCAGGTGAACCAGGATGCAGGGGTGGGAGGAAAACATTTCAAAAGTGCATCTGAAGAGAAAAGGCGTATGTGAACATTAGGTGTTACATTATATTATTAAAATAAAGCTTCTGATGGTCATACCCAACTACTAATGGCAATATTAAAGTAGGAATAACGTTGGCTATCACTAAGATGTCAACACAAATGTATGTCAATTTTTTTAGGCAGACAGTGGACGATTTGTGAAGCGCACTTAAGCATATTTTTCAATATTTTGATGTAGGTTTTTCCCCAAATAGTTGAATAGTCTTTCCAACTTTTCCAAATTAATTTAAGGTGTGAGTAAATGACGTTAACCCTAGCTATTTTTGAAATTAACGAATTAGGCTAGCTATCGTCCAAAGTAGGCTAATAGGCTAGTTCCAACGGTAACTACTGCAATAGATATTCGTTCATCATCACGTCATTCCATACCTGTCTTTTTCCCGTTGTTCCTCCTCTTCTTTTTCGTCCCTGGGCACCAGAGGGCTTTGGTCAACCTTACCGCAGCCAGTGTCACGGGCCGGCACCGCTCGAAGTCGGCACTGTTCATTTGCAGCTTGCTGTCCAAAGTCTTCAAGCGCATAATGATGATGCATTTAAGAATGGGTGTTTTGGAGCCGAAAAAATAGCTGTCACTCCAACTACAATGGGCCAATAGAAATCATCTCTTAAACCCCGCCCTCACGTGATTTTTGTGCCAAAAAGAAAAAAAAATCCAAAAGCATTAACACAGATCCACAACCCAAAAAATTAATAAAAAACACATAAGAAAACAGCGGATTAAAATGACTAAAGTGAAAACCATAAAAAACAAATATAGATTTGTAAGATTTAACTTATTATACATTTAGTTTATTTTTGTATTATCTTATATTTTAATTATAGAATTTAGTTTTGCTTATAGTTTTCTTATATTTTTCTTTTGGAATTTTTTTTTTCTTTTAGATTGTCTTTTTGCTTTTGGATTTTAGCTATGCTTTTGGTTATCTTCTTTTTTGTTTGTGGATTTTGCTTTTCCTTTTGTAGACTTTTGGCACAAATCTCATTCCATACATAGGGCACAGTTCATTTAAATGAATAAATTCCATATTCCGTTGCCAAGTTTCAGTTAACAGGAAAGCCAAATTTTCCCTTGTGAACAAGTCATTTAGTACGGGAGCCTTATTTGCCACAGAGTGAGCATTAATCAAGCACATTTTGATTGAAGAAGCCGGCGTATCGTCCTCAGCACAGGAATCTTTGGGAGTGCGTGTAATCGGACGGATCACTCGCGCACCATGGCGATCCCGACCATTGCAACGGCAGTCGGTGAACACTGACCACAGTTGAGAAAGTCTGGCGGGGCTGCACCGGGCCCATGCGGCGACGGACTCTCCTACCTCAACGCCAGGGTAGATCAGCGTGGGCCTTCTGGTCGCGGGGATACTTGGAGGTTGGCAGCAAGAACCTGCTTCCAGAGACGGCGGGATTTAACCTGAGACCCAGCCTTAGTTCCTCGCCTCCTCTTACCGCGCTTCTTAGCCGACAACCCCAGTTTCCCCCTCCAATCGCACATCGGTGGTATTCCATGGGACGATGAGAAAACCACCGGGGGTAGAGGTGGATAGTTCCCGACAGCAGACAAACTATCCA
The DNA here is from genome assembly GCA_026901105.3 of Galaxias olidus. Taxonomy (NCBI): domain Eukaryota; kingdom Metazoa; phylum Chordata; class Actinopteri; order Galaxiiformes; family Galaxiidae; genus Galaxias; species Galaxias olidus. The sequence continues at coordinate 31,207 of JAPMUY010005092.1, read as the reverse complement.
TAGAGCTTCTAATTAATAATAACATTTGCCGATCGTAGACCAAGGCAGTCGAGACATCACGAACAGACAGGAACAACGTCAAAATCAAATACAGGACCAAGAAAAGATGAGACAAGGTAGACAGAGACAACCAAGCCATGGCAGCGGCAGAGCCAAACACGGGCGCAATCTTGCCGAAACAAGATGTCACCTTTGTCCTACTTTTCACCTTGCTTGGTTTACCTTGCGGGTCGCGGAGCAAACAGGCCAATGTGTTCTGTTTCCCTTGTATTTTTTTAATCGGGCGTTGTTAACGTTATAGTTGTTTAACTAGAGAGACATGACATTTCAGCGCAAATAATAATTTAGATGTGTACAATTATAAAATAATACGTTTAACTAACTAGTATTTCTGGTGCCGACTTGCAAGGGCAGCACCCAGATAACAATTAAACATTGGAACTACATTGGATAAACGTCGGGCCAAGCGTTGATTATAAGTTGATCTCTGACGTTGATTCCGCATCGGTTTGCTCATCGAATTAACGTATCAATGCATTGAAATTAGACTGATTCAATGTTAGTTAAGACAAAGGAAATCAACGTTTTGGATGAACATTTTTATTTATTTATAAATGGGTAAGCAATAAATTACGTGGACACTAAATTGACCGATATAGGCCTATAACATCTCAAAATCTTTATTTCTGTATTATGTAGATGCCTACTTAATTTGTATTGCATTTCTAATATTTAATCTAAACATAACACTATCTAAAAACTAAATACAACAATGATAGTGTATGAAATCAAAAAGTTTATTATTTTGCAGGGAGATGGCGTCCAGTTCCTCTTTCCCTATCCGGAGCGTAGCGAAGCCATTTTTTTACGACCTCAGCAAATTCTGCCTTTGTGGCCTCCCTACCCTGTGGGGTCTTTCTAAGTGCACCTATAAAAACACAGCAACAAAAAAAAACAATAGCATTGATGCATTCGCAATATTAATTCATCAAAAACATTGTGATATTTTATTTCATAAGGGTCCCCCGTCTTCAATTAGGCTACTTGTTAATTAGACACACTTTCCCATAGCTTTACATAGTTACATGTATTACAAAAACAGATTCTTTAAGCCTTAATATTTTTCTAATGACTTACAAAATATGAAGCCCTTTAATTTAAGATTGTCAAAACTGTTCTTTCCCCCCTTCCAGCCCAGTTGAAAAGGCAAGCTAGTTTGTTGCTGAAAACAGCACACAACATTCGCCTTACGGTGTCGTCCATTTTTATTCCCCCAAGTAGGGACAGTTGATTGGCCTAAACACATAAAAACAATATGACAGCCAAAGATAGGTTACACACTATAAAGGTCTAATTTCTTGTCAAGTAGATTTCCTGTAGAGTAAGAAAACAAAAGAAGTGTTAATTTACCAGAAAGGAGTTCTTGATGTATCATATCGATTGATTAAAATGAAAACACCGAGCCGTTACCAAGGGCTCTACATCATGTACGCATACATACATGTGTATGCACACATACATGGAAGACAGATAGAGATAGACAAACAGATGAGGGAAAGCAAATATTTATTTTTCTTTGATTCCCATTGACCTGCATTTGGAGAAAAAAAAACATACATTCTAATTGATCATTAAAATTAATAGGTCTTAACAGTGTTGTTATGACAACTGTGAAAATAAAAAAGTGTAAGAGCAAAATGCTGGCTGTCTTTACCAACTTTGTCCCTTCCATGTCCTCCTCCTCCAGCAATCTCTCCAATCTATGCAGCTCCTCCATGCTGCCCAAAGGTATGGAGGTAGTCATTGCCTCCTCAGTAATGTGGGACACGTTCTTGTTCACCAGCAGATTAAAGAGTGCTCTTTGGTCCCTCAGCTCCTGTTTAATCTCAAGCAGTGATCTTATAATGTGCCTTTGAACGGGGCACATTACTGCAATATGCGTAAGAAAAACTTGAAAAGGTTGACACACTATAAGACAGCACAAATATGAAATATCAAAATAGACATTAGTTAACAGTGGAATAAACCGTGAAGCAAAGTGCATTTTTTAACATAAGTGCAACAACACTGATAAATACATACCAGGACGATCAGAAGGATCAATTCATAAAATACAAAGTGACGGAGAAGCAAATTTGTATCAAATCAACATTTGGTGTGACCACCCTTCGCCTTCAAAACAGCATCCCCTGCCTAAAACTTATGCACAGTACTGTATATAGATATGATTATTTCTTTCATCAACATCACTATGACATTCCTACCTACCAATAGGGGGATAGTTGCAGTGACGGTTCTGGTGGCCAAGGGAAGGGGTGAAACCTAAAGCAAAAAGAAACATTTAATATCCAAGTGTTTTGTTGCAATCAAGGTTTTATTTTTTTAAATATAAAGTATGTGAAAGAACTCTATGGTCATATCTATGTGTAAACAATCATACAAATGTTTACTTACAAATAGGATGAGCATTTGGATGCTTATCTTTGGGGCTATGTGAATGGGTATTGAAAGACTTATGAAACAAACAAGCCACCACAAACACACATAATTGACTTGAACGTCTGCAAAAACAAATTTTTGTTACAGCAACAGAATAAGGAGGAAAGCTTACGAATATGGTGTACAGGTGGATAATAGTTTTCAGGGATGATGGGTGGAGCAAAACCATCAAAGTTGTTTCCTAAAATCGAACACACACAGCAACTGATGTCACGTGACACCCAAGCGATTGTCACACCAGAGTCTAAAAGCCATTGATTGTCGTTTTTATGAACCAGGATAACTGAATACTTCTTACCAATAGAAAGACCAATATTTTTTTCCCTAGATGCCAGTGCAGAGGCACAATGAGAAATCGCAGTGTCCAGAGAGACTGGCTCTGCAAGATCACTGGGTGACTGATTATAGTCATTCATGTAAGGGGAAAGGATATCGGCAGTAAATTCTGCAACACAGTAAACAATACAATAGGAATATCTCAATTATTACATTTTATCCTTCTGGGCATAGGCGACCATTACTCTGAAGTACAAAATACAACCTATGCAGTTAAGGGGGTGCTGGCAGACGTGCCTTCTTTCTGACTTGCTCAGTGTCAGACAGATCATTGGCTGCATACAATGCCAGGCGCTTCGTGGGTCTAATGAAGGTATAATTACAATAATAATAACAAAATTACATGAATAACATTCATATAAAACACAACCCCCACATTTTTTTTCTTTTGCGATCCTCCTACTCCTCGTCTGATGCAAGTTCAGAGGTATGGGCCCCTGGCGTAACCTTTTTTAGGACAGAGTATGCCTTCTCAAGTGTGTCTAAAAAAGATAAGCATACAAACATAGCATATGCAGAGCGTATGTTCATTACACTATTAACTTTTTTATACATTATGAATAGTTGTAATTAACCTTTCAATTTGATTTTAAATTAAATTCCCTCACTCACCATACGTCTTTAAAATTTTAATTGGTGCATATTTTTCCCAATCCACTCCTACGGGTTCTCTACTCCTAATGGCCACCTTGGCTCTGGCATTGTTACATTTTGGCCAAAAACACGTTGTTTTCCACCCAATGTTGAAGAACAACCTCAGTGGCCAGGTCGGGGAATTCAACCACACACCACGGGCCCTGCATCATTTTATCAGCCATACCTGGATTGTAAATAATGTTACAGTAAAAAAAAAGAAGCTATACAAAACTTTATTTACAAGGATAGAAAGATATTAAAATCGCTGACAGAAAACCTGGGTTGCTGCGTATTCAGCTCCTTATACCCAAGGTCACCACTGCAGTGAGCATCAGTGTATTAACATTTAAATAAAGTTTCCATGTGAATGATTAACCTATAACTAACTTTATTCATTCATTCATTCATTCATTCATTCATTCATTCATTCATTCATTCATTCATTTATTCATTCATCTTTTTAAATTTATTTATTTATTTATTTTTATTTTTTTTTAAATAATTTTTATTTGGTTGGTTGGTTGGCCTAATTTTGATGGAGAGGCATTGCAGAAAATTTTCCATTTGGTCTAGGACATACTTTCTTTTTATGTTAGAGACAGGCGCCGTCTCAGTTGTACGGCATAACAGAGATACCAAGTAACAAGCAAGAATGGCAGAATTGCATGGGTAATTGTATATCGGTTCCCTGCACTTAAATCTTTGAAATATAACACAACTAAAGCCATTTTGCTGAACGATTGATTTAATTATGCAAATATCCTCCTCAATCTGTACACAGTTGTCTGCCTGTTTTTAAGGGTAATTTATACCTAGGCAACTTAACTATCTTCAATTTATCAGTCAATGGGTTTGATGAAGATTTGACTGTTGATAACTCAGTCTTTTAACAACTTGCTGGAGTGGATGGCAGGGCTTCCTAACCATTTTCTTAAGTTTATCCAAGTAATTTTCATAAGGAAAAGCCGAAATGTTATCAAGGGTGCCATGTCATTTGTATTCTCCTGCCAAATGTATCATTTGATGGATGTTATACACTATTTCCCCTTTGCCATACAGTTCCCCAAAGTGATTGACAAAAGACACAAGTGTCTCATTGGCAAAGTCAATCATGGCAACAGATAGGTCTGGACTGAGTAAAAGAAACATACCAATAGACTCTCAAGGTAATCCTTTAGAACAACTGGTCCCGAATAAAGCATAAGTTGACAAAACTGTGGCTTTCCACCTATCCATTTCACTTAAAGGTCGTGGCTTCCTAGCAAACTTTGCAAACTAGCTCTGCTGAAATGGCGTCTACTGTTTGAGAAGAGATCTTCACTCGGAAATTTTTTCCTTTTTTCCACATATGTAAAAGCTTCTTCATAACTCCAAGGCAGCATGCATGCACATAATCTATAGGAAAGTGATTAATCATGTCGCATGTGTCAGAAAGTGGACCTAATGTTTGATTTAAATGATGTTCTTCATCTTGAAGTTGCAAGAAGTTGGCATGTGTTCTTAGGTCAGCATTGGTGTCAGAAAAGGTCATTTTGTTTCTCCACACACTCTGCACAGTGCATTTTTCACAGCCTGAATAGCCATTGTGTGATTTTATGTTTTTTACACATGCTCTGGCAGGTGCATCACAAATAAAAGAGGAAACCACTACAGTAAAATGGTTGTCATGAGAAACAATTCCATCCCTAAGTATAATTCTAAGTTCTGCGGTGAACTGTTTAAGGTATTCCCATACAGATTCCGTTTTTTTTTTAACCACAAAATAAGCCAACTAAAAAGGGGGGCCTGGTTTTGTCGCAATTGACTGTAGCCAGGATTGGCCAAAACTGAATTTTGCTGCTTTTAAAAAGTGAAAGGCCGTCTATGTTAAACTGAACTTTAAGTAATTTTAGATTTTGGGGCATATCTGATAATGTATCAAAGACAACTTGTAAACCTTTAACAAGGCCAAAATGATAGTACTCTCCATTGCGAATTCTGGTGGTTGAAACAGAAGTCTGGGTGCCAAGAAGTGTTCTAGCACCTTTTGGAAGTCCCAGATCTGGAAATTGAGATCTCAAAATACACAAAAATGCCGAAATGGCCATCAAAGATATTCCAGAGGATGATGCCCAGCTCTGTAATTTGGAATTTAAACTTTCACTCATGATATCTGAATCTGGGCTATCATCAGTGTCACTTGACTCTTCTGAAAGATTGAAAAACAAATCTTCATCAAGAATGCCTGAGTAATCAATACAAATATTTTCTGGATCATCATAAGAATGATCACATTGATCATCATCATGGGGATGATGATCAGTGTTTACTTCCAAATGTATTTGTTGAAAAGCAACTTTTTCTCTGTAATATATTGAAGAATAATTTATTTGGGCAGACTTATTGGTGCATAATTCTGATTGAATATCATGCTCTATTTCGTGGAGACTACTTAACACCTTTCTTCTTTTGGTCCAATATGATGCTGCCGTCACAAAAACAATGAAGTTATGCAGGGTTTGAGCTATAAAAAATATATATAAAGGATGGTGTACCTTTACAGTGACAACAGTCCATGATCACAGGAACACAGATGACATGGAAAAGACAACAAAGAGTCATGGTCAAATATATAGTTTTATCTTTTTAATAATGTGTTAAGCCTTTTTTAGTTTCCTGAGAATGAGGCATTAAAAGGAGGAGGGACGTTTACTGAAGGCTCATGACACACAGGGCAACTAGACGTTGTCTGAGGTATAGGAGAAATTCGCAAAATGAATAACGTTTTGATTACGTTATAAAACAAAAATTATCATGTAAGTATTTTAACGGGGGCACGCAAGCAATTGACATTCCGAAACTAAAGAAATTAGCTCTCCTAACATTAAGTTCAATTGTCAAGCTAATGTTAAAGACTAGCTAGCTAAATTAAGTTTTCGCTACATTGAAGCTGATGCGTAATTCACAGTAATGTTACAGAAAATAGTCAGCAAATCAGTCACAATCTCTCAACCAAAATACACTTTGAACTTTATATTTATAGGGCAGAATAAAATTATCTAATTACAAAATTTCGGGAAAATAATTACTCTGTCTGACCTCAGTGTTGTAGTTGTCCAGTTGAAAACTTTAATAGTTGAAAGTTTTAGAAAAAAATCCGTTATTTTAAGTTACAGTAGGAATTCCAAACAGTATTATCCACGCGGCACAGATCGGTTTGTAGGTTGAAAATCCGATGTCAAGCACGCACCGATTAGATACATCGTTCTGCGATGTTGAAACAATGTATCTACCTCGACCTAACACATCGGTCAACAGTTTCATCGAAATCCTATGTTGAATCATCCATTGAAAATTCATCGCCGACCGATACTGATGTATATAACCCAATTTCAACGTCTATTCAATGTTTGATTGTTATCTGGGCAACGTTTAATAGACTAATTGCACACATCCCTAACAAATTGCAAGAATGCTGTTAAATAACGTTTGCAGCAACCTTTGCTTAATTCTAGGGATGTAACGATACACTAAATTCATGATGCGATACAATTCATGATACTGGATTTGTTATACGATTTTCTCACGATATAAAAATAAAATAATAAAATAAGAAAAATGATGACTGAAAAAGATACCTTTCATTATTTCTGGACAGAAACTACAAAATACTTGTTATTTCTGAGTTAGTGAATAAATTATGCAAAACAATTCACAAGTCTATACATATTTAATAAAGGTCTGACAGTATAATTATCATACTCCAAAATTACACACAACAATCTGATGTGTAAAAAAAAACAGTTTACCATTACATTCACATGAGGTTTTCACTCATTGCCCTGGCAACGGAGCTACTTGTGAAGGAGAAAGTTGTCCGAGAGACCACAGAAACAACAGCATTTTACACTTGTGATGTCTCTGTCAGTTATATACAGACTCAAGACAAAGTATATGCATAAAACCGTTAGCGTTATCCTCTGCTAGATAACGAGCCAGCGTTTAGCTTTAGAGCCCTTTGTATCGCAATTCATGTTTTCATGTTACCAATTTCAATCATCACATATTTGCATCGCGATTTAACTGTCTCGCGAAGTATCGTTATATTCCCACTTAATTCCATAAAGATATTAGCGAAAAATTTATTACGCTGTATAGGATAGTGTTTCTTTTTGAATGAACTAAATCCCTAATAACTTAGAAATGATGGCAATCAAAGTACAGGCTTATATTATTTATTATTATTTATCTGATCCAATGGCCTTTCTGTGTGGAGTTTGCATGTTCTCCCCGTGTTTTGTGTGGGCTTCCTCTGGGTACTCCGGTTTCTTCCCACCATCAAAAAACATGCTCCATTCTCCAACCAGTGCCCTGACCAGTCACTGCCAATTCACCTGAAGTCGGTCTATGTGTCCTGTGTGTGTGAGCAAGTCTGTCGCAATATGTTGGGTGAGCAAGTCTGGCGCAAATTGGCTGCCGTGGTATCACTCAGACTGAGTGTTGTTTGATAGCTGTCGGTCCATTCGATGTTTGTTCTGTGTAATTAATTGGCGACCAATTTGTGCAAAGCGCTTTGAGTCTCGAGAGACTCGAGAATTATTATTATTATATTTTTAGAGTGAATTACCCCCCCTTTTTTCAACATCATCACATCACAATGTTTCAGCAGGTCAACATCGCCATGTGGATTACACTGTTACTAATACACTGTTAACCCAAAAAGTGTCAATGCATTAAAATAATGTGTGCCGTTTTGTCTTTGCTTGAACATCTTTAGGCTTCTGTAATGTTAGATTTCATTGTGGTCAAGGGAGGAGGCTTAATTTTTTCCAGTTCAATCAGAGCTATTAATAACTTCAGGCTGTGTCCCACAGTTGTCAATCATCAGTACTTTCAGCGTTTCAACATAAATAGGAGGGAGGTGGGGTTATGTTTCCCATTTCTTAGCATGCCAAGATGTCTTATATATGTGGTAATCTGTTAGAAATTAGTTTTTAACTGTTGTATTACCTATTATCAATGAGCACAGACTCACCAGTGCATCAATGCTGCAATATTTGATCTATAGAAGTATTTAAAGTTTATGATGTTCATCTTGCCAATAGGGCATTGAGAAAAACAATTGACAGATATTTGAAGGTTCATCGCGATATGTTTTTGTACATTATTTTGTATTTATTTATTATTAAAACATGTTCTAAAATTAACAAAAAGTCTATGCAAATGAAGGTTGTTGTTTATTATTATTATATTACAAATATATTTTATGCGGCCAATACTCTTAACTGTTAATTATTAACCCTCAAAACCCATTCATTACAGCCCCAATGTATCATTTTAAATAACTAGTTCTATATTTATAATCAATATTATTTTTGAAGTTAATTATAGACACATTATTATTTAAAACACATTGTACTCTTGTGTTAGGTTAGAAAATAAAAATACTTACTGAAAAGTAATAGGATATTTCATATTTCCTACTTTTTTCTGGGTAAGTTTAGACCATTCTTGACCACATCTTTTTATCCGTCTTTCTTCCAACTCTATTCTGACTTCTCTTAGTGGTGTTTATGGGAAGTGAAAAGTACCCAGCAGAGAACGGGTTTGATGCATTCCTGAAAAAGCATGGTGGCAGCGACAACGCCTCCACTGATTGTGAGCGGACCATCTTTCAATTTGATGTCCAAAGAAAGTACTTCCGTGAGGCACTCGATAGGTAAGATTTAAGTCTGCCCTTGTCCTGGTTCTTTTCTCATTAAAGGCAATTGGAATAGAGTACACAAAGACTGGAGTACTGGAGTAAGGTCTAGTACTCAGTTTTTAAAGCTTCTTTGTAGCAAGTGAACACAAAAATTAGAAGTCCTTCTAGCGAGGCCTCAATGAAATGTCTGATCATTGTACTGTTGAGTTATCACTCAAATGAACAGAAAGGCTGATCCGTTACTACCATCAAGGGCTGTTAAGTTAATCAAAGTAGACCTGTTGTCAGTGTATTCTATGGATTATTTCAACTTGGTCAGTCGAATTTTTTGAAGATGCACATTTATTCTGACTTAGATTCCTGCAAAAAGTTCCAAAACATTTGGGAGAGGGGCAATTTAGGACTAATAATGATGTGACAAGTTGAAATAACAAGGTGATGTGAAACGGGCAAGAGGCAGTTGTGTTATAGCAGCAATAGCACCCTGCATTCCACCTCTGGCTTGCCTCTGAAGCTAACCAGGTTCTCCCTTGAGTGGTAGACCAGTTGCTGCTGGAAGTGGTGTTGGTTGACCAGTAGGGGTCACTCTACCCCCTGGTCTGTGGCAGCCCAATGCCCCAGGTCAGTGACAGTGACAGTAACAGGGACACTGTCCTGTACAGAGTGTCTTTCGGGTGGAGCGTTACATGTGTATTCTGACTCTTGTGGTCACTAAAGATCCCATGGCACTTCTCAAAAAGAGTAGGCGTGTTAACCCTGGTGTCCTGGCTAAAGAACCAGACCTGGCCCTATACCAACCCTGGCCTCCTAATCATTTCTTCAGCTCCCAATTGGCTAGTTAATCCCCTCTTCTGCACCTTGTGACTCTCAGTAGGCCATAAACGAATGTGTGGGGATCAAGTCTGGCACAAAATGGCTGTCGTGGCATCACCCAGGTAGGGCCTACACATTGGCCTCTAAGAAAAGCCTAATCCTTCAAGATCAAGGAAGGGTCGAGGCTCTCCAATTTCCCAACAGATGTGTCAGCTAATAATCCTGTAGTTTGAGAATAACACTCTCCAAAGAAAAATCTTGGCCATTTCAACCTCTATAGTGCACAAGAGAATTTAAGGATTTAAGGAATGTGATCAAATCTCGGTGCGTAAAGGGCAATGCAAAGAACAACCTCTGAATGTGTGCGATCGCCAATCTCTCAGACTTCACTGTCTTAAAAACCAGCATGCATTTGTTGTCTCTATCATGCCATGGGCTTGGGAATACTTTGTTAAACCATGGTCAGTCAACACCATTTGGCACTGCATCCACAGATGCAAGTTAAGTCTTTGTTATTCAAAGCAGAAGCCTTACATCTAACACTGTCGGCTTCACTTGGCTGGACAGTAGCACAGTGGAAGCCACGAGTCAACATATCTCATTGTTTATGTACAAAACATCCGTTGTGTAGTCTAGGTCAAATAAAAGACGAAAAGGACCATCCTTTCCCAGATCCAAGAACATTTCAAAGTCTTCAGGCAAAAGGATTTTTTCTATTTCTCATGTCCTTTTTAATTGCAGCCCCTGCTGACCTCAATATGTCCTCTGGTTGTCTCTGTCTCTCCACCCAGATGGGCTCAGTTCTTTATCTGTCCCTTGATGATTGAAGACGCCATTGACCGCGAGGTGGAGGCAGTAGACAGTGGTGAGTTAAAAAGACTACCTTAAAAAAATAAAAATAGTTCACACTGAAAGATTTGGGCCCGGTTTCCCATACAGGGATTAAGCTTTGTTCTAGACTAAATCTCACTCTCAATGGAGATTCTCCATTGATTATGTTTTTTAGTCCAGGATTTGGCTTAATCCCTGCAACTGACACTTACCCCTAACTGAAACTGGGCTTAGAAGTTGAAATCTGGACTATCTGTCTTCATTGAGCAAAATATGGGTTTCTATTTAAATGTTGTAGGGAAGGCATTTACCCTGCGGTGAAAATGTACTGCTTGTGTCTCCCACACTCCATTCCCACTTCTTCCTACCTCATCAAATTGCATATGGTGATCTATGGTATTTAGAGTACCAACTTGCCAGGCCCTCTGACTCCCATCGTAAAGAGATGTTGTTTGGAAGCCTGGCCAAGCCCAAACATCCAATGGGCAAGTTCTGCTGGGGTAAGGACATGCATGGCATTCCAACATGGACCAGAGTTCATTTAAACATGACTTTGATTTTACAGCCTTTAAGGTCAAATACACAGCACCTTTTCTGATTATTACACTGTGTCTGTACACTGCACACTTCTCTGTATCACACTTTCAAATGAAATCTTCTCAAGTGAAGCTGGGAAGCCTCTGAACTGGCTGCTCACCCTACATTAACATCAGCTTGGATCCCTAGGATCCACTTGCAGCTAGGCTTTTTTAGACAAAGAACACACTAAATGAGAGTCCTGTTTGCCACCCTTGCACAGTGTATCAAATAATGGCCAGCTCAAATTGCAATATTGTGTCTTAAACCAAGGTACACTGCAATTTTTCATTGTTAAATGTCACCATCTTCCCTGGCTTCTCTCCTACCCAGTTTGTATGCATCTATGCATGTATGTATTGTTCATACAACACAATGAACAAGCTAAGTTCGGAATAGCATTATAAAGTTGCAGGTGTATACAAACACACAAGTCACTTGTCTATTGTGTGTCGGACCCAGGTAATGCTCAGACCCTAAAACATGAGCCTAGAGAGAATCAGATCAACACCTACCAGAGGCTACGGGAGTTCTGGAAGAGATACTACTCTGCCCACTACATGACCCTCACTGTGCAGTCCAAAGGTACCTCACCCACCATCCACCATCCAATACTAATCAGGCAGAACAGCAAGCGAAAGTGGGGCACCATTTCTGTTCATTTTGGGATTGTGACAATATCTCGTATGGATATATATTTAGTATTTATAGTAATGGATTGAAATATCTTGTACCGTACAACATTAAAAGTAATCATACTTTGAATCTTGTATTTATATTGTTAGTATTATTGAGCTCTGCTGTGAGGGTGTGTTTGTGTGCGTGTCTAGGGGCTACGAGCCTACATATGAAGGTGAATCGCTAAGAAGCAAGGCCCAGTTAGGCCCCAAAACATTTCTTTCTAGTGTTTTTGATATTTACTGTACCAAAGTAGTCCTTTTTTTGTCTTCAGAAACATTAGACACACTGGAAGAGTGGGTTCGAGAGGTCTTCATCAAGGTTCCCAATAAGTAAGTACGCCTGCGCAAACCCGTAAAAGGTGTCTAACGGTCCGATTTGTGTAGTTAAACTAGACCTGTCCAGGATTCCTGTCCACGGCTCTTATTTATGCTTAGGCCTACTAGTTCACAAGCCTAAACACACACATGAGACATGAAGCGCCTTGCATGGCTGCTCTGCCATCATCGGTGTGTGAGTGAATGGGAGAATGGGTGAATGAGAGGTAACATTGTAAAGCGCTTTGTTCCATTCCGGTTGAAAAGCGCTATATAAATGCAGTCCAGTCCATCAAAAAAGGATGAAACCTGTTTGATCCAATTCTGGACATCCTGATTGACGCAAAATACTTCTACACTACAATGTCTGAAAAATCTTGGACAGTATACCTACCTAATCTTATATATTTTAATGATCAATTAAATAAAGTGTATGCCTCCATGCGATTTAAATTCTATTGTTGCCTGCAAACTGTTTATAGTAACACTGTTTGATCGTTTTGTGCAATTTTTTATCTGGTTGAAAAGCTCAGCCTATGGCCTCTATATTAGAAGTTATACACTGCTCAAAAAAAATAAAAGGAACACTTTGAAAACACATCAGATCTCAATAGGAAAAAAAATCATGCTGGATATCTATACTGATATGGACTGGGTAATGTGTTAGGAACGAAAGGATGCCACATCGTTTGATGGCAATGAAAATTATCAACCTACAGAGGGCTGAATTCAAAGACACCCCGAAAATCAAAGTGAAAGGCAGGCTAGTCCATTTTGCTGAAATTCCATTGCAGCAACTCAAAATGGTACTCAGTACTGTGTATTGTCCCCACGTGCTTGTATGCATGCCTAACAACGTTGGGGCATGCTCCTAATGAGACCACGGATGGTGTCCTGGGGTACCTCCTCCCAGATCTGGACCAGGGCATCACTGAGCTCCTGGACAGTCTGAGGTGCAACCTGGCGGCGTCGGATGGACCGAAACATAATGTCCCAGAGGTGTTCTATTGGATTTATGTCAGGCGAGCGTGGGGGCCAGTCAATGGTATTAATTCCTTCATCCTCCAGGAACTGCCTGCATACTCTCGCCACATGAGGCCGGGCATTGTCGTGTACCAGGAGGAACCCAGGACCCACTGCACCAGCATAGGGTCTGACAATGGGTCCAAGGATTTCATCCCGATACCGAATGGCAGTCAGGGTGCCGTTGTCTAGCCTGTAGAGGTCTGTGCGTCCCTCCATGTATATGCCTCCCCAGACCATCACTGACCCACCACAAAACCGGTCATGCTGAATGATGTTACAGGCAGCATAAAGTTCTCCAGGGCTTCTCCAGACCCTTTCACGTCTGTCACATGTGCTCAGGGTGAACCTGCTCTCATGTGAAAAGCACAGGACGCCAGTGGCGGACCTGCCAATTCTGGTGTTCTGTGGCAAATGCCAATCGAGCTCCACGGTGCCGGGCAGTGAGCATAGGGCCCACTAGAGGACATCGGGCCCTCAGGACACCCTCATGAAGTCTGACCAAACAATCAGAAACAGAGACATTCACACCAGTGGCCTGCTGGAGGTCATTTTGTAGTGCTCTGGCAGTGCTCATCCTGTTCCTCCTTGCACAAAGGAGCAGATACCGGTCCTGCTGATGGGTTAAGGACCTTCTACGGCCCTGTCCAGCTCTCTTAGAGTAACTGCCTGTCTCCTGAAATCTCCTCCATGCTCTTGAGACTGTACTGGGAGACACAGCAAACCTTCTGGCAATGGCATGTATTGCTGTGCCATCCTGGAGGAGTTGGACTGCCTTTGCAACCTCTGTAGTGTCCAGGTATCGCCTCATGCTACCAGTAGTGACACTGACCCTAGCCAAATGCAAAACTAGTGAAAAACAGTCAGAAAAGATGAGGAGGGAAAAAATGTCAGTTGCCTCCACCTGGTAAACCATTCCTGTTTTGGGGGTCGTCTCACTGGTGCCCCTCTAGTGCACCTGTTGTTAATTTCATTAACACCAAAGCAGCTGAAACTGATTAACAACCCCCTCTGCTACTTAAACTTCTGGGATATTGATCTGGTCAGTTAATTGACTTGATGCAATACTCTGATTAAAAAGTGTTCCTTTAATTTTTTTGGAGCAGTGTAGAAAGTGGGGTGAGGTCTTTAGGTCTCACATTTAACTGTCTGCATTTAACTGCATATAACTGATCCTGTGTTTGTACCCGTTCCAGTGGGCAACCTCAACCTGACTTCTCTCACCTTCAGGATCCCTTTGACACTCCTGCCTTCAACAAGCTCTACAGGGGTAAGGAAGAAGGCCTTCTAGTCGGCAACAAAGTCATTGAATGAAATGTATTGTATAATGTTATTATTTACTTTCTCACACTGCATTAAATAGGTATTTTCCAACTGACGTGTGTGTGTGTCCGTGTCCGTGTCCCCGTCCCCGTCCCCGTCCCCCAGTGGTCCCTGTGAGGAAAGTGCATGCTCTCACTATCACCTGGGCAGTGCCGCCTCAGGGCAAACACTACAGGTGAGTCCTCAACCTGAGTTCTATTCCAGTGGTTCTCAACCTTTTTGGGTCGCGACCCCCCAAAACAATGAGGTTGGTGTTCGTGGTGAGCGTGAAGAGGGTCATTTGCGTGATTCTCAATACGTGAGAGTTGGCAGCTCTGCTAACCGTTATAAGCCCTTATATAAGCTCTTTGACTCACACACCAGTGTTTCTGTTAGGAAAATTTGACGTCAGAGACCAGGACCGGCTACCTTCAAATTGACCAGTTTTGATAAACCAGCTGTTGTCATTAACTGCGTTAAGTGCGCTCAGTGGTGCCGGCATGTCGCTAAATATGTAATTCATTAATTCGAAAGGGGACCTATTATGCTTTTTGGGTTTTCCCTTTCCTTTAGTATGTTATATAGCTTTTTGTGCATGTAAAGGTCTGAAAAGTTACAAAGCCCATAGTCCACGCCAAAGTGAGGTACTCTCTCACACAGAAAACACTGCTCCTGAACTTACCTGAAACGCCTCGTTTGTAGTCCGGCGTTTTCTTCCGTAACTTATCTACGTCACTAAGTCACACATTTGAATAATGTTTGGCACGCCCTCAACCAGAACCTGTAATAGCGGAGGCTCTTCTATAGGGGGAGGCTGCAGACCTTGAGCACAGGGAGATACAGGCCCCTCAGGCAGATTCAGGCCCCAGAGACAGATTCAGGCCCCAGAGACAGATACAGGCCCCATGCAGTTTTTGGACAGGAGCTAAAGAGACAGGAGCTAAAACAAAGCATTTCAGACAGAGGGTGAATAGTGGTGATGCAGATCCAGGCAGTTTGGAATTGTTTATTGAACATTAAAACGCGTAAACCTATTCAAGTAGAACTCCTAAATAAAGGTATGAACCTGAAAATTTGCATAATAGGGTCCCTTTAAAATGTATGATTTAGCAACTTTTTTTTTTCCCCAATCTCTACGTCCTGTGACTTTTTTATTTATCGGCTTTTGAAAAACCGACTATAGTCGGCTTAACAGAACCTCTGTCACAATCTCAATAAAATCGAGTAGAATGTAAAAACAGATATATTTTTTGTGGTTTTTTTTCACACAACTATCTGGCGACCCCCAGAAATGATCTTGCGACCCCCAGGTTGAGAACCTCTGCTCTATTCAATCAGTCCATTTAAAGAAATAGCTTTGTGCTCTTCTTTCCCTCTCAATACAATTCAAAACCTAAGATCTAAAGTGTTGCATGGTGTGTCTCGTTGTTTAGAGTGAAGCCGCTGCACTATATCTCCTGGCTGATTGGACATGAAGGCACTGGCAGCATCCTGTCACTGCTCAGGAAGAGGTGAGTCCTTCTTACACCATTAACCAAATGTCAATTTATAATGGCTAATGGTGATGGATTTAATAAGCATTGTAGCTAGCTTGTTTAATCTGGCATTGTCAAACAGCCCCTTCTGGGACTTGGGTAGAGACCATGGTTGTAAAATGATGATTTGGTGTCTAGACTTGGGTACAGACCATGGTTGTAGAATGATGATTTGGTGTCTAGACTTGGGTACAGACCATGGTTGTAGAATGATGATTTGGTGTCTAGACTTGGGTACAGACCATGGTTGTAGAATGATGATTTGGTGTCTAGACTTGGGTACAGACCATGGTTGTAGAATGATGATTTGGTGTCTAGACTTGGGTACAGACCATGGTTGTAGAATGATGATTTGGTGTCTAAACTTGGGTACAGACCATGGTTGTAGAATAATGATTTGGTGTCTAGACTTGGGTACAGACCATGGTTGTAGAATAATGATTTGGTGTCTAGACTTGGGTACAGACCATGGTTGTAGAATGATGATTTGGTGTCTAGACTTGGGTACAGACCATGGTTGTAGAATGATGATTTGGTGTCTAGACTTGGGTACAGACCATGGTTGTAGAATAATGATTTGGTGTCTAGACTTGGGTACAGACCATGGTTGTAGAATGATGATTTGGTGTCTAGACTTGGGTACAGACCATGGTTGTAGAATGGTGATTTTGTGTCTTGACCTGGCTGTGTCTCAACAGATGCTGGGCCCTGGCTCTTTTTGGAGGCAACAGTGAGACGGGTTTTGACCAAAACACTACCTACTCCATCTTCTCCATCTCCATCACACTCACTGATGAAGGCCTCCAGAACTTCTTTAAGGTGAACTTTGCACACCACATCTAAAAAGATATTGAATATGTTCTTGTGCTTAAATGTTTTCACTCAGTGTCCAGACGTATTGCCGTAGTCTGTAGAGCCGGTAACAAAACAAAAAAAAAATGAAGTAAAAAAGCATCCTGCGCATGTGCTGTTGCCACTGTCTATAGCTGAGCTTCCTGTCATATCGGTACTTTGTCTTGCGCAAAACCATCTAATCAGGAAAATAAATGTGTGTGCAATCACAAACGCCAACTCCACTCACAAGCCCTAAAACTATCCGCTGTTTGACCCCGTTCACAGGTAGTTCACCTAGTGTTTCTGTTTGACCTTTGACCCCGTTCACAGGTAGTTGACCTAGTGTTTCAGTACTTGAAGATGCTTCAGACCAGTGGTCCCCAGCAGAGGTGAACATCCCCATTCACATGCATTCCACTGAACAAACAGTACATTCCACTCAGAAGTACCGCACCACATCATTTAGAGGCTACTTTGTTTTTGCTCTAATGTCTCAGGATTTACGAAGAAATTCAGAAGATTGAGGCCAATGAATTTCACTACCAGGAGCAGGTACAGTCATGGCCTCTAGATTTGGAATGTAACAACATTCTTGCTTAATAATGAATATATAGACATTGCTCAAGAGCCCCTGCTGATAATAATCTATGAGAAATGTAAGTTTGGGTGAATGACCCTCCCCATTGTCCTGTGACAGACAGACCCCATTGAATATGCGGAGAACATCTGTGAGAACATGCAGCTATTTCCCAAAGAGGACTTCCTGACTGGAGACCAGCTTATGTTTGATTACAAGCCTGAGGTATACTTGATGCACAGTACACCACTGTTTGGTTCACATCAACAACCTACACTGTTCTGAATTAGCAAGTCTGTGTATATTACAATTGTGGTACTTCTGAAAACCTAGTGAAACATAGTAGGTTGGTGCTGTCGTGTGTGTGTGTGTGTGTGTGTGTGTGTGTGTGTGTGTGTGTGTGTGTGTGTGTGTGTGTGTGTGTGTGTGTGTGTGTGTGTGTGTGTGTGTGTGTGTGTGTGTGTGTGTGTGTGTGTGTGTGTGTGTGTGTGTGTGTGTGTGTGTGTGTGTGTGTGTGTGTGTGTGTGTGTGTGTGTGTGTGTGTGTGTGTGTATCAGTGCAGCACTGGCCCTGCTTACTCCAGAGAGGGCAAACCTGCTGCTTCTGTCCCCTGAACACGAAGGCCACTGTCAACTCCAGGAGAAGTGGTTTGGTACCAGCTACATCGTGGATGGTAAGGCCAGGAAACCAATAGTCATTATGCCTTCAGTTTCTCCAGGACTTTAGAGTCATTTGAAGGATAAATAGTTTTGTTTTTTGTTTCTGTTAGATCTCACACATTTTGATGACCATGAACTCACCAGCCTGCTTTAAATTAGAAGACATAATTACAAAACCACACATACATGCAATATTATCCTTAAAGACCAAATCTCCACAGCAGTGTTCTCCTTAACAGAAGTGGTGCTGACATGGATGTTACGTGCAGCTTCTCTGTGTGCTTAGATATCCCAGAGCAGTGGACTCAGCGCTGGACTGGAGACTTTGAGCTCAACCCTGACCTCCACCTCCCTGCAGAAAATAAGTTCATAGGTTGGGGTCCTTAGTTTCTCGGGTTCTTGGATCATTCTGACATCTACCAACAATCAAAGCTTGTTTTTCTTTAACTTTTACAATTGATTATAGCGACTGATTTTACTATGAAGACTTCGGACTGTGCTGACACAGAGGTCCCTGTCAAGATAGTCGACAATGAGAGAGGCTGCCTCTGGTACAAAAAGGATAATAAGTTCAAGATACCTAAAGGTGTGTGTGTGTGTGTGTGTGTGTGTGTGTGTGTGTGTGTGTGTGTGTATGTGTGTGCGTGTGTGTGGTGCCTTGGTTTCTTGCAGTATCCCTTATCAAGAGGATATTATTTCCTGCCTACTGTCTGCCAAATATTTTAGTATTTTTGTATCGTTGTTTCTTGTCATACATTTCTTCTTTCTCCAGCATGATTTCCGGATCTAATGCTTTCTTTATTTTTCTTTCAGCTTATGTTCGTTTCAACCTTCTCTCCCCCATGATTCAGGAAAGTCCAAAAAAGTAAGAGGCAATTATATCATAATTTCTAATTCCCACTTCAAGTAATGTAAAAACTATAGAAGGATTGAATCACTTGCAACATTTTTCATACAATATAAGCCCATTTGTTTGCAGCTTGGTGTTGTTCGACATTTTTGTGAACATTCTGGCCCACAATCTGGCAGAGCCGGCCTACGGGGCTGACGTGGCTCAGCTGGAATATAAGCTGGTGGCAGCCGAACACAGCCTGGTCATCAGGGTCAAGGGCTTCAACCACAAACTACCTGTGAGTCAAACTGCTCCATTTACCTCAGCCGCTCGACAAACAGCGGTTTAATTCGAGAAAAGCATTTACTAAATAAATATAAAGCACACCCGGCATTTAAATGCACAGACTATTATTAAAGATATTACATTTATTTCTCAATGTTTCTTTTAACTCCTTTTACGTTAAGTTTCTATCATAGGGAGGATACTAAGGCAGTTAAATTTCTATCATAGGGAGGATACTAAGGCAGTTAAGTTTCTATCATAGGGAGGATACTAAGGCAGTTAAGTGTCTATCATAGGAAGGATACTAAGGCAGTTAAGTTTCTTTCATAGGGAGGATACTAAGGCAGTTAAGTTTCTATCATAGGGAGGATACTAAGGCAGTTAAGTGTCTATCATAGGGAGGATACTAAGGCAGTTAAGTTTCTATCATAGGGAGGATACTAAGGCAGTTAAGTTTCTATCATAGGGAGGATACTAAGGTAGTTTCTGGCCAACACTGAATGTTTGACTTTGCCTACTGCCTACAAACATATTTGCCCTAGCTTCAAAACAATTATGCATGTCCCCATAATGCCCCATAACCCTGCCTGTCTCTCTCTTCCACTTATCTACAGCTGCTGTTGAACCTGATTGTGGACTACCTGGCAGACTTCACTGCCAAGCCTGGGGTGTTCACCATGTTTGCTGAGCAGCTGAAGAAGACTTACTTCAACATACTCATCAAGCCTGAGAGGCTGGGGAAGTACGTACATGGCTGCCTTCTTTGTGCTCTCTGTTCACTTCAAGTTGGTGTAAACGTATTTTCAATCTTCCTTCTCTCCTCTGCTGTCCCCGTCTCTCACTGTTCTAGGGACGTACGCCTTATGATCCTGGAGCACTGTCGTTGGTCCGTCATTCAAAAGTACCAGGCCATCATGAAGGGACTGACCGTGGAAGACCTCATGACTTTTGTGATTGGGTTCAAGTCCGAGCTCTATTGTGAGGGCCTGGTACAGGGCAACTTCACCAGCACTGTAAGGGTACCATGTCATCCCAAGGACACCACTTCATTGTTTTATTGTTGTTGCTTCCGATCATGGCCTGTTGTAATTCTGATTCTAACTCTCTTGTTGTAAATGTAGGAGTCAATGGAGTTTCTGCAATATTTCATTGAGTAAGTGTTTTCTCCTCTGTTTCCCTTTTTGGTGTAGATGCATTTAGTAAATAATAAACCAAAAATGCCATGAAAATAAGGATTTATGAATGTATCTAAGATCTTGCATTGACTTACCAAAGTCCTATTAACCTCAATGTACCTCCATTTTGATCCCAGTAAGCTGCAGTTCAAGCGTCTGTCAGTGGAAGTGCCTGTGTTGTTCCGTGTGGTGGAATTGCCCCGGAAACACCACCTGTGTAAGGTTAAGTCCCTCAACAAGGGAGACGCCAACTCTGAAGTCACGGTGTACTACCAGGTACTACAAAGTCATCTGGTGAAGCGCTATACAAACAAAATGAATTATTATCAGTCCCCACCTCTCATTCCCTGAGTAGCAAGGAATTTAGTTTACTCTCGTCTTTCTCTGACCTTTTTGTTCCTAGTGCTCAAGCTCTGCAAAGAAATAACAATTGATAAATGAGAAACTGTATTTAAACCAGCAAAGTCCACAGCAATATAAGACTGTTTAGAACAAAATAATTTACTGACAGTTTTTGTCAAAAGTCAGTTTTTCTCAAATATTTAACAATTACTGATATATTTGATATCTTGGAAGTATTTACAAAGTTATTACATATAAAAGCCAAGTTACCTCAGTTTGCAATCTAAGAAATGAATGAGATGTTTGCTGTGTTCATTACATCGTCTTTTCAGATGCAACTATGATGAACATTCTGTAATTGATTTGTCTGTCTACATTTTTACTGACTAAAGAGTGCAATGAAAATAAATGAATATAATAGTAACACACATATTTTTTTAAAGATACTTATTTCAACAAATGTTGAATGGCATATTTTTCTCTATATCATA
The DNA here is from genome assembly GCA_026901105.3 of Galaxias olidus. Classification (NCBI taxonomy): domain Eukaryota; kingdom Metazoa; phylum Chordata; class Actinopteri; order Galaxiiformes; family Galaxiidae; genus Galaxias; species Galaxias olidus. Next base: position 9,783 of record JAPMUY010005092.1, on the reverse strand, counting down.
TTGCACTGGGCCTCCTCTAGTAGAATGGTAGAATTTGGCAATTCTTGATTCAAATATGACATCTGTGAGGTGTTGTAACTGTGTATACCACTTTGTCCCCAGTCAGGGCTAAAGAGCCTGAGGGAACACACACTGATGGAGCTGCTTGTGGTGAGTGGGACAGAATAAACTGCTGTACTAATATCTCCGTTGAGAATGGTCAATAATTCAGATGTTTCCGCCAGTGTTGGTCACACTTTTCTGAGTTGGACTCTCTTTTGCTCCTTTAGATGCACATGGAGGAGCCTTGCTTTGACTTCCTCAGGACAAAGGAAACGCTGGGGTCATTACTTTTTTTCTCCACCCAAAATTAAAAACACAAATCTAAATGTCTGTCTTGCAACACCATTAAATAAGGCTTTGTGTATTTCTTTTCATCAGAATGTACACATTGTACCTTGCCCATACAGACATTCCCTACACCTTTATACTTTTTTCTCTTTGTGTATTACAGGGGAGAAGTCCAACGCAGACAAGGTCACCTTTTAGACAAGCCCTGAGATAAAAAAAAAACTAAACTTGCTTGCTCCTTCTTAGGTACCAGGTGTACCCCGCTTGCAGGAACACATCTGGGGTTCTGGGATTCTCCATAACCGTGGAAACGCAGGCCACTAAGTTCAAGTAACTCCCCTTTCAATTAATTTTATTTATGTATCATTACAGTGTGCATGTCGGGCTCAGGGGTGTACTACTACTACTGCCACCAACTTACTGAAAGGACCTTGTCTTATCTCTATTTAGGAAATTCTAAATATTCAGACATCGTGGTTAGTCTTTGGGAAACACCAGTTTATTAAAAATTCCCGCATGCACGCGCACACACACAGCCCAGAGCTTTGTTGCCGTGTTGCTGGAGTTGTTGCGGTTCTGTCGGGTCTCACAGCATGCTCTGCTGTAAACCAACTCTCTATACGCCCGCTCTCCCTCTGAAACAAGGCTGACACCCTTAAATAGCATTCCTCCAACTAATCACCAGATTGAACTCACCTGGGTCCACTTTGGACCCTGTTAGAGCAATTCCTCACCACCATGGTCCTGCATCGCCCTCTACTGAACAGATGCCGTCACAACCCTCACATCAGAATAATGCCATCCATTTGTTAAAGCAGTAGCAGCAAGAACCTACTACTACTACCTACCAGTACTTTGATCTAAGAACATTTACTTTATTTAAAAGATAAAGCGTGTAACAGACTTTTGAAGAGGAGCGCTCTGAGAAAATATGAAATTGTTTAATCAGTTAATCACTTTCGATGGCTAGAAGCTTGATGGCTCAAAGGAGCAACACAAGATTGACAGGGTCAGTGTGATGCATTCGACTGCATTAAAAAAATTTCCATTTCTGGAATTACAAACGTCTATCGGTAACTCTCTTGCTTACTTTGTTACTTCACAGAAAATGTTTTGGAATAAAAATAAAGGATTCATTATCCTATGCTTCAGCAGTCTCCATTGAATGTCGTTATGTTATATGGATGTAACCTCGTCTATTCTATTTGATTAGCTACCGTACATAACATTATATTGAAGATTAACTGCGCATTTTAATAATGGCCTAAAAACAAATATTAGTTTACTTGCATGTAATGGCAGTCAGTGGAGAGCAGCAGTTGTGGCACCACAGTTTTACCACAACAGGCAATATTCTTTCCCCAAATCCGTTACAACCCTGGTAGCACTCAAAGTTGCTAGCTACTAGTTATGTAGGGATTCTCATAACTTTAATGATATGGCAATTTTTTTGTCTATTGACAACTCAATCAAAATTAATAATCCCTAGCTAGTTTTACTTAAAAAATGCTAACAATGCTAACAACACAATGTGGAACATGGAATTTGGCCTATAATATTCCTAAATTGGCAGTGAGAAAATGCGTTGCTCAAATATATTGAAATCTAAATCGACAATTTAGGAAAAATGTAGGGGCACCTTGTAGCTGCCTCAAATAAACATAGTTTACTTAAGATTTGGGCAAATAATCAGTTGAAAAGGACATGTACAGTAATGTCTGTTTTTCTCATTCTCAGATTACCATGTTTACTAAGAAATAATGATGTAAAGCACCCTAATTATAACTAGAATGATCATCGTGCATATGATTCTATTTTAGTCAGTGACAATTCACAATGTGTTGCCAGGAGCTCAGAAGGGTGCTCAGACTCAAAGGACGAAGAAATGATCGGTATTGTCAGGTCAGATTGTAGTTTAAAAAGATGAACTTGGATTATCTTCACATGTATGTTGTCTCAGATTGTGGCTCAAATTTGGAAGCCTGTATTCTCTGCATTATACTAGAAGCGCTTTATGTCTTGTGTTTTGCCAGACTTTGACCATAACTAGTTCAAAAGAAAAGTTGGACTCCAATGGTTGACATGGACAATAAGTAGCCACTGAACACAAACAAGGTTGGTTTTGGTCACACTCTTGCTTTTTAATTCCCAGTACGGACTTTGTGGAAATGAAGATTGAAGAGTTCCTGGTCAGCTTTGGGGAGAAGATGGTTAACATGACCGATGAAGCCTTCAGGACCCAGGTGACTGCTCTCATCAAGCTGAAGGAATGTGAGGACACACACCTGGGCGAGGAAGTGGACCGCAACTGGTTTGAGGTGGTTACACAGCACTATGTCTTTGACAGGATCAACAAGGAGGTATGTCTCTCTCTTCCCTCAGCTCTATTTAGATTTTTAGTTAACACAACTATGCCATTTTGCATATTAAGTTTATTGTTTAGTTGTTACTGGAATTCCTGAACCAACTGTCTTTCAATATTGGCATGAGTAACAGACTCCAAAATAAATTTTTCTGCTGAAAAATTAACTGTCTATCTTAAAAAACGTTTGACAAAGTTCTTTTGGTTTGCATTTCTGTACCAAACCCGTCTCGTCTGGCCACAGCGTGGCTCAAACACTTAGAGCAATAAACCAACTCCCAGACAGCCCATTCTGCCACATGTATTTTTGTTCTAAATATCTCCAAGGCTGTTTCTAGGTGTACTGGGGATGTCCGGTTACTCTGTAAATGTCATGATGTTAACGTAGAGCACACATGACTCCAGTCTAACGTCATCTCCAGATTGAGGCTCTGAAGCTCATCACCAAAGCCGAGCTGGTGTCCTGGTTCATGGAGCACAGGGATGCTGCCAGCAGTAGGAAGCTCAGCGTCCATGTAGGTCCAACCACATCTCTGCTGGGTTCTCATTTTTGCTCACTTTCGTGCATTAGACAAAGAGAATATTAGTGTTCTGTTTTATGAGAAAGAAAGTGAAACAGAAAGATGTTTACAGGTGGCTGGTATATAAATGGTACAATGGTGGAAATATGAACGGTGATATGGATTTGGCTGTACAGAATAATATGATGTACATCACGCGTTGTTGGCAAAATGTTATGTTATCCTTAAATATTTCTGAAACCAATATACAGTAGCATAATATACTTACTGTATACCATATATATTTCACTAACCTATACCATATCCTTCTAAACTTCAAAATGTACTGTTACATTTTAGCCCATATTGCCTAGCTGTATGTGTGCGTTCGTGCTTTTCTGTATGTTAGACATCAACTCACCCTTTCCCCTTTCAGGTGGTAGGCTTTGGAGTAGAGGAGAATGACCCACCTGGCCAAAACAACACCTGCAATCAGCAGAGCCAAGCCCCCAAGACCTCCTCTTATGGAGAGGTGTCCAAGCTCACCTTCCTGCCTGCTTTGCCCACGCTCCAGGGCGCAACACTCATCACTGACATCCGCGGATTCACGTCCTCCCTCCACCTCCACCCTTACCACAAGATCCTCAAGTAGATTAGCTGAAAGAAAATAAAGGATAGAGAAGGAGAACATGTTTTAGCTCAGGATAAACAGCTAGCTTGGCCGCGATCCAGTGGCTTCTTAACAAGGGCAATTATTATCCGCCCCTTTTGTCTTGTTACTACTCTGCATGTTTCATCAGACATAATTAAAGTTCTACAAGTGCAGGTACTAGTTTTGGTCATCAGTTTTCTCAAAGACAGCATTATTAGAGAGAGAGAGTCAAAAGTGGGACCGCAAGGTTTTAAGTTTTGTTTAGTTTCTTTGTTAACCTGATCGAATAGAGGAAATCATTGAAACAAATGATCATGCAAAACTCAGGACTTTTTTATGTTAGGGCATTTTGACTTGATAGTTATAACATACTGTGTATATAACAGGCAAAACGTGTGTCTCTTCCAATGTATCATTTGAGGTTTACATAATTTCCATGTGGTGACATTTTATTATCTCCCTATATTGGTTTGTGCGTAAGTTATATTACAGGGCAACGTTTTATAAGATGGGCATGTGTTGCGTTGTTTTGTCTTGTTATCAATTTATTTTAATGTAAAGTGTTGTGTACAGAAAGGAAAGGGGGCCCATTATCACCACTATAAACTGTAGATGTATTATTTCAGCCCAACCTCTGCCTTTAAAACCACTGGATAGTTGTATGTTTTAATCCATAGCTTGTTTTCATTACTTATTTCAATGTAACTGATTAAAGTGTCTGTTACCTATATCTGTATCATACTGATGACATTCAGTTTTGTCTGGATTCGATAAAAACATCCCTCCACGTGGGAGGAAGAAAGGGAGGGCGGACGTTAGTTAAAGGTGGGGTAGGCAGTTTTCTGGAAAATAAGAAAGAAAACGCCTGAATTTGAAAATACAGCCCTCCTCCTGCAGCTCGCCCTATCCTAAGCCCATCCCAACAGACGAGCACGGGCATATGCACACGCTTCATACGCGCGCAACACAAGGTTGCTTGGCTTGACCAGATCCAGAGGCAACCACCAGCGACCCAATGGCATATGGGGTTCCATTATTACCAAAATTATGCAACTGGCTTTGCTTTTGTCGATGGCTATAGCGTCCGCTTTATACATTGCGTTGGTTGTTGCTTTGCGTTTGCATAAAGCCAAAGCAATAGGCAAATACAATGTGTTTCTCGTTGCCTTTTGCGTTGGCTTTGTATTGACAATGCTGAGAGAAGTATTTAAACTCCCAAACGGTCGACTAGGTGGCAAACGTAACAGACGACAACGATGGAAACGGTGGAAACCTATCGCTAGTGGAAGGCTGTGTGTAACAATCAGCATAGTCAATGCAAACAACAACGCAATAGGCAATGAGAAACATATTGTACAAAGCCAACGCAAGAGACAACGAGAAACGCATTGTGCAAAGCCAAAGCAATAGGCAAAGGCAAATAAACAACCAACGCGATGTATAAAGCCGACCCAAAAGGCAACAACAAACGCAAGCCAGTTGCAAAATTTGGCATTAATGGAACGCCATAACTAACAGCGATGTAAACATATAGCTGGTGGAAGGCTGTGTGTAACTATCAGCATTGTCAATACAAACGACAACGCAATTGTCAACGAGAAACGTATTGTACAAAGCCAAAGCAATAGACAATAACGCATTGTACAAGGCAACGCAATAGGCAACTACAAACGCAATGTATAACGCCAACGCAAAAGCCGACAATAGCCAACAAACGCAAAGCCAGTTGCATAATTATGGCATTAAATAGAACCCCTTAACGCAAAGCTCCGAATCCAAATTGTGGTCGATGCAATCTCGCGTTTCAGCGATGGAGAAAACTCCTTCACCGATATTTACACGTGTGCTATTACGTTTATTGTCAGACTCTCTTTTTGATAAGTGCATCTTCCTCTTTTTGAGTTGCTTTGTAGTGTAGGCTGTTGTTGCTAATGCTGGAATAGCAACTTTCTTTAGCAGGATTGTCCGCCATTGAGTCACACTTTCATTGTCTGAAGGGATGTGAACGCGCATCTGCATTTGTTGAACTGCCGAAATGTCTGAAATGACCTGTGATTGGCCAAAGTCTACCGTCACGGGATAGATTTCATGAAGCCTGTAACCGAGCCAAGAGGAGGGCATGAGTAGAGGTTTTCTCTCAGACCACTTGAATTAGAATATTATGCAGCACGGTTAATATGGAATTTTTGCCCAATGATGCCAAAAATAAACTGCCTACCCCACCATTAAAGCTCCCATAATGTAGACAAACATACATTTTGTGTGCTTCCTTGGTGTCTAAGAAGCATATTAAAACATATTTGAACAAAAAAAGTATACGCCCATTGCTCATTAACATTCATCAGCTGAGTTATGTTATTGGTTAGGGATAGTGACATGCCGCTGTTGTCATGGCTGCGGCCAGAGAAGCTGAGTCTGTGATTGGCCAATTAGATTGACTTGAATTTTCTATGTCACAGATCAGTGAAATTCAGAACAGCTTGTAAAACAGGGTAGAGTGTTGTATGTGTTGTCAGAGGTAAAATAGAGAAAATGCACAAGGCACAGATTTTACTTTTTCATGTTGTTGGTACAATCCCTATGAGTGATAAAACAATGCTAGACAAAGAAATAGTCAAAATCTTACATTAGGGGTCCTTTAATGGTAGGCCTAATCCCATTATGGGGGGCAGTCATACAGAATGGTGGTGGATGTGTAGGTGTACTGTGTATGACCTGGCTTGTTATGCCAGTGTAAATGTTTTAATTTTAGTAACCCATTTTAAATGTAATAATGATAACATGTGTAAGCAAATACGCTACAAAAAACATAATTTTCCTCTTCTGTTCGACTATAACTGTTAGGTTCCTGATCCCTCAACCTTACCTAAGCGCCCAGACGTATGGATACCATGGTAACGGTCACGTTAGCCCTAGCAACAATGAGGAAGTGTAGACACCTAGTGAACAGTCTGTAACGGGGTAATAATCTTAAATACTAGCTCAAGATGGAATAATAGTTTTCTATTAATGAGAAGGGAAAGCTTCTGAATCATTAGCTATGTAGTTGGCCAGCCAAAATGGAGCACATAGCTGCAGTTCCATTAACTGAGTTCACTCCTGATTGTAAACTAGCTAGCTAGATCCGACCTTTTGCTACATTATAGCGTCGTTAGTCTACTTCGCTAGCTAGCTAATTAGTTTATTTTTTTGAACAGAATGGCTTCGTACTTGAAAACAAGCCTGTCCCCACCAGTTATACCGAAACCAGAGAGACAAACCAGCAGGTGTCTGTTAAATCATTTACCATCTAAAATTCCTGTCACTGGAGCAGCAGAGGACAGCAAAGGTATGCATGATGTCGAGAGAGATCTGAAAGTGTGTACTAGTAGTAGTAGCTTATATGAAAAATAAAATTTTAATTCGAACACAACATACAATCTTACGTGACCGTTTTAGAGACTATGACGAGTATACAAGACAAATACAATTTGTCTGGCATGCAGCTTTATTGGCATAAGTAACAGCTTTCCAAAAACAATATGAATAACGAGACAGAATGCTTATCTGCGGCATTAATGGAATTATATCTTGCCTCTAGTAGGCCTATCACACCAAAAATGTATACAAAATTAATAAACTTTTGAAACTGCCAGAAATATTGTTTTAGTTGCACAACTAAATTTTGTATTTAATAATAGTTATGTTATTGTAGCGAACTTTTCAGGGAATAGAGGTATTGGTTAGATGTTAAGTGTTGAAGTTATGCGGTTGTATTTTGTTGGGCTTACTGATAAAGTTTAGAGGCGTAGGCTGTGGCCATACAGTAGCTTGTATTAAATAAACGTCCTGTTAGTGTACCAATGTGAACATTATATTATGCTTTGACTTGAGATGAAAAGCTTTTGCCGCTACTTTTAGTTTGAGAATCCAGTTTTATGCGAGTTTCACCTGTATATATATTTCCTAACAGTTGATCTGCCAAAGCTAAAAGGCCATGATCGCTCCAACAAAGTGCATCTGCAGAACGACCTGATACCAGATGAACTGCTGGCTACTCTGACCTCCACTGTCTCTCCTCTGGACAGACTGGGACCACCCAAGCTAAGCAAGACCCCAAAAGACTTTAAGGTGATGACTCCAGGCTGCTGCTGCAGGGCCTCCGATATTTTTCAAGCATTTCACTTCATACAACTTAATAGAGATGTTAGTTTCAATATCAAAATATGTCTCACCTCAGCTTTATAAAACCAGCTGCAGTCTTTATTGTTTATTTGGATCCTGACTGTTGCCAATTACCAAGGTGTTTCTGCAATATGTTTTGAAAGAGTTACCAGTTGTTCTTGTCTCCCTAAGCCCCATGGAATCCGGCGTACAGATGCAGTCTGGCATCACCCAGTTGGCCGCAAGAAATATAAATACTTTCTTGATCAACCGACATCCTTGACTGGAGCTGGCAGGTTTGACTACGTAACTTTTTGTGTCAAGACGTTACTTCTCTTTGAGTCAATATCTTGTTGGTATAGAAATAATTCATAAGAAACTTTAAAGAAAGATGACTTATCTAAGCAGTGGAATTTAAATCAATGTAGTATTTCATCCTCATAGTAGAATAAGGCAGTGTTGACGCAATCTGGTGTTTGCTGGCACAGGGACGTCTCATTTCTATGTGATGCCATAGCATCTCAGAAGGAGAGGATCCCACTGCCACCCATGGGGGAGGAGGGCTGTGCCACCCACACACAAGGCATTCACAAGGCAAGCAAGCCTTGAACAAACACTTTGTAACCGCAGCACATCAATTGTAATCTAGTGATTTTCTTATTTATGGATATATGTAGTAACCTAACTTCAGTGTTTCCGCTATGTACATTCTGCAGCGGCGGTCGCCACAGATTTATTGCCGCTGTTTGACCACTTCACTAGTCATATTCGTCTGAAGTTTACGCAACATTTCTCTAAAGCCTTTTTAAAATGGTCATCAAATTCAGCTGTTAATGGTTAAAATAAACATGTAGGCCTACATTTGATAATTCTCTTCTAGACTACTAATCAATTATTTTTCGCATTACAGCCTATAAGGCTTATAATAGGCATGTTTGTCGCCACTTCCACTTTTGGTATTGTTATTTTAATAATTATAATAATAATAAATTTTATTTCGTTTTTAGTGCTTTTCTCGAGACTCAAAGCGCTCTACACAAATTGGTCGCCAATTAATTACACAGAACAAACAACGACTGGACCGACAGTTATCAAACACAACACTCAGTCTGAGTGATACCACGGCAGCCAATTTGCGCCAGACTTGCTCACCCAACATAATACGACAGACTTGCTCACACACATAGGACACACAGATCGACTCCAGGTGAATTGGCAGTGACTGGTCAGGGCACTGGTAGGAAAATGGAGCATGTTTTTTGATGGTGGGAGGAAACCGGAGTACCAGGAAACCCACACAAACATGTAAATAGGCTACTTATATATGATTAATGAAGTATAATAATTACTATGTTCTATAATAGACAGTGGTCAGCCAACAACCCACATAACGCTGTGGTAGCCAACACATCCTATAACCCCAATGTGTGCCGAAGAACCAACCACGATAAACTAAAGCAATGTCTAAAAATAGCTTTTCTTAACTAGCTTAATCAAATTCTTCATAATTAAAACATTTCCTGTTTTAGGGTTTCCCTGTTTGTGAATTTAATGAGCTGCTTAATTTATCTGCTCTTGTAATTTTTGTAGTTCGAATGTTTCATTTGTGAACAAACTCCACACTGTTTTAGACACAGTAGATGCAGCACGGGGGGGGGGGGGGGGTTATATTTTCAACTATCACTACAGTCACTAGGCAGGACAAACATGTTTTCAGTTTTTTTTTTTTAAATCCAGTGATTAAACAGTGAATGCTCCAGATTTCCAGAACCGCTTTGGTGCCAACCATCCGACAC